>JANUWF010001418.1:0-468006 GCA_026120185.1 Voacanga thouarsii
AAAAATACTAACTTTTATTACTATTAACTATACTTCTAGCAACAAAATTCACATTAATAGCTAATACAAGTCTTTAAAAATTTTAAATATCTACATTACGAACCCATTTTTTTTTAAATTGGTCTATAAAATTTGTGTAATTGCAAAATGACCTCAAAAAAAATTTGTAAATCTAACCTAAAATTTTAAAATATTTAGAATATGAGTCCAAAACATTTTACAAATTGGGTTCTAAATTTTTCAATATATTCAATATGGTAGTAAAATTTAACAAATCAGACTTAAAATTCTATAAAATAATAAAATAATACCAAAAAATTTACAAATTGACCCTCATATTTTTGAATATTTACAATAAAAGCCAAAAAAATGATAAATTAGTCCCTATGTTTTTAGATACTTGTAAATATGTAAGGCAGTGGGCATTTAAAAAAAAAAACTTATGCTAGATTATGTTGCAAAATATATCTAATTACTTTCAAATTTGGTCGTAATTTTTTTAGTAATTTTAATAAATCCAACGGTTGGATTGTTAATCCAATATACGTACATTTGTAAATGCTTTAGTTTTTAGGTATTTTCATAGGGCGTATGCTAAATTATTTCGAAAAATTTATATCTGTTTACATTCAAATTTCTCTATAACACTTTTTATAACAATTTAAAGAAATCTTACGATAAGATCACTAATTTAATATGTGTATCGTTGTAAATGAGTTAGGTTTTGAGCATTTTTATAGAGATTATGTCAGATTATATGGCAAAATTTATTCGATCACCTTTAAATTTGGTCATAACATGTTTTTTAGAAATTTAGAGATTTGGTCGTAACAAATAAATACGTTAGGTTTTGAGCAGTTTTAAAGCGATTATGTATGATTCTATGGCAAAATATATCAGATTACCATCAAATATGGCAATAATATTTTTTTAATTAGTTTTAACAAATCAAACTGTCAAATCATTAATTTGAAACTTGTATATTTTTCAATGCATAAGGTTTTCGGCATTTTTTTTAAAGAGATTATTCTAGATTATGTGGCAAATTTTATCCGATTACCTACAAATTTGGTTATAATACATTTTTAAAGTAATTTTAACAAAACTAACAGTTGGATTGTTAATTTGATTCGCGTATCTATGTAAATGCATTAGGTTTTAGGCATTTTTAAAGAGATTACGCTACATTACGTGAAAAAATATATCCAATTTCAATAAAATTTTGTCATAGTACTTTTTATAACCTTTTAAATAAATTTAACGACTAGATCAATAATTTAATACATGTATCTTTCTAAATGCGTTAAGTTTTGGGCATTTTTATAGAGGTTATACTAGATTATATGGCAAAATATATCCGATTACCTTTAAATTTGGTCATAGTAAGCTTTTTAGAAATTTAAAATTTTGGCTGTAACAAATATTTCGGTTACGTTTTGGACAATTTTATTTAGATTATGCTATATTACGTGACAAAATATATCCGATTGACTTTAAATTTTGTCATAATAAATTCTTAGAAATAATAACAAATCTAACGGTTGGATCGTTTATTTGAAACTTGTATCTTTTTAAAGGTGCTTGGTTTTTGGCATTTTTATATAAACCAGATAGCATTATGTGTTGAAATATATCTAACTAATTTACAATTTGGTCTAAATTTTTTTTAACAAATTTAACAGCTTAGATTGTTAATATGATGCGTGCATATTTGTGAACGCATTATATTTTGGGCTTTTTCACGAGATATTATGCAAGATGATGCAGCCAAATTTATCTTAGTACCTAAAAATTCTATCATATTATGTTTTCTTTTTTTGGCAATTTTAACTAATATAACCATTGAATCGTTAATTTGAAATGCGTATTTTTGTAAATTATTGTTTACAACATGATCCTAAATTTTTTTAAATAGATCCTTAATTTTTTGAATATTACAATTTAACTCGTAAAAAATTTACAAGTTGGTCCCTAAATATTTGAATATTTATAATATGAACTCAAAATTTTTTGTAAATAGGTCCCTAATTTTTTATTATTTACAATACAACCCTTTAAAAATTTTACAATTTGATTGCCAAATATTAGAATACTTACAACCTGAACCCAAAAAATTTTGCAAGGTTGCAGATAAATGCATATGCATATATGTATATGTATGTGTATTTGTGTATAGATATACTCATATACACATTTATGTATTTAAGTATATGTATTTGTTTATATACATGTTTATTTATGTATATATATTTTCATATATAAAGAGTTATATTAACAAATTGTCCACTTGTTTTTTATTCTACGACTCACTAATGTAAAATCAAACAAAATTTTCGATGCGGTAAAATTTTATTAAAATAATTTATTAACATCTTGAAACGCGAAAACCCTTGACTTTTTGTTCACGGGTACGCTGCAAGGTCGTGAAACAAGCACTGTAGCTTGAGCATGACTACCGGAAGCTGTGCTTGTTCCTGTAAAATGCAATGCTTATCGCCTGCCCGTGTGCCTAGCCATTCATCCCTTGTTTGCACTCCTCCAAACTTGTTCTCCCTGATCTCCACTGCATTGCAATGAGTGTTCTTGGTCGTCCACATGAGTCGTTGAATATTTTAAGCTCCCTTTTGGCATCCTTTCACCATCCAATTCTTTACAAACCTCTTTGCTCTTGGCTTGTTCATTTTGTTGGGTTGAAATCGTCCAGGAATCCACTCGAATATTAATCTCACACAAGGAGCAACGAGTTACGATTTGGTCTTCCTTTTACCTTCTTGGTGTTGGCCTTCATGCCTAGGATGATCCACATAAGAATTTATTTGACAAATTTACTATTGCTTTTTTTTTTCCCTAGATTGGCTAAAAAGCCATTGCCTTTTCTATTTGTGTAAAATATCCGTGCTAGAGAAAACCGATCATCTTGACATAGAATGTCTTACGTGCAAGGAAGGAATATGACATCTATGTAGATTTCATAAACCTCTCGCTTCACAAGAATGTGAAGAAATGGAATCAAATGTTGTACATCCCTGAGAAGAACAAGCAAAGTTGGCCAAGCGATTAGAACTTTATTTCATGCACTAAACATAAGTTTAAAAGATACGAGACAAAACTTCACTGAAAGAGAGCAATATGCCATTAGGCGTCATGACTAATTTGTGATTTAAATAGTATATCATTCGATGGAAAGACCACTACTTGTGAATCAGATTGAACAATAATGACGGAAATAATAAGCCTGTAACACCACTTCAATCCATCATGAACTACTAAAGCCTCAGTTTCCTACTCTATAGCAAGACCAATATTTTCTAAACAACCAAACACAAATTAGCTAGAGGGTTTCCTAAGGATTCCTCCAATTCCAACAAGTCCTCGATTCCCTTTGGAAGCACCGTCAACACTGAGTATTACTCTTGGTGTAGAGGAATTCAGCCAATGTGCTAAGGCGATTTTTGGGGGAGCGAAAGAGCTCCAAATAGTTGAGTGCCGAATCTGGACACTAGAGGATCTTACAGTAGGGTGAACTGCTGAAAAATCTATAGTAAAACCAAAGATCAAATGCTGAAGTTTGAAAGGAGAAGAAGATCTACCACTGTAGAGGACAGCATTGCAATATTTCAATGTCTCCCAATTAAAATAATAATAAGAAAAAGAAAATCATGAATAATCCCTACAAAACAAATACAAATGCGGCAAGATTTGATAAATAGATGCAAAATCAAAAGCAAAAATATCATCAGGCAAGGATGTTGAATTCTCACGTTGTAGACCTACTATTCATACGATCCGCAAAAAGTTCCTCAGTTTTAGATTAAATGGATCTATCGACATTGGCCTACTTCGTCCTCAACACAAACTTATCAGATCGGGTTTATCGAACGACTTCATAAGACAGTGTTTGAAAAAGGCTTATAATTTGCTTGGATTTCCGTGTGAGCTTTAAAATGGACGATAACCTTTAGAGGAGCCGAAAAATTAATAGTCATACCAGTAAGGATGTCATTCAAACATCTACCGAACTGCTGTACTCCATCATTTCAATGGTCAGCGAACTGCTGAAAGTCGATGTGCCAATTGTTAATCATACGCATCCTCGTGTGGCAGAGTGCGCACTGAAGTTGATGGTCTTCAGGCTCCGCCTAAAGGAATTTAGTTGCTGAGAACACAAACATAAGTCAGGTCGGAATCAAAGTCCAGATGATGAAACATGATTAGGGGCACGCCCACCAAACTGCAAACAACTTCTCCAACAAACCATAAAAATAAGAATAGTCAACCTATAACCTACTTGATAACAAGGAATGCTTAGGGACAATGTTCCAAGTCAGTGGCAGAGGAAGTTTATAAATCTTTCGGCTTTATTATTGATGTTCCTGATCATATGATTCGGACCTGACATGCTAATGATGTCGTACGGAGTATAGTTGATCCATTTTTGCAGCAACCCAAAACAAAATGAAACCCAAAAAAATATGACAGTAGCCCAGTTTTGAATTTATCTTCAAATGTTGGTGTAGAAAATTCAAACTCTGCCATGAATCACCTAAACTCCCGACATGTGCTGTACTCAGTCGTTAACGAAAAAAGAATTCACATAAAGGGATGTGCTTGACAATGGATTGGAGATATAATTCTATCTCATAGTTGTGTTTGAATCTGGTGGAAGATTCAGATGATGATTATAATGTGAGGATTTTAACGAAAGTCATTCCCGAAAAAGTAGGCGGCTTTTTTGATTCCCACGAATGGCAGACGCAATAGACAAAAAGCCCGTGGTTTTCACAAGTATTTATCAATTTTTTTGAAAAGTAGCATCTGGTTGTATATTTAATTCATTTTTATTAACAAAATTGATGCCCCCATTTAGTGCTTCTGATTAAAAAAATAGGGGGAGATTGCTCTAGCCGGAGGAAAAATAGTTCTTGGAATATCGCTAGCTACCCTATTTGAAATCCAATAGTTTTTAATTATGCAAGGTTTGAAATCTTATTGTTTTTAAATGTGTAAGGTTTTGAAACCCAATAGTTTTTAAATATGCAAAGTTGAAATATTGCTAGCTAACTCGAGAATTTTTGCTGCAGGGAAATAATCAAGAGCTAAATAATATGCCATAAAGTTTCTTTGAAATTCATTTAGCCGCAAAAGTTTTCGATATTGTACCATTAACTCCTCATTATTGGATGGGGTGTATTTTATTCACCTATTTTTATTAATATTAAAGCCTAGTGGTTGGTTGGAAAAAAGCTTGGACCCTTAACTATTTCTTAAGTGAAATAAAGTGTTCTAAAGAGAGCCAAAATACTTAAAAGAAATAAGTTACAAGAATTTCAAAGAGCCCTTTGTGGCTTATATAGTTGCAATAGTGCATTTAGGGACAAACCATTTATTCCATTTGCCTTTCTTGGTGCGCGCCACAAAAACAATACATGCTCCGATTCTAAATGGGATTATCTTAGTGGGTTTCGGCATTTCACAAGCCTAAAATGGCTCCGAATTTTTTGTTGTAGTATTTTTTCTAAATCACACATTTCCCTTAGCAAGCGCAAAGCCATAAAAGAAAAAATTGTCAAATGTAACCGAAATTCATCGTTATCTAAATTCATGCTTATGGAGATAATGCTTTTGATTCATCACCACACTATAAATTGGATATCATGCTCTTTTCTTCTCAAACGGTGAAGAACAACAAGACAAAATGAAGGGAGTACAAATTAAGACTTCACTAATCTTTTTTCTTTCTTTGGTTCTCCTCTCAGGTATGTTTGTCTTCAACTATGTTGTGATTTTCTAATTTTAGTTAACGACTTATTCATTTCCTTTTTGAGTAATTCTTATGCAAGATATTTCCAGTGCAAGGTTGTCCTTTTTCTTTTTTATTTTTAAAATTTAGCCATACTCTTATCACAAGACAAACAGTGCAGGGTTTCCAAATGCAGCTATTACTTTATTTTTCAACACGAGGAAAACTTACATATTTATTATAATAAAATGGCCATCTTTTGGGGGGGTTTATTTACTAAAAAAAAAGAAAAAGAAAAAGAAACCTGCCATTAATCCAAAAATATTTTCTCACATCCAGTCCAATCTTTATATAAGTCACTAATGGAAGCTCGAGTACAAAGCCACCCTAAAGTTGGCATCTGCGACAATGTTTCTAGTTTCTTCTTCACTATTTCATGAAACTATGTTGAAGGTTAACACTTTTGCATAGACACCGCAATGAATTTTTAACCCTCACAGCCTTAGTTGAAAAAAAAAGCAAATTTAGGTGTGGCATAATATGTGGTGACTAATTATTCTGCATGAAGCAGAGCTGAGAAGCACAACAAAAACAATATTCCTACGAGCACCTCAATGACAAGTTTTGTTTGGCTAATCCTCATTTTACAGGAGCTACATTTGCTGAAGAAGCCTCCAAAGTTGAAAAAGCGGCTAATCTTCCTCCCAAATGCAATGTTTATACTGATTGTATAGGCTACTGTCAAGATTGCAAGGCCAAGTCGTGTTTTTGCCTCGCCGGTAGGTGTGCCGGCTGCATTTGATAGTTGAAAGCGTTAGATGCAACCAATCAATTGACTATCACAAAAAATAATCAAAACAATAATAATGCTATTTCATTCGTATTTTTGTATAAATAAATGCACTGAAAAAAGAATTTAAATTCATATATAGCATTCAAATTGTTATTATTATTTTGGTATTTACCCCACTGTCCTTCGATTACTTTTCGAATTTGCAACTCTAGTGCTATTCAAAGGCCCTGTTTCATTTCACGGATGTATTAATTCTTTCGGGAAAGTATTCCAATTTCAACAAAAGAGAAAAAAAAAAGCACAGTGCTTTAAAGAAGAAGACTTGTTAGATTTTTTTTTTCAAGCAACATAATTATAATTATACTTTTTGAACTAAATCAATTAAGCTACTTTATTTTTTAGTAGACATGCAAGACAACGAAAAGAATATCACCATAATGACTTCTGAGGTGTGATATTATCAATGTCATTGGTTGGCAGATGCCTTCGAATCTTCATATATGTTTTTGGACCTCTCTTTGTACAAAGTTAAGTCTTTGCAAGTCCATTAGTCCAGTTAGATTTCCCAAGATTATCATTGCAAAATTTAGAAGTCGAACCAATAATTCAGGAAAATGATACATTGGCGACAAAACTTTTGCCATGTAAAATTTTTTGCCGCTTAAAATACCATTTAACGAGGAGATTTTTATTTTTATTATTATTATTATGACCTTCAGTGACAAAATTTTTTTTTCCTAACGAAAAGTGATGGCTCGAGATAGGAAAAAAGTGTATTTGCGTGGAAAATTTATGTTTCCTCGCTAACGATGCATCATCAACAACGAAAATTCATTTCGTAACAAAAAATACTAACTTTTATTACTATTAACTATACTTCTAGCAACAAAATTCACATTAACTAGCTAATGCAAGTCTTTAAAAATTTTAAATATCTACATTACGAACCCATTTTTTTTTAAATTGGTCTATAAAATTTGTGTAATTGCAAAATGACCTCAAAAAAATTTGTAAATCTAACCTAAAATTTTAAAATATTTAGAATATGAGTCCAAAACATTTTACAAATTGGGTTCTAAATTTTTCAATATATTCAATATGGTAGTAAAATTTAACAAATCAGACTTAAAATTCTATAAAATAATAAAATAATACCAAAAAATTTACAAATTGACCCTCATATTTTTGAATATTTACAATAAAAGCCAAAAAAATGATAAATTAGTCCCTATGTTTTTAGATACTTGTAAATATGTAAGGCAGTGGGCATTTAAAAAAAAAAACTTATGCTAGATTATGTTGCAAAATATATCTAATTACTTTCAAATTTGGTCGTAATTTTTTTAGTAATTTTAATAAATCCAACGGTTGGATTGTTAATCCAATATACGTACATTTGTAAATGCTTTAGTTTTTAGGTATTTTCATAGGGCGTATGCTAAATTATTTCGAAAAATTTATATCTGTTTACATTCAAATTTCTCTATAACACTTTTTATAACAATTTAAAGAAATCTTACGATAAGATCACTAATTTAATACGTGTATCGTTGTAAATGAGTTAGGTTTTGAGCATTTTTATAGAGATTATGTCAGATTATATGGCAAAATTTATTCGATCACCTTTAAATTTGGTCATAACATGTTTTTTAGAAATTTAGAGATTTGGTCGTAACAAATAAATACGTTAGGTTTTGAGCAGTTTTAAAGCGATTATGTATGATTCTATGGCAAAATATATCAGATTACCATCAAATATGGCAATAATATTTTTTTAATTAGTTTTAACAAATCAAACTGTCAAATCATTAATTTGAAACTTGTATATTTTTCAATGCATAAGGTTTTCGGCATTTTTTTTAAAGAGATTATTCTAGATTATGTGGCAAATTTTATCCGATTACCTGCAAATTTGGTTATAATACATTTTTAAAGTAATTTTAACAAAACTAACAGTTGGATTGTTAATTTGATTCGCGTATCTATGTAAATGCATTAGGTTTTAGGCATTTTTAAAGAGATTACGCTACATTACGTGAAAAAATATATCCAATTTCAATCAAATTTTGTCATAGTACTTTTTATAACCTTTTAAATAAATTTAACGACCAGATCAATAATTTAATACATGTATCTTTCTAAATGCGTTAAGTTTTGGGCATTTTTATAGAGGTTATACTAGATTATATGGCAAAATATATCCGATTACATTTAAATTTGGTCATAGTAAGCTTTTTAGAAATTTAAAATTTTGGCTGTAACAAATATTTCGGTTACGTTTTGGACAATTTTATTTAGATTATGCTATATTACGTGACAAAATATATCCGATTGACTTTAAATTTTGTCATAATAAATTCTTAGAAATAATAACAAATCTAACGGTTGGATCGTTTATTTGAAACTTGTATCTTTTTAAAGGTGCTTGGTTTTTGGCATTTTTATATAAACCATATAGCATTATGTGTTGAAATATATCTAACTAATTTACAATTTGGTCTAAATTTTTTTTTAACAAATTTAACAGTTAGATTGTTAATATGATGCGTGCATATTTGTGAACGCGTTATATTTTGGGCTTTTTCACAGATATTATGCAAGATGATGCAGCCAAATTTATCTTAGTACCTAAAAATTCTATCATATTATGTTTTCTTTTTTTGGCAATTTTAACTAATATAACCATTGAATCGTTAATTTGAAATGCGTATTTTTGTAAATTATTGTTTACAACATGATCCTAAATTTTTTTAAATAGATCCTTAATTTTTTGAATATTACAATTTAACTCGTAAAAAATTTACAAGTTGGTCCCTAAATATTTGAATATTTATAATATGAACTCAAAATTTTTTGTAAATAGGTCCCTAATTTTTTATTATTTACAATACAACCCTTTAAAAATTTTACAATTTGATTGCCAAATATTAGAATACTTACAACCTGAACCCAAAAAATTTTGCAAGGTTGCAGATAAATGCATATGCATATATGTATATGTATGTGTATTTCTGTATAGATATACTCATATACACATTTATGTATTTAAGTATATGTATTTGTTTATATACATGTTTATTTATGTATATATATTTTCATATATAAAGAGTTATATTAACAAATTGTCCACTTGTTTTTTATTCTACGACTCACTAATGTAAAATCAAACAAAATTTTCGATGCGGTAAAATTTTATTAAAATAATTTATTAACATCTTGAAACGCGAAAACCCTTGACTTTTTGTTCACGGGTACGCTGCAAGGTGGTGAAACAAGCACTGTAGCTTGAGCATGACTACCGGAAGCTGTGCTTGTTCCTGTAAAATGCAATGCTTATCGCCTGCCCATGTGCCTAGCCATTCATCCCTTGTTTGCACTCCTCCAAACTTGTTCTCCCTGATCTCCACTGCATTGCAATGAGTGTTCTTGGTCGTCCACATGAGTCGTTGAATATTTTAAGCTCCCTTTTGGCATCCTTTCACCATCCAATTCTTTACAAACCTCTTTGCTCTTGGCTTGTTCATTTTGTTGGGTTGAAATCGTCCAGGAATCCTCTTGAATATTAATCTCACACAAGGAGCAACGAGTTACGATTTGGTCTTCCTTTTACCTTCTTGGTGTTGGCCTTCATGCCTAGGATGATCCACATAAGAATTTATTTGACAAATTTACTATTGCTTTTTTTTTCCCTGGATTGGCTAAAAAGCCATTGCCTTTTCTATTTGTGTAAAATATCCGTGCTAGAGAAAACCGATCATCTTGACATAGAATGTCTTACGTGCAAGGAAGGAATATGACATCTATGTAGATTTCATAAACCTCTCGCTTCACAAGAATGTGAAGAAATGGAATCAAATGTTGTACATCCCTGAGAAGAACAAGCAAAGTTGGCCAAGCGGTTAGAACTTTATTTCATGCACTAAACATAAGTTTAAAAGATACGAGACAAAACTTCACTGAAAGAGAGCAATATGCCATTAGGCGTCATGACTAATTTGTGATTTAAATAGTATATCATTCGATGGAAAGACCACTACTTGTGAATCAGATTGAACAATAATGACGGAAATAATAAGCCTGTAACACCACTTCAATCCATCATGAACTACTAAAGCCTCAGTTTCCTACTCTATAGCAAGACCAATATTTTCTAAACAACCAAACACAAATTAGCTAGAGGGTTTCCTAAGGATTCCTCCAATTCCAACAAGTCCTCGATTCCCTTTGGAAGCACCGTCAACACTGAGTATTACTCTTGGTGTAGAGGAATTCAGCCAATGTGCTAAGGCGATTTTTGGGGGAGCGAAAGAGCTCCAAATAGTTGAGTGCCGAATCTGGACACTAGAGGATCTTACAGTAGGGTGAACTGCTGAAAAATCTATAGTAAAACCAAAGATCAAATGCTGAAGTTTGAAAGGAGAAGAAGATCTACCACTGTAGAGGACAGCATTGCAATATTTCAATGTCTCCCAATTAAAATAATAATAAGAAAAAGAAAATCATGAATAATCCCTACAAAACAAATACAAATGCGGCAAGATTTGATAAATAGATGCAAAATCAAAAGCAAAAATATCATCAGGCAAGGATGTTGAATTCTCACGTTGTAGACCTACTATTCATACGATCCGCAAAAAGTTCCTCAGTTTTAGATTAAATGGATCTATCGACATTGGCCTACTTCGTCCTCAACACAAACTTATCAGATCGGGTTTATCGAACGACTTCATAAGACAGTGTTTGAAAAAGGCTTATAATTTGCTTGGATTTCCGTGTGAGCTTTAAAATGGACGATAACCTTTAGAGGAGCCGAAAAATTAATAGTCATACCAGTAAGGATGTCATTCAAACATCTACCGAACTGCTGTACTCCATCATTTCAATGGTCAGCGAACTGCTGAAAGTCGATGTGCCAATTGTTAATCATACGCATCCTCGTGTGGCAGAGTGCGCACTGAAGTTGATGGTCTTCAGGCTCCGCCTAAAGGAATTTAGTTGCTGAGAACACAAACATAAGTCAGGTCGGAATCAAAGTCCAGATGATGAAACATGATTAGGGGCACGCCCACCAAACTGCAAACAACTTCTCCAACAAACCATAAAAATAAGAATAGTCAACCTATAACCTACTTGATAACAAGGAATGCTTAGGGACAATGTTCCAAGTCAGTGGCAGAGGAAGTTTATAAATCTTTCGGCTTTATTATTGATGTTCCTGATCATATGATTCGGACCTGACATGCTAATGATGTCGTACGGAGTATAGTTGATCCATTTTTGCAGCAACCCAAAACAAAATGAAACCCAAAAAAATATGACAGTAGCCCAGTTTTGAATTTATCTTCAAATGCTGGTGTAGAAAATTCAAACTCTGCCATGAATCACCTAAACTCCCGACATGTGCTGTACTCAGTCGTTAACGAAAAAAGAATTCACATAAAGGGATGTGCTCGACAATGGATTGGAGATATAATTCTATCTCATAGTAGTGCGTGAATCTGGTGGAAGATACAGAAGATGATTATAATGTGAGGATTTTATCAAAAGTCATTCCCGAAGAAGAAGACGGCTTTTTTGATTCCCACGAATTGCAGACGCAATAGACAAAAAGCCCGTGGTTTTCACAGGTATTTTTCAATTTTTTTGAAAAGTAGCATCTGGTTGTATATTTAATTCATTTTTATAAACAAAATTGATGCCCCCATTTAGTGCTTCTGATTAAAAAAATAGGGGGAGATTGCTCTAGCCGGAGGAAAAATAGTTCTTGGAATATCGCAAGCTACCCTATTTGAAATCCAATAGTTTTTAATTATGCGAAATCTTATTGTTTTTAAATGTGTAAGGTTTTGAAACCCAATAGTTTTTAAATATGCAAAGTTGAATTATTTCTATTCCAACAAAAGAAAAAAAAAAAGCACAGTGCTTTAAAGAAGAAGACTTGTTAGATTTTTTTTTTCAAGCAACATAATTATACTTTTGAAACTTTGACTCCTAGCAAATCAGAGAACCAAAAATTTCTGCTCTTAATTATACTTTTTGAACTAAATCAATTAAGCTACTTTATTTTTTAGTAGAAATGCAAGACAAAGAAAAGAATATCACCATAATGACTTCTGAGGTGTGATATTATCAATGTCATTGGTTGGCAGATGCCTTCGAATCTTCATATATGTTTTTGGACCTCTCTTTGTACAAAGTTAAGTCTTTGCAAGTCCATTAGTCCAGTTAGATTTCCCAAGATTATCATTGCAAAATTTAGAAGTCGAACCAATAATTCAGGAAAATGATACATTGGCGACAAAACTTTTGCCATGTAAAATTTTTTGCCGCTTAAAATACCATTTAACGAGGAGATTATTATTATTATTATTATTATTATGACCTTCAGTGACAAAATTTTTTTTCCTAACGAAAAGTGATGGCTCGAGATAGGAAAAAAGTGTATTTGCGTGGAAAATTTATGTTTCCTCGCTAACGATGCATCATCAACAACGAAAATTCATTTCGTAACAAAAAATACTAACTTTTATTACTATTAACTATACTTCTAGCAACAAAATTCACATTAACTAGCTAATACAAGTCTTTAAAAATTTTAAATATCTACATTACGAACCCATTTTTTTTTAAATTGGTCTATAAAATTTGTGTAATTGCAAAATGACCTCAAAAAAATTTGTAAATCTAACCTAAAATTTTAAAATATTTAGAATATGAGTCCAAAACATTTTACAAATTGGGTTCTAAATTTTTAAATATATTCAATATGGTAGTAAAATTTAACAAATCAGACTTAAAATTCTATAAAATAATAAAATAATACCAAAAAATTTACAAATTGACCCTCATATTTTTGAATATTTACAATAAAAGCCAAAAAAATGATAAATTAGTCCCTATGTTTTTAGATACTTGTAAATATGTAAGGCAGTGGGCATTTAAAAAAAAAAAACTTATGCTAGATTATGTTGCAAAATATATCTAATTACTTTCAAATTTGGTCGTAATTTTTTTAGTAATTTTAATAAATCCAACGGTTGGATTGTTAATCCAATATACGTACATTTGTAAATGCTTTAGTTTTTAGGTATTTTCATAGGGCGTATGCTAAATTATATCGAAAAATTTATATCTGTTTACATTCAAATTTCTCTATAACACTTTTTATAACAATTTAAAGAAATCTTACGATAAGATCACTAATTTAATACGTGTATCGTTGTAAATGAGTTAGGTTTTGAGCATTTTTATAGAGATTATGTCAGATTATATGGCAAAATTTATTCGATCACCTTTAAATTTGGTCATAACATGTTTTTTAGAAATTTAGAGATTTGGTCGTAACAAATAAATACGTTAGGTTTTGAGCAGTTTTAAAGCGATTATGTATGATTCTATGGCAAAATATATCAGATTACCATCAAATATGGCAATAATATTTTTTTAATTAGTTTTAACAAATCAAACTGTCAAATCATTAATTTGAAACTTGTATATTTTTCAATGCATAAGGTTTTCGGCATTTTTTTAAAGAGATTATTCTAGATTATGTGGCAAATTTTATCCGATTACCTGCAAATTTGGTTATAATACATTTTTAAAGTAATTTTAACAAAACTAACAGTTGGATTGTTAATTTGATTCGCGTATCTATGTAAATGCATTAGGTTTTAGGCATTTTTAAAGAGATTACGCTACATTACGTGAAAAAATATATCCAATTTCAATCAAATTTTGTCATAGTACTTTTTATAACCTTTTAAATAAATTTAACGACCAGATCAATAATTTAATACATGTATCTTTCTAAATGCGTTAAGTTTTGGGCATTTTTATAGAGGTTATACTAGATTATATGGCAAAATATATCCGATTACCTTTAAATTTGGTCATAGTAAGCTTTTTAGAAATTTAAAATTTTGGCTGTAACAAATATTTCGGTTACGTTTTGGGCAATTTTATTTAGATTATGCTATATTACGTGACAAAATATATCCGATTGACTTTAAATTTTGTCATAATAAATTCTTAGAAATAATAACAAATCTAACGGTTGGATCGTTTATTTGAAACTTGTATCTTTTTAAAGGTGCTTGGTTTTTGGCATTTTTATATAAACCATATAGCATTATGTGTTGAAATATATCTAACTAATTTACAATTTGGTCTAAATTTTTTTTAACAAATTTAACAGTTAGATTGTTAATATGATGCGTGCATATTTGTGAACGCATTATATTTTGGGCTTTTTCACAGATATTATGCAAGATGATGAAGCAAAATTTATCTTAGTACCTAAAAATTCTATCATATTATGTTTTCTTTTTTTGGCAATTTTAACTAATATAACCATTGAATCGTTAATTTGAAATGCGTATTTTTGTAAATTATTGTTTACAACATGATCCTAAATTTTTTTAAATAGATCCTTAATTTTTTGAATATTACAATTTAACTCGTAAAAAATTTACAAGTTGGTCCCTAAATATTTGAATATTTATAATATGAACTCAAAATTTTTTGTAAATAGGTCCCTAATTTTTTATTATTTACAATACAACCCTTTAAAAATTTTACAATTTGATTGCCAAATATTAGAATACTTACAACCTGAACCCAAAAAATTTTGCAAGGTTGCAGATAAATGCATATGCATATATGTATATGTATGTGTATTTGTGTATAGATATACTCATATACACATTTATGTATTTAAGTATATGTATTTGTTTATATACATGTTTATTTATGTATATATATTTTCATATATAAAGAGTTATATTAACAAATTGTCCACTTGTTTTTTATTCTACGACTCACTAATGTAAAATCAAACAAAATTTTCGATGCGGTAAAATTTTATTAAAATAATTTATTAACATCTTGAAACGCGAAAACCCTTGACTTTTTGTTCACGGGTACGCTGCAAGGTCGTGAAACAAGCACTGTAGCTTGAGCATGACTACCGGAAGCTGTGCTTGTTCCTGTAAAATGCAATGCTTATCGCCTGCCCGTGTGCCTAGCCATTCATCCCTTGTTTGCACTCCTCCAAACTTGTTCTCCCTGATCTCCACTGCATTGCAATGAGTGTTCTTGGTCGTCCACATGAGTCGTTGAATATTTTAAGCTCCCTTTTGGCATCCTTTCACCATCCAATTCTTTACAAACCTCTTTGCTCTTGGCTTGTTCATTTTGTTGGGTTGAAATCGTCCAGGAATCCTCTTGAATATTAATCTCACACAAGGAGCAACGAGTTACGATTTGGTCTTCCTTTTACCTTCTTGGTGTTGGCCTTCATGCCTAGGATGATCCACATAAGAATTTATTTGACAAATTTACTATTGCTTTTTTTTTCCCTGGATTGGCTAAAAAGCCATTGCCTTTTCTATTTGTGTAAAATATCCGTGCTAGAGAAAACCGATCATCTTGACATAGAATGTCTTACGTGCAAGGAAGGAATATGACATCTATGTAGATTTCATAAACCTCTCGCTTCACAAGAATGTGAAGAAATGGAATCAAATGTTGTACATCCCTGAGAAGAACAAGCAAAGTTGGCCAAGCGGTTAGAACTTTATTTCATGCACTAAACATAAGTTTAAAAGATACGAGACAAAACTTCACTGAAAGAGAGCAATATGCCATTAGGCGTCATGACTAATTTGTGATTTAAATAGTATATCATTCGATGGAAAGACCACTACTTGTGAATCAGATTGAACAATAATGACGGAAATAATAAGCCTGTAACACCACTTCAATCCATCATGAACTACTAAAGCCTCAGTTTCCTACTCTATAGCAAGACCAATATTTTCTAAACAACCAAACACAAATTAGCTAGAGGGTTTCCTAAGGATTCCTCCAATTCCAACAAGTCCTCGATTCCCTTTGGAAGCACCGTCAACACTGAGTATTACTCTTGGTGTAGAGGAATTCAGCCAATGTGCTAAGGCGATTTTTGGGGGAGCGAAAGAGCTCCAAATAGTTGAGTGCCGAATCTGGACACTAGAGGATCTTACAGTAGGGTGAACTGCTGAAAAATCTATAGTAAAACCAAAGATCAAATGCTGAAGTTTGAAAGGAGAAGAAGATCTACCACTGTAGAGGACAGCATTGCAATATTTCAATGTCTCCCAATTAAAATAATAATAAGAAAAAGAAAATCATGAATAATCCCTACAAAACAAATACAAATGCGGCAAGATTTGATAAATAGATGCAAAATCAAAAGCAAAAATATCATCAGGCAAGGATGTTGAATTCTCACGTTGTAGACCTACTATTCATACGATCCGCAAAAAGTTCCTCAGTTTTAGATTAAATGGATCTATCGACATTGGCCTACTTCGTCCTCAACACAAACTTATCAGATCGGGTTTATCGAACGACTTCATAAGACAGTGTTTGAAAAAGGCTTATAATTTGCTTGGATTTCCGTGTGAGCTTTAAAATGGACGATAACCTTTAGAGGAGCCGAAAAATTAATAGTCATACCAGTAAGGATGTCATTCAAACATCTACCGAACTGCTGTACTCCATCATTTCAATGGTCAGCGAACTGCTGAAAGTCGATGTGCCAATTGTTAATCATACGCATCCTCGTGTGGCAGAGTGCGCACTGAAGTTGATGGTCTTCAGGCTCCGCCTAAAGGAATTTAGTTGCTGAGAACACAAACATAAGTCAGGTCGGAATCAAAGTCCAGATGATGAAACATGATTAGGGGCACGCCCACCAAACTGCAAACAACTTCTCCAACAAACCATAAAAATAAGAATAGTCAACCTATAACCTACTTGATAACAAGGAATGCTTAGGGACAATGTTCCAAGTCAGTGGCAGAGGAAGTTTATAAATCTTTCGGCTTTATTATTGATGTTCCTGATCATATGATTCGGACCTGACATGCTAATGATGTCGTACGGAGTATAGTTGATCCATTTTTGCAGCAACCCAAAACAAAATGAAACCCAAAAAAATATGACAGTAGCCCAGTTTTGAATTTATCTTCAAATGCTGGTGTAGAAAATTCAAACTCTGCCATGAATCACCTAAACTCCCGACATGTGCTGTACTCAGTCGTTAACGAAAAAAGAATTCACATAAAGGGATGTGCTTGACAATGGATTGGAGATATAATTCTATCTCATAGTTGTGTTTGAATCTGGTGGAAGATCCAGATGATGATTATAATGTGAGGATTTTAACGAAAGTCATTCCCGAAAAAGTAGGCGGCTTTTTTGATTCCCACGAATGGCAGACGCAATAGACAAAAAGCCCGTGGTTTTCACAGGTATTTTTCAATTTTTTTGAAAAGTAGCATCTGGTTGTATATTTAATTCATTTTTATTAACAAAATTGATGCCCCCATTTAGTGCTTCTGATTAAAAAAATAGGGGGAGATTGCTCTAGCCGGAGGAAAAATAGTTCTTGGAATATCGCTAGCTACCCTATTTGAAATCCAATAGTTTTTAATTATGCAAGGTTTGAAATCTTATTGTTTTTAAATGTGTAAGGTTTTGAAACCCAATAGTTTTTAAATATGCAAAGTTGAAATATTGCTAGCTAACTCTAGAATTTTTGCTGCAGGGAAATAATCAAGAGCTAAATAATATGCCATAAAGTTTCTTTGAAATTCATTTAGCCGCAAAAGTTTTCGATATTGTACCATTAATTCCTCATTATTGGATGGGGTGTATTTTATTCACCTATTTTTATTAATATTAAAGCCTAGTGGTTGGCTGGAAAAAAGCTTGGACCCTTAACTATTTCTTAAGTGAAATAAAGTGTTCTAAAGAGCGCCAAAATACTTAAAAGAAATAAGTTACAAGAATTTCAAAGAGCCCTTTGTGGCTTCTATAGTGGCAATAGTGCATTTAGGGACAAACCATTTATTCCATTTGCCTTTCTTGGTGCGCGCCACAAAAACAATACATGCTCCGATTCTAAATGGGATTATCTTAGTGGGTTTCGGCATTTCACAAGCCTAAAATGGCTCCGAATTTTTCGTTGTAGTATTTTTTCTAAATCACACATTTCCCTTAGCAAGCGCAAAGCCATAAAAGAAAAAATTGTCAAATGTAACCGAAATTCATCGTTATCTAAATTCATGCTTATGGAGATAATGCTTTTGATTCATCACCACACTATAAATTGGATATCATGCTCTTTTCTTCTCAAACGGTGAAGAACAACAAGACAAAATGAAGGGAGTACAAATTAAGACTTCACTAATCTTTTTTCTTTCTTTGGTTCTCCTCTCAGGTATGTTTGTCTTCAACTATGTTGTGATTTTCTAATTTTAGTTAACGACTTATTCATTTCCTTTTTGAGTAATTCTTATGCAAGATATTTCCAGTGCAAGGTTGTCCTTTTTCTTTTTTATTTTTAAAATTTAGCCATACTCTTATCACAAGACAAACAGTGCAGGGTTTCCAAATGCAGCTATTACTTTATTTTTCAACACGAGGAAAACTTACATATTTATTATAATAAAATGGCCATCTTTTGGGGGGTTTATTTACTAAAAAAAAAGAAAAAGAAAAAGAAACCTGCCATTAATCCAAAAATATTTTCTCACATCCAGTCCAATCTTTATATAAGTCACTAATGGAAGCTCGAGTACAAAGCCACCCTAAAGTTGGCATCTGCGACAAAGTTTCTAGTTTCTTCTTCACTATTTCATGAAACTATGTTGAAGGTTAACACTTTTGCATAGACACCACAATGAATTTTTAACCCTCACAGCCTTAGTTGAAAAAAAAAGCAAATTTAGGTGTGGCATAATATGTGGTGACTAATTATTCTGCATGAAGCAGAGCTGAGAAGCACAACAAAAACAATATTCCTACGAGCACCTCAATGACAAGTTTTGTTTGGCTAATCCTCATTTTACAGGAGCTACATTTGCTGAAGAAGCCTCCAAAGTTGAAAAAGCGGCTAATCTTCCTCCCAAATGCAATGTTTATACTGATTGTATAGGCTACTGTCAAGATTGCAAGGCCAAGTCGTGTTTTTGCCTCGCCGGTAGGTGTGCCGGCTGCATTTGATAGTTGAAAGCGTTAGATGCAACCAATCAATTGACTGTCACAAAAAATAATCAAAACAATAATAATGCTATTTCATTCGTATTTTTGTATAAATAAATGCACTGAAAAAAGAATTTAAATTCATATACAGCATTCAAATTGTTATTATTATTTTGGTATTTACCCCACTGTCCTTCGATTACTTTTCGAATTTGCAACTCTAGTGCTATTCAAAGGCCCTGTTTCATTTCACGGATGTATTAATTCTTTCGGGAAAGTATTCCAATTTCAACAAAAGAGAAAAAAAAAAAAGCACAGTGCTTTAAAGAAGAAGACTTGTTAGATTTTTTTTTCAAGCAACATAATTATACTTTTGAAACTTTGACTCCTAGCAAATCAGAGAACCAAAAATTTCTGCTCTTAATTATACTTTTTGAACTAAATCAATTAAGCTACTTTATTTTTTAGTAGACATGCAAGACAAACGAAAAGAATATCACCATAATGACTTCTGAGGTGTGATATTATCAATGTCATTGGTTGGCAGATGCCTTCGAATCTTCATATATGTTTTTGGACCTCTCTTTGTACAAAGTTAAGTCTTTGCAAGTCCATTAGTCCAGTTAGATTTCCCAAGATTATCATTGCAAAATTTAGAAGTCGAACCAATAATTCAGGAAAATGATACATTGGCGACAAAACTTTTGCCATGTAAAATTTTTTGCCGCTTAAAATACCATTTAACGAGGAGATTTTATTATTATTATTATTATTATGACCTTCAGTGACAAAATTTTTTTTCCTAACGAAAAGTGATGGCTCGAGATAGGAAAAAAGTGTATTTGCGTGGAAAATTTATGTTTCCTCGCTAACGATGCATCATCAACAACGAAAATTCATTTCGTAACAAAAAATACTAACTTTTATTACTATTAACTATACTTCTAGCAACAAAATTCACATTAACTAGCTAATACAAGTCTTTAAAAATTTTAAATATCTACATTACGAACCCATTTTTTTTAAATTGGTCTATAAATTTTGTGTAATTGCAAAATGACCTCAAAAAAATTTGTAAATCTAGACCTAAAATTTTAAAATATTTAGAATATGAGTCCAAAACATTTTACAAATTGGGTTCTAAATTTTTAAATATATTCAATATGGTAGTAAAATTTTACAAATCAGACTTAAAATTCTATAAAATAATAAAATAATACCAAAAAATTTACAAATTGACCCTCATATTTTTGAATATTTACAATAAAAGCCAAAAAAATGATAAATTAGTCCCTAAGTTTTTAGATACTTGTAAATATGTAAGGCAGTGGGCATTTTTTTTTAAAAAAAAAAACTTATGCTAGATTATGTTGCAAAATATATCTAATTACTTTCAAATTTGGTCGTAATTTTTTTAGTAATTTTAATAAATCCAACGGTTGGATTGTTAATCCAATATACGTACATTTGTAAATGCTTTAGTTTTTAGGTATTTTCATAGAGCGTATGCTAAATTATATCGAAAAATTTATATCTGTTTACATTCAAATTTCTCTATAACACTTTTTATAACAATTTAAAGAAATCTTACGGTAAGATCACTAATTTAATACGTGTATCGTTGTAAATGAGTTAGGTTTTGAGCATTTTTATAGAGATTATGTCAGATTATATGGCAAAATTTATTCGATCACCTTTAAATTTGGTCATAACATGTTTTTTAGAAATTTAGAGATTTGGTCGTAACAAATAAATACGTTAGGTTTTGAGCAGTTTTAAAGCGATTATGTATGATTCTATGGCAAAATATATCAGATTACCATCAAATATGGCAATAATATTTTTTTAATTAGTTTTAACAAATCAAACTGTCAAATCATTAATTTGAAACTTGTATATTTTTCAATGCATAAGGTTTTCGGCATTTTTTTAAAGAGATTATTCTAGATTCTGTGGCAAATTTTATCCGATTACCTGCAAATTTGGTTATAATACATTTTTAAAGTAATTTTAACAAAACTAACAGCTTGGATTGTTAATTTGATTCGCGTATCTATGTAAATGCATTAGGTTTTAGGCATTTTTAAAGAGATTACGCTACATTACGTGAAAAAATATATCCAATTTCAATCAAATTTTGTCATAGTACTTTTTATAACCTTTTAAATAAATTTAACGACCAGATCAATAATTTAATACATGTATCTTTCTAAATGCGTTAAGTTTTGGGCATTTTTATAGAGGTTATACTAGATTATATGGCAAAATATATCCGATTACCTTTAAATTTGGTCATAGTAAGCTTTTTAGAAATTTAAAATTTTGGCTGTAACAAATATTTCGGTTAGGTTTTGGGCAATTTTATTTAGATTATGCTATATTACGTGACAAAATATATCCGATTGACTTTAAATTTTGTCATAATAAATTCTTAGAAATAATAACAAATCTAACGGTTGGATCGTTTATTTGAAACTTGTATCTTTTTAAAGGTGCTTGGTTTTTGGCATTTTTATATAAACCATATAGCATTATGTGTTGAAATATATCTAACTAATTTACAATTTGGTCTAAATTTTTTTTAACAAATTTAACAGTTAGATTGTTAATATGATGCGTGCATATTTGTGAACGCATTATATTTTGGGCTTTTTCACAGATATTATGCAAGATGATGCAGCAAAATTTATCTTAGTACCTAAAAATTCTATCATATTATGTTTTCTTTTTTTGGCAATTTTAACTAATATAACCATTGAATCGTTAATTTGAAATGCGTATTTTTGTAAATTATTGTTTACAACATGATCCTAAATTTTTTTAAATAGATCCTTAATTTTTTGAATATTACAATTTAACTCGTAAAAAATTTACAAGTTGGTCCCTAAATATTTGAATATTTATAATATGAACTCAAAATTTTTTGTAAATAGGTCCCTAATTTTTTATTATTTACAATACAACCCTTTAAAAATTTTACAATTTGATTGCCAAATATTAGAATACTTACAACCTGAACCCAAAAAATTTTGCAAGGTTGCAGATAAATGCATATGCATATATGTATATGTATGTGTATTTGTGTATAGATATACTCATATACACATTTATGTATTTAAGTATATGTATTTGTTTATATACATGTTTATTTATGTATATATATTTTCATATATAAAGAGTTATATTAACAAATTGTCCACTTGTTTTTTATTCTACGACTCACTAATGTAAAATCAAACAAAATTTTCGATGCGGTTAAATTTTATTAAAATAATTTATTAACATCTTGAAATGCGAAACCGTTGACTTTTTGTTCACGGGTACGCTGCAAGGTCGTGAAACAAGCACTGTAGCTTGAGCATGACTACCGGAAGCTGTGCTTGTTCCTGTAAAATGCAATGCTTATCGCCTGCCCGTGTGCCTAGCCATTCATCCCTTGTTTGCACTCCTCCAAACTTGTTCTCCCTAATCTCCACTGCATTGCAATGAGTGTTCTTGGTCGTCCACATGAGTCGTTGAATATTTTAAGCTCCCTTTTGGCATCCTTTCACCATCCAATTCTTTACAAACCTCTTTGCTCTTGGCTTGTTCATTTTGTTGGGCCGAAATCGTCCAGGAATCCTCTTGAATATTAATCTCACACAAGGAGCAACGAGTTATGATTTGGTCTTCCTTTTACCTTCTTGGTGTTGGCCTTCATGCCTAGGATGATCCACATAAGAATTTATTTGACAAATTTACTATTGCTTTTTTTTTTTCCCTGGATTGGCTAAAAAGCCATTGCCTTTTCTATTTGTGTAAAATATCCGTGCTAGAGAAAACCGATCATCTTGACATAGAATGTCTTACGTGCAAGGAAGGAATATGACATCTATGTAGATTTCATAAACCTCTCGCTTCACAAGAATGTGAAGAAATGGAATCAAATGTTGTACATCCCTGAGAAGAACAAGCAAAGTTGGCCAAGCGGTTAGAACTTTATTTCATGCACTAAACATAAGTTTAAAAGATACGAGACAAAACTTCACTGAAAGAGAGCAATATGCCATTAGGCGTCATGACTAATTTGTGATTTAAATAGTATATCATTCGATGGAAAGACCACTACTTGTGAATCAGATTGAACAATAATGACGGAAATAATAAGCCTGTAACACCACTTCAATCCATCATGAACTACTAAAGCCTCAGTTTCCTACTCTATAGCAAGACCAATATTTTCTAAACAACCAAACACAAATTAGCTAGAGGGTTTCCTAAGGATTCCTCCAATTCCAACAAGTCCTCGATTCCCTTTGGAAGCACCGTCAACACTGAGTATTACTCTTGGTGTAGAGGAATTCAGCCAATGTGCTAAGGCGATTTTTGGGGGAGCGAAAGAGCTCCAAATAGTTGAGTGCCGAATCTGGACACTAGAGGATCTTACAGTAGGGTGAACTGCTGAAAAATCTATAGTAAAACCAAAGATCAAATGCTGAAGTTTGAAAGGAGAAGAAGATCTACCACTGTAGAGGACAGCATTGCAATATTTCAATGTCTCCCAATTAAAATAATAATAAGAAAAAGAAAATCATGAATAATCCCTACAAAACAAATACAAATGCGGCAAGATTTGATAAATAGATGCAAAATCAAAAGCAAAAATATCATCAGGCAAGGATGTTGAATTCTCACGTTGTAGACCTACTATTCATACGATCCGCAAAAAGTTCCTCAGTTTTAGATTAAATGGATCTATCGACATTGGCCTACTTCGTCCTCAACACAAACTTATCAGATCGGGTTTATCGAACGACTTCATAAGACAGTGTTTGAAAAAGGCTTATAATTTGCTTGGATTTCCGTGTGAGCTTTAAAATGGACGATAACCTTTAGAGGAGCCGAAAAATTAATAGTCATACCAGTAAGGATGTCATTCAAACATCTACCGAACTGCTGTACTCCATCATTTCAATGGTCAGCGAACTGCTGAAAGTCGATGTGCCAATTGTTAATCATACGCATCCTCGTGTGGCAGAGTGCGCACTGAAGTTGATGGTCTTCAGGCTCCGCCTAAAGGAATTTAGTTGCTGAGAACACAAACATAAGTCAGGTCGGAATCAAAGTCCAGATGATGAAACATGATTAGGGGCACGCCCACCAAACTGCAAACAACTTCTCCAACAAACCATAAAAATAAGAATAGTCAACCTATAACCTACTTGATAACAAGGAATGCTTAGGGACAATGTTCCAAGTCAGTGGCAGAGGAAGTTTATAAATCTTTCGGCTTTATTATTGATGTTCCTGATCATATGATTCGGACCTGACATGCTAATGATGTCGTACGGAGTATAGTTGATCCATTTTTGCAGCAACCCAAAACAAAATGAAACCCAAAAAAATATGACAGTAGCCCAGTTTTGAATTTATCTTCAAATGCTGGTGTAGAAAATTCAAACTCTGCCATGAATCACCTAAACTCCCGACATGTGCTGTACTCAGTCGTTAACGAAAAAAGAATTCACATAAAGGGATGTGCTTGACAATGGATTGGAGATATAATTCTATCTCATAGTTGTGTTTGAATCTGGTGGAAGATCCAGATGATGATTATAATGTGAGGATTTTAACGAAAGTCATTCCCGAAAAAGTAGGCGGCTTTTTTGATTCCCACGAATGGCAGACGCAATAGACAAAAAGCCCGTGGTTTTCACAGGTATTTTTCAATTTTTTTGAAAAGTAGCATCTGGTTGTATATTTAATTCATTTTTATTAACAAAATTGATGCCCCCATTTAGTGCTTCTGATTAAAAAAATAGGGGGAGATTGCTCTAGCCGGAGGAAAAATAGTTCTTGGAATATCGCTAGCTACCCTATTTGAAATCCAATAGTTTTTAATTATGCAAGGTTTGAAATCTTATTGTTTTTAAATGTGTAAGGTTTTGAAACCCAATAGTTTTTAAATATGCAAAGTTGAAATATTGCTAGCTAACTCTAGAATTTTTGCTGCAGGGAAATAATCAAGAGCTAAATAATATGCTATAAAGTTTCTTTGAAATTCATTTAGCCGCAAAAGTTTTCGATATTGTACCATTAACTCCTCATTATTGGATGGGGTGTATTTTATTCACCTATTTTTATTAATATTAAAGCCTAGTGGTTGGTTGGAAAAAAGCTTGGACCCTTAACTATTTCTTAAGTGAAATAAAGTGTTTTAAAGAGCGCCAAAATACTTAAAAGGAATAAGTTAGAAGAATTTCAAAGTGCCCTTTGTGGCTTCTATAGTGGCAATAGTGCATTTAGGGACAAACCATTTATTCCATTTGCCTTTCTTGGTGCGCGCCACAAAAACAATACATGCTCCGATTCTAAATGGGATTATCTTAGTGGGTTTCGGCATTTCACAAGCCTAAAATGGCTCCGAATTTTTCGTTGTAGTATTTTTTCTAAATCACACATTTCCCTTAGCAAGCGCAAAGCCATAAAAGAAAAAATTGTCAAATGTAACCGAAATTCAACGTTATCTAAATTCATGCTTTTGGAGATAATGCTTTTGATTCATCACCACACTATAAATTGGATATCATGCTCTTTTCTTCTCAAACGGTGAAGAACAACAAGACAAAATGAAGGGAGTACAAATTAAGACTTCACTAATCTTTTTTCTTTCTTTGGTTCTCCTCTCAGGTATGTTTGTCTTCAACTATGTTGTGATTTTCTAATTTTAGTTCACGACTTATTCATTTCCTTTTTGAGTAATTCTTATGCAAGATATTTCCAGTGCAAGGTTGTCCTTTTTCTTTTTTATTTTTAAAATTTAGCCATACTCTTATCACAAGACAAACAGTGCAGGGTTTCCAAATGCAGCTATTTCTTTATTTTTCAATACGAGGAAAACTTACATATTTATTATAATAAAATGGCCATCTTTTGGGGGGTTTTATTTACAAAAAAAAAAAGAAAAAGAAAAAGAAACCTGCCATTAATCCAAAAATATTTTCTCACATCCAGTCCAATCTTTATATAAGTCACTAATGGAAGCTCGAGTACAAAGCCACCCTAAAGTTGGCATCTGCGACAAAGTTTCTAGTTTCTTCTTCACTATTTCATGAAACTATGTTGATGGTTAACTCTTTTGCATAGACACCACAATGAATTTTTAACCCTCACAGCCTTAGTTGAAAAAAAAAAGCAAATTTAGGTGTGGCATAATATGTGGTGACTAATTATTCTGCATGAAGCAGAGCTGAGAAGCACAACAAAAACAATATTCCTACGAGCACCTCAATGACAAGTTTTGTTTGGCTAATCCTCATTTTACAGGAGCTACATTTGCTGAAGAAGCCTCCAAAGTTGAAAAAGCGGCATATCTTCCTCCCAAATGCAATGTTTATACTGATTGTATAGGCTACTGTCAAGATTGCAAGGCCAAGTCGTGTTTTTGCCTCGCCGGTAGGTGTGCCGGCTGCATTTGATAGTTGAAAGCGTTAGATGCAACCAATCAATTGACTGTCACAAAAAATAATCAAAACAATAATAATGCTATTTCATTCGTATTTTTGTATAAATAAATGCAATTAAAAAAGATTTTAAATTCATATACAGCATTCAAATTGTTATTATTATTTTGGAATTTACCCCACTGTCCTTCGATTACTTTTCGAATTTGCAACTCTAGTGCTATTCAAAGGCCCTGTTTCATTTCACGGATGTATTAACTCTTTCGGGAAAGTATTCCTATTTCAACAAAAGAAAAAAAAAAAGCACAGTGCTTTAAAGAAGAAGACTTGTTAGATTTTTTTTTCAAGCAACATAATTATACTTTTGAAACTTTGACTCCTAGCAAATCAGAGAACCAAAAATTTCTGCTCTTAATTATACTTTTTGAACTAAATCAATTAAGCTACTTTATTTTTTAGTAGACATGCAAGACAAAGAATAGAATATCACCATAATGACTTCTGAGGTGTGATATTATCAATGTCATTGGTTGGCAGATGCCTTCGAATCTTCATATATGATTTTCGACCGCTCTTTGTACAAAGTTAAGTCTTTGCAAATCCATTAGTCCAGTTAGATTTCCCAAGATTATCATTGCAAAATTTAGAAGTCGAACCAATAATTCAGGAAAATGATACATTGGCGACAAAACTTTTGCCATGTAAAATTTTTTGCCGCTTAAAATACCCTTTAACGAGGAGATTTTTATTATTATTATTATTATTATTATGACCTTCAGTGACAAAATTTTTTTTCCTAACAAAAAGTGATGGCTCTAGATAGGAAAAAAGTGTATTTGCGTGGAAAATTTAAGTTTCCTCGCTAACGATGCTTCACCAACAACGAAAATTCATTTCGTAACAAAAAATACTGAATTTTATTACTATTAACTATACTTCTAGCAACAAAATTCACATTAAATAGCTAATACTAGTCTTTAAAAATTTTAAATATCTACATTACGAACCCAATTTTTTTTAAATTGGTCTATAAATTTTGTATAATTGCAAAAATGACCTCAAAAAAATTTGTAAATCAGACCTAAAATTTTAAAATATTTAGAATATGAGTCCAAAACATTTTACAAATTGGTTTCTAAATTTTTAAATATATTCAATATGGTAGTAAAATTTTACAAATCAGACTTAAAATTCTATAAAATTAAAAAATAATACCGAAAAATTTACAAATTGACCCTCATATTTTAGAATATTTAAAATAAAAGCCAAAAAAATTGATAAATTAGTCCCTAAGTTTTTAGATACTTGTAAATATGTAAGGCAATGGGCATTTAAAAAAAAAAAAAACTTATGCTAGATTATGTTGCAAAATATATCTAATTACTTTCAAATTTGGTCGTAATTTTTTTAGTAATTTTAATAAATCCAACGGTTGGATTGTTAATCCAATATACGTACATTTGTAAATGCTTTAGTTTTTAGGTATTTTCATAGAGCGTATGCTAAATTATATCGAAAAATTTATATCTGTTTACATTCAAATTTCTCTATAACACTTTTTATAACAATTTAAAGAAATCTTACGGTAAGATCACTAATTTAATACGTGTATCGTTGTAAATGAGTTAGGTTTTGAGCATTTTTATAGAGATTATGTCAGATTATATGGCAAAATTTATTCGATCACCTTTAAATTTGGTCATAACATGTTTTTTAGAAATTTAGAGATTTGGTCGTAACAAATAAATACGTTAGGTTTTGAGCAGTTTTAAAGCGATTATGTATGATTCTATGGCAAAATATATCAGATTACCATCAAATATGGCAATAATATTTTTTTAATTAGTTTTAACAAATCAAACTGTCAAATCATTAATTTGAAACTTGTATATTTTTCAATGCATAAGGTTTTCGGCATTTTTTTAAAGAGATTATTCTAGATTCTGTGGCAAATTTTATCCGATTACCTGCAAATTTGGTTATAATACATTTTTAAAGTAATTTTAACAAACCTAACAGTTGGATTGTTAATTTGATTCGCGTATCTATGTAAATGCATTAGGTTTTAGGCATTTTTAAAGAGATTACGCTACATTACGTGAAAAAATATATCCAATTTCAATCAAATTTTGTCATAGTACTTTTTATAACCTTTTAAATAAATTTAACGACTAGATCAATAATTTAATACATGTATCTTTCTAAATGCGTTAAGTTTTGGGCATTTTTATAGAGGTTATACTAGATTATATGGCAAAATATATCCGATTACCTTTAAATTTGGTCATAGTAAGCTTTTTAGAAATTTAAAATTTTGGCTATAACAAATATTTCGGTTAGGTTTTGGGCAATTTTATTGAGATTATGCTATATTACATGACAAAATATATCCGATTGACTTTAAATTTTGTCATAATAAATTCTTAGAAATAATAACAAATCTAACGGTTGGATCGTTTATTTGAAACTTGTATCTTTTTAAAGGTGCTTGGTTTTTGGCATTTTTATATAAACTATATAGCATTATGTGTTAAAATATATCTAATTAATTTACAATTTGGTCTAAAATTTTTTTTAACAAATTTAACAGTTAGATTGTTAATATGATACGTGCATACTTTGTGAACGCATTATATTTTGGGCTTTTTCACAGATATTATGCAAGATGATGCAACAAAATTTATCTTAGTACCTAAAAATTCTATCATATTATGTTTTCTTTTTTTGGCAATTTTAACTAATATAACCATTGGATCGTTAATTTGAAATGCGTATTTTTGTAAATTATTGTTTACAACATGATCCTAATTTTTTTTAAATAGGTCCTTAATTTTTTGAATATTACAATTTAACTCGTAAAAATTTTACAAATTGGTCCCTAAATATTTGAATATTTATAATATGAACTCAAAATTTTTTGTAAATAGGTCCCTAATTTTTTATTATTTACAATACAACCCTTTAAAAATTTTACAATTTGATTGCTAAATATTAGAATAGTTACAATCTGAACCCAAAAAATTTTGCAAGGTTGCAGATAAATGCATATGCATATATGTATATGTATATGTATTTGTGTATAGATATACTTATATACACATTTATGTATTTAAGTATATGTAATTGTATATATACATGTTTATTTATGTATATATATTTACATATATAAAGAGTTAAATTAACAAATTGTCCACTTGTTTTTTATTCTACGACTCACTAATGTAAAATCAAACAAAATTTTCGATGCGGTAAAATTTTATTAAAATAATTTATTTACATCTTGAAACGCGAAAACCCTTGACTTTTTGTTCACGGGTACGCAGCAAGGTCGTGAAACAAGCACTGTAGCTTGAGCATGACTACCGGAAGCTGTGCTTGTTCCTGTAAAATGCAATGCTTATCGCCTGCCCATGTGCCTAGCCATTCATCCCTTGTTTGCACTCCTCCAAACTTGTTCTCCCTGATCTCCACTGCATTGCAATGAGTGTTCTTGGTCGTCCACATGAGTCGTTGAATATTTTAAGCTCCCTTTTGGCATCCTTTCACCATCCAATTCTTTACAAACCTCTTTGCTCTTGGCTTGTTCATTTTGTCGAGTTGAAATCGTCCAGGAATCCCCTTGAATATTAATCTCACACAAGGAGCAACGAGTTACGATTTGGTCTTCCTTTTACCTTCTTGGTGTTGGCCTTCATGCCTAGGATGATCCACATAAGAATTTATTTGATAAATTTACTATTGCTTTTTTTTCCCCCTGGATTGGCTAAAAAGCCATTGCCATTTTTATTTATGTAAAATATCCGTGCAATAGAAAACCGATCATCTTGACATAGAATGTCTTACGTGCAAGGTAGGAATATGACATCTATGTAGATTTCATAAACCTCTCGCTTCACAAGAATGTGAAGAAATGGAATCAAATGTTGTACATCCATGAGAAGAACAAGAAAAGTTGGCCAAGTGGTTAGAACTTTATTTCATGCACTAAATATAAGATTAAAAAGATACGAGACAAAACTTCACTGAAAGAGAGCAATATGCCATTAGGCGTCATGACTAATTTGTGATTTAAATAGTATATCATTCGATGGAAAGACCACTACTTGTGAATCAGATTGAACAATAATGACGGAAATATTAAGCCTGTAACACCACTTCAATCCATGATGAACTACTAAAGCCTCAGTTTCCTACTCTATAGCAAGACCAATATTTTCTAAAAAACCAAACACAAATTAGCTAGAGGGTTTCCTAAGGATTCCTCCAATTCCAACAAGTCCTCGATTCCCTTTGGAAGCACCGTCAACACTGAGTATTACTCTTGGTGTAGAGGAATTCAGCCAATGTGCTAAGGCGATTTTTGGGGGAGCGAAAGATCTCCAAATAGTTGAGTGCCGAATCTGGACACTAGAGGATCTTACAGTAGGGTGAACTGCTGAAAAATCTATAGTAAAACCAAAGAGCAAATGCTGAAGTTTGAAAGGAGAAGAAGATCTACCACTGTAGAGGATAGCATTGCAAAATTTCAATGTCTCCCAATTAAAATAATAATAAGAAAAAGAAAATCATGAATATCCCTACAAGACAAATATAAATGCGGCAAGATTTGATAAATTGATGCAAAATCAAAAGCAAAAATATCATCAGCCATGGATGTTGAATTCTCACGTTGTAGACCTACCATTCATAAGATCCGCAAAAATTTCCTCACTTTTAGATTAAATGGGTCTATCGACTTTGGCCTACTTCGTCCTCAACACAAACTTATCAGATCGGGTTTATCGAACGACTTCATAAGACTGTGTTTGAAAAAGGCTTATAATTTGCTTAGATTTCCATGTGAGCTTTAAAATGGATGATAACCTTTATAGGAGCCGAAAAATTAATAGTCATACCAATAAGGATGTCATTCAAACATCTACCGAACTGCTGTACTCCATCATTTCAATGGTTAGCGAACTGCTGAAAGTCGATGTGCCAATTGTTAATCATACGCATCCTCATGTGGTTGAGTGCGCATTGAAGTTGATGGTCTTAAGGCTCCGCCTAAACGAATTTAGTTCTGAGAACACAAACATAAGTCAGGTCGGAATCAAAGTCCAGATGATGAACATGATTAGGGGCACGACCACCAAACTGCAAACAACTTCTCCTACAAACCATAAAAATAAGAATAGTCAACCTCTAACCTACTTGATAACAAGGAATTATTAGGGACAATGTTCCAAGTCAATGGCAGAGGAAGTTTATAAATCTTTCGGCTTTATTATTGATGATCCTGATCATATGATTCGGACCTGACATGCTAATGATGTCGTACGGTGTGTAGTTGTTCCATTTTTGCAGCAACCCAAAACACAATGAAACCCAAAAAAATGTGACAGTACCCCAATTTTGAATTTATCTTCAAATGCTAGTGTAGAAAATTCAAACTCTGCCATGAATCACCTAAACTTGATTCTCATGCTGTACTCAATCGTTTATGAAAAAAGAATTCACATAAAAGGATGCGTTCAACAATGGATTGAACATATAATTCTATCTTATAGTTGTGTGTGAATATGGTGGACGATCCAGATGATGCTTATAAAGTGAGGATTTTATCAAAAAACATTCCCCAAAAGGTAGAAGGCTTTTCTGATTCCCACGATTGGCAAGTCCAATAGACACAATGCCCGTTGTTTTCCCAGGTATTTTTCAATTTTATTGAAAAGTAGCATCCGGTTGTATATTTAATTAATTTTTATTAACAAAATTGATGCCCCCTTTTAGTGCTTTTGATTAAAAAAAAATAGGGGGACATTGCTCCAGCAGGAGGAAAAATAGCTCTTGGAATGTCGCTCGCTACCCTATTTGAAATCCAACAGTTTTTAAATATGCAAGGCTTGAATTCTAGTTGTTTTTAAATGTGCAAGGTTTTGAAACCCAGTAGTTTTTAAATATGCAAAGTTGAAATATTGCTAGCTAACTGTTGAATTTTTTCCGCAATGAAATAATCAAGAGCTAAATAATTTGCCATAAATTTTCTTTGAAATTCATTTAGCCACAAAAGTTTTCAAATTTGTACCGTTAATTCCTCATTATTGGATGGGGTGTAAGTTATTCACCTATTTTTATTAATATTAAACCCGAGTGGTTGGTGGGGAAAAAGCACGGATCCTTATTTATTAAGTGAAATAAAGCGTTTTAAAGAGTGCCAAAATACTTTAAAGAAATAAGTAACAAGTAATTTCAAAGAGCCCTTTGTGGCTTCTCTACTTGCAATTGCGCTTTTAGGTACAAACCATTTATTCCTTTTTTCCTTTCTTGGTGAGTTCCACAAAAACAATATAAGCTTCAATTCTAAATGGGATTATCTTAGTGGGTTTCAACATTTGACAAGCCTAAAATGGTTCCGAATTTTTGGTCGTAGTATTTTTGTATATCACACATTTCACTTAGCAAGCGCAAGGCCATAATAGAAAAAATGGTCAAATGTATCCAAAATTCATCGTTACCTAAATTCATGCTTATGGAGATAATGCTTTTGATTCATCACCACATTATAAATTGGATATCATACTCTTTTCTTCTCCTACAGTGAAGAACAATAAGACAAAATGAAGGGAATACAAATTAAGACTTCACTAATCTTTTTTCATTCTTTGGTTCTCCTCTCAAATATGTTTGTCATCAACTATGCTGTGATTTTCTAATTTTAGCTAATGACTTATTCATTTCCTTCTTGAATAATTCTTCATGCAAGATATTTCCAGTGCAAGGTTTTCCTTTTCCTTTTTTATTTTTAAAATTTTACCTTTCTATTATCACAAGACAAACAGTGTAGGATTTGTGAAAGTAGCTAGTTCTTTATTTTTCAACACGTGGCAAACTTCTTTATTTATTATAATAAAATTTCCATCTCTTTGGGGTATTTACAAAAAAAAAAAAAAGAACAAATAAAGAAACCTGCCATTAGTCCAAAAATAATTTCTCACATCCAATCCAATCTTTATTAACAAGAATAAGTCCCTAATAGAAGCTCAAGTACAAAGCCACCCTAAAATTGGTATATGCGACAAAGTTCCTAGTTTCTTCTTCACTATTTCATGAAACTATTTTGTAGGTTAACTCTTCTACATAGACTCCGCTATGAATTTTTAACCCTCACTACCTTAGTTGAAATATTAAAACAAATTTAGGTGTGGCATAATATTTGCGTGACTGATTTTTCAGCATGCAGTAGAGCTAAGGAGCAATGCAAAAACAATATTCCTACGAGCACCTCTTTGACTAGTTTTGTTTGGCTAATCCTCATTTTACATGTGCTACATTTGCTGAAGAAGCCTCCAAAGTTGAAAAAGTGGCAAATCTTCCTCCCAAATGCAATGTTTATACTAATTGTATAGGCTACTATTAAGATTGCAAGGCTAAGTCGTGTTTTTGCCTCGTCGATAGGTGTGCAGGTTGCATTTGATGGTTGATAGCGTTAGATGCAACCAATCAATTAATTTTCACAGAAAATAATCAAAACAATAATAACACTATTTCATTCATATTTTTGATAAATAAATGCATTGAAGATAGAATTTAAATTCATATTCAACATTTAAATTATTATTATTAATATTTTGGTGATCTGTTTGGTATTTACCCCATTGTCCTTTGAGTACTTCTCGAATTTGCAACTCTAGTGCCATTTAAAAGCACTATTTCATTTGGGGGATATATTATTACTTTTAGAAAAGTATTCCTATTTCAAAAAAAAAAAAAAAGCACAGTGCTTTAAATAGTGTAGTGTTTTAAAGTAATTAATATTGCTAGAATATTTTGGAAGTCTAGAATTAGGGAACAAAAGCCTGAAATCTGGAAAGCTCTGTTAGAAAAGATTTACTAGGACTTCGAATTTAAAGTTCATGGAATAGGCGAAAAGTTGCAGCCGCATTGAAGGAACCAAATTTCCAGCAATTCTACTTGCTAGAATTGATTATCAATTAAGCATATAAGATGTAACTATGGTGGGTTCCTATAAGAAAAGGGAAGGAAAATGGGATGTACTTATATAAAAAAAATTATATTTAATTGTTGACGTCAGCTTTAGTCGATCCATTACAATGGTAACTTTGAACCGAAGCCAATATGAATTTTGCTAAGCCGATGATGAAGTCAAGAAAGTCTTAAGCCGATGTACCCGGTCAACATCGGAACCTGGAGCTGATGAGTCGTTCCCCTGTATCTCAGCACGATCGGCAAAATACTACTGTTCCTAACCGCCAAGGACGAGCCATAAAGTGGGATTGTCTCCACGTTCAGATAGTCGGCAACCCCGCGTAGCAAGCATAAAACAGGCAAGGATTCCCAGAACGAGAGGACCCAACAATAATCACATCTACAAGACTACCAATTTTTTAGTTTTCAATTCATGTTTCTGCATTTTTCTTTGTCTTCAGCTTTCTTGACAGCTTTGTTTAGTTTTTTTCGAAGTTTTCCTTTATTGTTTTAGTGCCAATTTTTTGTTTTTATTTCACTTTAATTTCAAATTTCGGTACATTTGTATTCGCTCTTCTTATCAAAATCAATCGAAATACACAGTTTTCAGTCCTAATTAGCATCTGCATGTAATATTTCTATCTTCTTAGACCCTTTCTATAGTAAGTTCAAGGAACTCACGTCTTTTAAAAGGTCCGGCTTGCATACTCATCATTCCATCAGACTGTTTATATTCATCAGAAGAGTAGCCGATCGCCAGTCGTATTAGCTCCCTTTTTGTAAGGCAACATAAATTGGCATGCCCAGTCAGACCAAAGGTAGTTGTTGCATGCAACTGTGTTCTGGATGCATTATGTCAAATCCTTAGTAGCAGTCCTCATGGACATTATCAAATTCCTCTGATCGGCCTACAGTTCAGGCTTTAAGGGGAGCTTTTGATTATACAACAATGACGTCCAGTAATGCTTAGGTCACCATCCCTAAGCAATAGGGGGCACAATCATCATCTCCTCCCCAGGTGTCCTAGTTGACACCCACATTTTTAACTGCCATACGACAAGCCAAGAAGCAATGTACAGGTGAACTCATTTAGAGCTTTATTCCTTAGTTTGCCACAGTGTTCCGACCACTACTTTAGAACGAACTCCATAACTTTGAATAGAGGCAAAGTGCTCACGGGATACCTCAGGCCGTTATGTACCCTCCTTTCTTGACCTTTGGTGCACCATCTTATAGGTCAGTACAATTGTAGCGCCGGGACCAACCGCTTTCGATACCCGAGGGGTATCAATGGAGTTTGGGGTTAATTGCACAAGGCATGGCTCTTGTAGAGCCTTTCCTAGGTAGAACCCCATCGTACTTACTCACGAGGGTCCAGGCACCAATGGGGGTGCAGGTGTCTTATAACCAGATCAGGAGTATTTGTACCCTATACAGCGGGCTACAGAACTACGCTACAACCATTCTTTCTACATATCCAAGCGCAGCAACAGCTTATCCAATATAGGTAGCAAGATATTCGGAGATGGCCTTATTCCCAGGATGTGTTTCCAGGCCAGTTACGCTAAGTCCCCCATGCAGAATCAACAGCTAGCACCATCGGTCGATGTCAATGCAATGAAGAATGCATTGCGTCAATAAATTAGGGATCGGCCAGTTTATCAGAAACCATATCCCGAGTGGATGGATTCTATGGCAATGCTACCAAGTGGGTTTAAGCTGCCAAAGTTCTCCATATTCTCTGGAGAGGACAACAAGTCAACCATGAACATATAGGGAGGTTTACGGTGCAATATGGAGAATTCAGGAACAGTGACTGGAATAAATTACAATTATTTTCTTTATCTTTGACAGGGGGCGGTATTCACTTGGTATGCAAATGTGATGCCCAATTCTATGTGTTCATGGGCAAATATGGAATGGATTTTCCATAAGTGTTTCTTCAAACCGGCACCTAAGGTTTCCATAGCAGACCTCCTAGCAGTCAAGCAAAAATCATCCGAAGGTGTGGCAGAGTTCATTAAGAGTTTTCGACAGATTAAGGCCAAATGCACCACTCAATTTCCAGAAATGGAGTGTGCCAGAATAGCTATCAATAAAATGCATCCGCAACTTAAGGATCATCTTATTTTCCAGGACTTTTTTTTATTTATCCCGTTTACTGTCTCAGGCAATCAAAATAGAGGAAATGATTAAGGAAAAATAGAAGAGGTGAGTTGTTAACTTCCCTCATGGGCAGACCATGATATCAGTTGTGGACGACGTTATAGACAACGAAGAGGAAAAGTTGTTGCAGGTGATAGTGGCAGAACTAGTAAAAGGTGTATCTTACACTTGTTCTTTATTGAAACTTGGAAAAAGGAAGGAGGAGGTTTCCCTGGTAGGGCCATCCACTTATACATTCAACGTATCAAAGGCCGAGCATATCTGTGATCAGATGAGCAAGGACAAATAGATCCGTTTACCTCTCGCACACAAAGTCTAAAGTCTAGAGGAGCTGAAGGGTAAGAAATACTGTAAGTGGCATAATTCATTTTCTCGCAATACCAAAAATTATGTGGTTCAGGAACATAATTCAAAAGTTTTTACAAGAAAGCAGAGTGAGATTTGCTGACAAACGTGAAGAAACTCTAGTCGATACAGACCCGTTCCCAGCGGCCGATGCAAATATGGTACAGAAGTATAAAGAGGATGCGGAGCATGAACCGGGAGATCCTTCCATCAAGGAACAGTATAATGAAAGGCTTAAGAAGGGAAAACACAAAGCACGCAGCGGAAACGAAAATCCAAAAACAAAAAAAAAATTGAAGAACTGGAGAACCCGAACAGAGCCGGCGCTGGTCGTGCTCTAACAGGACTCCGAGGTTAAAAATTTCTAACCATTTTTTCTTGTTCTCAAAGATGGTCGGACCGGAATGTGTGCAACCGGGGTAGGTGTGCTGGTGGAAGCCTCTGGTGCGATTCTTGCAAGCCCTCCTATTCCGTCTTTGCAAGTAGGTGAACGCCAAACTCTCGATCTTCCTATATATGGCCTGCCTAATTCCGTTTGGTGAACAACTCATAGACTAAGTAATATTTTCTAGAGGGAGAGAGAGAGAGAGAGAGAGAGAGAGAGAGACGTCTGGTTTTTCATATAAGAAGCCGTGAAAACAACGTTATGTCCAATCCTCCTGTTTAACCTAAATAAAACCCTAGGCTAAACTGGAATGGCCTATTGGACTCTTAGTTTAGCCTTTTGGACTTAATTAATTATTCTAATTAGAACCAAATAATTGGCCCAATTAATAATTAATTTTTCAGCCTAAATAAACTAGTCTAATAAATAAGCTGATATTAGTTTTGTCGCAGATTAATCTTTAATTATTCAAACTGGGCCAAAGCCCTGAATAATTAATTAACCTACCAAACTAATTTAATAAATTATCTCTCTCTCAATGGACCTTTATTTTATTCTTGCCCAATAATTAAATCAGACTACTTAAATAAAACAAATTCCATTTAATTTAATTTAAGACCAATTCCTTAGCCTGTATTTAATTAGGACTCACGGTTTATACTGGGGACCAAAAGACACACCGCATTGGCTATTAAAATGACCAAAATACCCTTGTCATATAAATAGCTGTATTTTGCATTTTAAATATTTTCTAATATCACCATAATGAAATATTAACTCCAAGGACAGTGCTGCGCTAGCAAAGTCTCCGACCTACAGGTGTAATGACTAAAATACCTCTCTATACATTGTCGTACATTTAAAGAAGAAGAAGTGTACTAACACCTCTCTAAATGACATCTACCATCCTTAGGCTTCTAGTCCAATGATCCACGACTTCCTAGATTGTTTTCACTTTCCAATGGAGCAACCCTAAAGTAAACATCCAAGTCATGTTTCCCAAGGTCCTAGATATTTAGATCATTCAGGCAACCACAAGGGGTGATATAGTATAGAAACTATCTTGTACAAGTCTATCTTAACTAACTAGTCACATATACCCAACATGCAAGTATATTGGCTCTACGATAGAACCTCGTCTATAGCATATCAAATTACATATTTCCAGCTTCATCAGACCATCAACTCATACTTAAGTCATAGAGTACTAGTCCATACTATACCAGTAGTAGTCTAGGTTTCTACCATATAGTACTTTAAGAATCCACTACTACAGGTCCTCTTCTACGTATTCGTGATACGCTTATGTCGTGAAATGAGTGGACTACTCACTGGCTAAAGGTAAGCAATTCCCCATTTGGAATTCACAATATAATAATCTAGACATGATGAGATTCCCATTCTTATCAATCAGTTAAGAACGAACGTTCATGTGTTAAGTAACCCGTGATCCATACCTTAGTGTGAAAGACCTCTATTCATGTGGACCACTTACTTAAACACAATGGGTCTTTTTCAAACATAATTATGCATAAATAACATGTAAATTCACAAAAAATTTCTAAAAATAAATTCTTTCATTAAAACATTCGATATTTACATCAGAAACCTAGTCTAAGAGGGCATATTTCCCAACAATCTCCCATTTGCACTCTAAGACTAAGTAAATCCGTAAGTGCCCATCCCTATGGTGTCTAAGTGTCTTTTGAAGACTCTCTTAGCCAAAGACTTGGTGAATGGATCAGTTAGATTGTTCTCGGAGGTAATCTGTTCTACCACGACTTCCCGTCTCTGGATGAAATCCCGGATCAGGTGGTACTTCCTCTTGATGTGCTTCCCCTTCTTGTGGTTCCTGGGTACTGTAGATTGTGATACTGCTCCAGTGTTGTCGCAATACATCACAATCGTCCTGTCCATGTGTGGCACGACTCCAAGTTCTGAAAGGAACTTCCGGAGCTAGACTGCTTCCTTAGATGCCTCTGAAGCTACCACATACTCAGCTTCCATGGTTGAGTCAGCAATGTAAGATTTCTTGATACTCCTCCATGAAATAGCTCCTCCAGACAAGGTGAAGACATATCTACTAGTGGATTTTCTCTCATCCTTATCTGCCTGGGAGTCTGAGTTTGTGTATCTTGTAGAAACCAAGTCATCAGCCCTATAAACCAGCATATAATCTCTCGTTCCCTTCCTTGAGGTACTTGAGAATATGCTTTGTAGCTTACCAATGAACCTCCCTAGGATTTGACTGATATCTGCTAACCAAGCCTACGGCAAAGCAGATATATGGCCTAGTACATAGCATAGCGTATGTAAAACTTTCCACAACCAAAGCATAGGGAATTCTACTCATTCTGTCATTTTCTTCTTGAGACTTTGGACAGTCCCTTGAAGAAAATAACAACCCATGTCTGCAAAGAATTAGAGCTCCCTTGCATGAGTCCATGCTGTACTTGGCTAACATATTGTCAATGTATGCCACTTGGGATAATCCTAACATTCTTTACTTTCTATATCTAAGAAATCTAATCCCGAGAATATAGCTAGCTTCTCCCAAGTCCTTCATACTAAATTGACTAGATAGCCAAACCTTTGTAGATGACAATAACCCTATATCATTTCCAATGAGTAGAATGTCATCCACATATAAGATAAGAAAAACCACATTAATGCCTTCAAGTTTCCTGTACATACATGGTTCATCCTCGTTCTGAGTAAAACCATAAGACTTTACAGTCTTGTTAAAATGAATGTTCAATACTGTCGATGCCTGCTTAAGTCCATAAATAGACTTATTAAGCTTGCAAACCATATCTTCTTGGCCTTTAGCAATAAAGCCTTCTGGTTGGGACATATAGATGTCTTCACTAAGATGGCCATTTAAAAATGCCGTCTTGACATCTATTTGCTATATCTCGTAATCATAATGACATGTGATGGCAAGTAGGATACGAATGGACTTTAGCATAGTTACCAGGGAAAAGGTCTCCTCATAATCAATTCTCTCTTTCTGAGTATACCCTTTCACCACAAGCCTAGCTTTGAAGGTTTTCACCTTCCCATCTACTCCCCTCTCTCTCCTGTATACCCGCTTATACCAATAGGTTTTATCCCTTCAGGTGAAGCTACAAGATCCCAAACCTGATTGAAGTACATAGACTCAATCTCGACTTTCATTGCTTCATACCATAGATTGGCATCGGCATCAGCAATAGCCTCCTCGTATCTAGTAAGGTCTTGTTCCTAATGGTCGAAGACTAGCTCGAAAGCTTCTCCACTCTATCTCTCCGGAACCCTAGACACTCTCCCACTACGATGAGGCTCTATTTGTATAGGCTCTTGAGACTGTGCCTCTTCTTGTTCCACAATCAGGTCAGAAGAAGTTGATTCCGAAGATAACTTCTTCTTAAGTTCCAATCTAGTTGAACCTTTCATGGAAGTACTCTGATCATCCTCTATGTATCTAGCATTGGTACTTACCAATACTTTCTGCTCCTTAGGATGATAAAAGTAACCACCCTTTGTGCCTTTTGGATACCCAAAAAAATAGCATAATTCTGATCTTGGTTCCAATTTGTCTCCCTTAACCAATACATAAGTTGGACAACCTCATATCCTAAGATGATTCAGACTTGGCTTACGCCCAATCCACTTCTCATAGGAAGTTCTAGGTACTGACTTGGAAGGCATTAAGTTCAGAATGTATGCCACTATTTCCAGGGCATATCCCCAAAAAGATATTAGAAAAGTAGCATGAGACATCATGCTTCAAACCATTTCCATTAATGTCCTATTCCTTCTCTCAACTACTCCGTTCTACTGGGGTGTCCTCGATGCAAAGAGCAGGGATACTATCCCATGATGTACCACGTAGTCCTTGAATTTACCAAGAAGGTACTCTCCACTACGATCCGATCATAAGGTCTTGATCAATTTAATTACCTGTCCAACTCTCCACTTCAACCTTAAACTCTTTGAACTTGTCAAAAGAGTCAGACTTGTGTCTTATGAAGTAAATGTAACCAAACCTTGTACAATCACTGTGAAAGTGATGAAGTACTCAAAACACCCTCTAGTTGGTGTAGACAATGGATCACACACATCAGTGTTAACTAGACTCAATACCTTCTTGGCTCTATCCGCCTTAGGGGTAAATGACCTTTTGGTCATCTTTCCCATTAGGCAGGATTGACACTGAGGCCAATTTTCCAATCTCAATGAGCCCAAAGGCCCATCATGGATTAACCTCTGAATTCTAGTTAAGTTGATATGACCCAACCTTAGATGCCAAATATAAGTGCCATTGACATTGGTCTTTCTTTTTCTTGTTAAAGGTTCAGATTGAGCATTATTTAATTAATTGTTAAGAGGGTTTAAGAAAAATAGATTCCCATATATGTGTCCAGTACATAAAATTTCTATATCTCTACTGATAGAAATACCAGAATGGAAAGATACAGAATATCCTTTTATTATTAGTTTCGAAACCAAAATCAAATTCTGTCGAAATCCAGGTACATATAAAATATCTTTCAAAACCACTATTACAATAAAAAAAACAAGATCTAGCTCTCCCACTACAAAGGCCCAAACTTATGCTCTATTTCCCACACATAGTCTATGTTCGCCCTTCTGGAGTCTTCTATTCTAATCTTTCTAAACCCCTGCAAGGAGTTACAGATGTGATCAGTAGCCCCTGAATCAACAATCCAAGTGGAAGTTGATCCAACCATTGATATAGACTCTAGATAGAAAACATTACCTGTGCGGTTTTTCTTGGCTTGAAAATCCAGACACTCCTTTTTCCAGTATCCTTTCAATCTATATTTAAAGCACTTGCCCTTGGGTTTGTCTTTGGGCTGGGCCGCTAAGTTCCCCATTCTTTTTCTTGAACTTCCTGGCTTGGGCCCAATTCTAGAAGATGAAGCCTTAGCAATCATAGCCTTTGATGTGGCTTCATGACCTTCTCCGCCATCTGGAGCTCCTTCATCAACTTAGTTAAACCCATGTTTAACTTGTTCATGTTCTAGTTCAACTTGAACTGAGTAAAGGAACCTGGTAAATATTCTAGAACCATGCCCACTTGGCTCTCGGGGTCAATGACACCTCCTAAGATTTTTGTTTCCTCGAAAGTAGCAATCATCTTAAGCATATGCTCTCTGGCTGAAGCTCCCTCAGCCCATCTTAGTGTTAATGATAGTTCGAAGGGTCTCCTGCCTTGCGGGCCGGCTCTTATCTGCGAACATCGTTGCTAATGATTGAGTTATATCATACGCAGTGGTCATGTGCTCATGTTTAGACTAAGCACATTAGACATGAAGGCCAACATGTAACAACGAGCCATCTCGTCGGCCTTCTCCATATCTTCTCAGCCTCACGCTCCTCAGCGGTGGAACCCTCCCCGATAACAGGGCATGTTTCGTAAATGACATACTTATACTCTTCCGCTGTGAGTATTATGTCTAGGTTTCTCTTCCAGTCCATATAGTTTGGTCCCATTAGCTTATTCTCTTGGAAAATAACGGCCAATGGACTAAAAGAACCTCCCACTATTTCTAAAAAATCAAAAATAAAAGAAAAGGATTTAGTTTGTGAAAACAAAACAAATATGTGCACTTTATCCTTATTATCAAAACTGATAATAATTAATTTGGCTCTTAGAAAAACTAACATAGCTTCTTGGGAAGATTAACAATTCCCTAAGCTAATTGTGTTAACCACCACAAATAAATTTTCCTTCTAGGTAATAATTTAGAAGATAACTCCAATGAGGGGCTGGCTGATCATAGTACGTGCCCCGAGTTATTAATTACATTCTTCTATTAGATCTAGATCTTTGTGGTATCCCCATCCTATACGGGTTCACTCCTAGGGTGACGCGAGGAGACCCACGATTTCTAATGAGGATCGTGATGGAAGCCGTGGGGCCATTGGAACCCCTCTCCTACTTAGGCTTTTAAAACAAGGGTTTTCTGAAAAATATCCTTTTGAAAATTTTCATTAAGTTTTCCCTTAACTCAAAAATGAAATATCTAAATCCATTAAAATCTCTATGTCAAAGTATATATCCTTTGAGAGATTTTTCCATGAACTAATTTTATTTAAGTTAAAAACTTAATAATTTCAAATATCTTCCAATTAAAACTTTTTAGAGACTTTGGTCTCAAGTTTATTTGACAAAATAATTTTTCTTGTGCCAAAATAAAACAAAATGGCTTTCTATTTTAACTTACAAAAATATCTAAATCCAATATATTTTCAATGTCAAAGATTAAATACCTTGAGAAAATATCTAAGGATTAATTTTTGTTCAAGTTAAAATAACTATTTAATTTGTAGAAAAAAATGTTTTCCATGTTAAAAAATACTCCCAGAGACTTTGGTTTTTGAGAAACCGTGCACATAGGTACATAAGAATAAATAGCATGCTAGAAAATAGTAGACATTTTTATACTTTTCTATTTTAAAATCTAAGTGCCATATAATAGAATTAAATACATTAATTAATTAATTAATGGTCTTGTTTCCTAAAATCCCTTACTAATATTTTTCATGCAAACATATTCCTTAAATATTAACTATTGCAAAATATTAACTTTGCCTAGTACAGACCCCAAAACCAAAAGAAATTGCAAGAAAAATTACAAGGAAAATTAAAAAATTTCTCCATGGTCCACTGCACCCGCCGCACTGGATCAGGCATCCCCATCTAAACTGTGGTCTACTGCACCTGCCGCATAGAACCGGGACCCATGAGCAACCAGCGTGGACCGGATTCCAAACCTGAGCCGACGCCGGTTCCAGCACCCTAAGCCGACGCCAATTGCAGTTTGCCGGATCTCTTCCTGTAGTTTTTTTTTCTGCGAATTTCCTCTATTTTTTTGCACAACTTCTGGCTTCGTTAGCTCTCCTATTTCAACCCAAATACAATGCAATCAACCAAAATCAACAGCCGCCACCTATACCCATTAACATTGGGCTTACATGATTTGCTAAGAAAAACAGTAAATTACAAATCTCCTATACCTTAATCCGTGAGGTTTAACAGAGAATCTATCCATACCAAAATAGCGAAGGATCACGGTTTAATCACACATATATGTCCATTTTTATTCAACTAGATGCAAGCTCCCTATATTTTCACAAAACCTTCATTCTCTGATATCAATTGAAGGGCTTAAGAAGGAAAAACACAGAGCACGCAACGGAAGCGAAAATCCAAAAACTGGAAAAATTAAAGAACTGGATAACCCAAACAGAGCTGGCACCGGCTCCGACAGCCTCAATTGGCGCTGGTCGTGCTCTGGAAATACTCCGAGGTTAAAAATTTCAAACCTTTTCTTCTTGTTCTCAAAGATGGCTGGAACGGAATATGTGCAACCGGGGTAGATGTGCTAGTGGAAGCCTCTGGTGCAATTCCTGCAAGCCTCCTACTCCGTCTTTGCATGTAGGTGAACATCAAACTCTCGATTTTCCAGTATATGGCCTACATAATTCTGTTTGGTGAACAACTCATAGACTAAGGAATATTTTTTGGCGCGCGCGCGCGAGAGAGAGAGAGAGAGAGAGACATCTGGTTTTTCACAGAGAAGAAGCCGTGAAAACAATGTTATGTCCAATCCTTCTGATTAACCTAAATAAAACCCTAGGCTAAACTAGACTGGCCCATTAGACTCTTAGTTTAGCCTTTTAGACTTAATTAATTATTCTAATTAGAAGTAAATAATTGGCCCAATTAATAATTAATTTTCTAGCCTAAATAAATTGGTCCAATAAATAAGTCTATATTAGTTTAGTCGCAGGTTAATCTTTAATTATTCAAACTGGACCAAAGTCCTGAATAATTAATTAACCCACCAAACTAATTTAATAAATTCTCTCTCCATTTATGGATCTTTATTTTATTCTAGTCCAATAATTAAATCAGACTACTTAAATAAAAAAAATTCCATTTAATTTAATTTGAGACCAATTCCTTAGCCTGTTTTTAATTAGGACTCAAAGTCTATATTGGGGACCAAAAGACAAATTGCTTTGGCTACTAAAATGACCAAAATACCCTTGTCATATAAATAGCTATATTTTGCATTTTAAATATTTTCTAATATCACCATAAGGAAATATTGACCCCAAGGACAGTGCTGCGTTAGCAAAGTCTCCGACCTACAAGTGTAATGACTAAAATACCCCTATATACATCACCATACATTTAAAGAGGAAGAAGTGTACTAACACCTCTCTAAATGATATCTACCATCCTTAGGCTGCTAGTCCGATGATCCATGACTTTCTAGATTGTTTCCTTTTTCCAAGGGCGCTACCATAAAGCAAACATCCAAGTCATATTTCCTTGAGCCCTGGATATTTAGATTATTCAGACAACCACAAGGGGCGATGTAGTATAGAAACTATCTTGTATAAGTCTGTCTTAACTAACTAGTCACACATACCCAACATACAAGTATATTGCCCCCACGATAGAACCTCAACTATAGCATATCAAAGTACATGCTTCCAGCTTCGTCAGACCACCAACACATACTCAAGCCGTATAGTACTAGTCCACGTTGTAGCAGTAGTAGTCTAGGTTTCTACCATATAGTACTTTATGAAACCACTGCTACAGGTCCTATTCTACGTTTACGTAATACGATTATGTCATGAAGTGAGTGGACTACTCACTGGTTAAAGGTAAGCCATTCCCCATTTGGAATTCATAATATAATAACCTAGACATGAAGAGATTCTCATTCTCATCAATCGGTTAAAAATGAGTGTTTATGTGTTAAGTAGCCCGTGATCCATACCTTACTGTGAAAGACCTCCATTCATATGGACCACTTACTTAAACACAATGGGTCTTTTTCAAACGTAATTGTGCACAAATAACATGTAAATTCACAAATAATTTCTAAAAATAAATTCTTTTATTAAAATATTCGATATTTACATTAGAAACCGAGTCTAAGAGGGCATATTTCCCAATATACTAAGCCTTAGAAGGGGAAAGAACAACGTTCCGAAAGTTGGACGATTGACCATCAGTTTTCACCCGGCTTATTTCTCCAACATTCGCAGCTCATTTCCATTGGAAAGATAAGAGGTTTACAGTGTATGTACCTCATAACGAGCCAGTCTTCCGGGGGTCTCACCCCAATCTTACAAAAAACTCATAAACGGCAGGAGCAGAGGAATCGGGCTCAACTGACGCCTGACAGATGGCTAGATAAGTAGGTATGTACTTTTCCAAGTCAAAATATGCTTAGCATTCTCCCATCACAATTTCGAGTAAGGGCTGAACAAGAAGTAGTGGAGGAAGACTACTATACAACGAAAGAAGCTGCCATTGAGCTCATTGAGTTCAAAGTGCCATCGGAAGGTTTGTTCTTCCTAATCCCAATGGCAGAGTATACTAATCACCTCAAGCCGTTGTACATTAAGGCACATATCAACAAAAGACCTTTCTCTCGGGTTTTCATTGATGGAGGAGCTGTGCTGAACGTAATGCCGTTGGTAACGTTAAGGCATTTTGGTAAAGATAATGATATGTTCAGATTTGGGTGTAAAAATCATACAAAAACTAAGCACATTCTCAATTAAGTTTAAATTAAAACGTTCAACCCAAATCACACATATGAGCAAGCGTACTCAACATTAACCGAGCATAGGGTCAAACGAGTGTCGATCCTCAAGGAACAAGTAGACATTAATCACTTTTCTTTCTTTGCATAACTGACTCGATAAAGTAAAAAATAAATAAAAATAAAATAAAATAAAATAAAAATATATACATGTCAAGGATGTAGATTTATGTAACTTGAGTCATTGGTTAGACAAACATGATCTTGAAGTATCCAACATTTATCATAACTAATTATTCTTTTGGCATCATAGAGAATTAAAGTAGACTCACTTCTTTCCCAATCCATGAATCCCTATCTTCTAGGTAACTTAGTATCACATACTCTCTCTCAACCAGTCTTACTCAAAAGATACATTAAACACAATTCTCTGATTAAGTCCCATTCTCAGGTAAACTTAACCCATGAAATTAACTAATTGAATCCATACTCTGGCAAATATAAATTAAACTTTAATTACTCTGTTCTTAGCAATTAACCCCATTTTCAGGCAAGTTAAAAGACAATAAATATGAAATCAATAAATTGACCTACGATCAACCCTATTTTCAAGCAAGTTATTGGAAATCCACAATCAATAAATCTTGTAATAAGCACGAGTAATTAAATACCAAGAATAACAATCAATTAATCAAAAGATCAAATAACTCTAAAAAACCATGAATGTCTAAACCAATGTCAAATTATAATAAAACAATTAAAACATCATTGTCAATAAAATGAAAACAAAGTAAAAGAACTTATAGACAAGCCTCCTTCTTCTTCTTTTGAAGACCTTTTTGTGCAACCCTCCTTGAATTGAAGAATTCATCCTTTGAATGAGTGATTTTCTATGGTAATCAATGAATTCTCCTCCCTTTTCCCTTGTATTTTTCATCTATTTATAGACTTAGGAAGTGCTTGTTGGATTGTATGCCCTCTTAGACTAGGTTTCTGATGTAAAATTAAATATTTTAATGAAAGAATTTATTCTCAGAAATTGTTTGTGAATTTACTTTTTATTTGTGCACGATTTTCGTTTGGAACAGACCCATTGTGTTTAAATAAGCGATCCATGTGAATGGTGGACTTTCACAATAAGGTATGGATCACGGGTTATTTAACAGATAAACATTTGTTCTTAACCTATTGATGAGACTGGGAACCTCATCATGTTTAGGTTATTATGTTATGAATTCCAAATGGGGAATGGCTTACCTTTAGCCAGTGGGTAGTCCACTCACTAAATGACATAAGCGTATTTCGAATACATAGAACAGGACCTGTAGTAGTGGTTTCTCAAAGTACTATATAGTAGAAACCTAGACTACTACCGCTACAGCGTGGACTAGTACTCTACGACTTGAGTATGAGTTGGTGGTCTGGCGAAGCTGGAAGCATATACTTTGATTTGCTGTAGTTGAGGTTCTATCGTAGGGCCAATATACTTGCATGTTGAGTATGTGTGACTAGTTAGTTAAGACAAACTTATACAAGATAGTTTCTGCACTATATCGCCCCTTGTGGTTGTCCGAATGGTCTAAATTATCCAGGGCCTTGGGAGACATGACTTGGATGTTTGCTTTAGGGTAGCTGCCTTAGAAAGCGAAAACACTCCAGGAAGTCGTGGATCATTGGACTAGAAGCCTAAGGATGGTATATGTCATTTAGGGGGGTGTTAGTACACTTCTTCCTCTCTAAATGTACGGCAATGTGTAGAGGGGTATTTTAGTCATTTCACCTGTAGGTCGGAGACTTTGCAAATGCAGCATTGTCCTTGGGGTCAATATTTCCTTATGGTGATATTAGGAAATATTTAAAATGCAAAATACAACTATTTATATAGCAGGGGTATTTTGGTCATTTTAGCAGCCAAGGCGATGTGTCTTTTTGGTCCTCGGGATAGCCCGTAAGTCCTAACTACTTTTAGTTTGAGGAATTGGTCTCAGTTGAAGAGGATTTTATTTTATTTTATTTTATTCAGGAAGTCTAATTTATTATTGGACTGGAATAAAATAAATAAATAAATAAAATAGGAGTTGAGAGAAATTAATTATCTAGTTTAATTGGTTAATTAATTATTCAGGGCTTAGGTCCAGTATGAATAATTAAGAAATTAACCTGGGCTTAAACTAGGGGAAATAAATAATGTTTAATTATTTATTGGGTTATTCATATAAGCCCAAGAAATAAATAATTAAAGATTAATTATTATGGTTCATTTGGGCTCATTAATTATTTATTGGGTTACTTATGTAAGCCCAGGAAATAAATAATTAATATTTATTATTTTGGGCCTTTTGGGTCCAAGAAAAATAATAAATATTTTTCTGGCCCAATAGCTTGGACCTTAGGGTTTTTTCCAGATACGGTTAAGCCAAACTGTTTCTCAGGATAACATTCGGGTGTTTTGAAATCCCGAGGATATGTTTATCAAAGATTGAGAGACCTAGTTTAGGTTAAATATAAACAACTCTTTGAAAAGGAAAAACCCTAATTCTTTCCCTAGCCTCACACACTCACGTCACTCTCTCTCTGGGAACTCACGTTTTTCCCTCTCCCTTCCTCTGTGGTTTCTTCTTGTTCTTTGCTAATCAATAGCGAAAGAACTAAGGAGTTTTGAGATCGTTCCTCTTCACCATAGTGTTCACCAACTAGAGGTTAGGCTGAGGAATATCCCGAGAGCTGGAAAGCTAAGCGTTAATGCAAACAAGGCGAAGTAGAATGCTAGCGGGTGTTCAACCGGAAGCTCCTTCAAGTGTGCAAAGCGAGGCGATTCCAGCCGTTCAATCTGTTCCTACGCAACCTAGGAGGGTTAAGGAACGCAAAGGTATGATCTTCATGCTTCCGCATAGCCTTTAAGGCTCGTATTTTATTTTTCTCCAATTTTTTTTACGTACAGAGCATGCTCCCCTGTTTTTCGTTTTCCCTCAATGTGGTATCAGAGCCACTGGTTTTGATCAATATAGGAAGCATGGTAGTTAATAAAATTGGAGAAGATGATTATACCTATGATCCTTCGCTGTTTTGGTATGGGATAGGCTTGATGTAAGCTTCACCGTTTGAAGCATAGGAGCATACTGTAAATTTTTGGCTTTGATGTTTTAATCATGTAAACCTAATTTTAATGGGTATAGGCGGTTGTGGTTATGTTTTGGATGAGTTTTTATAAGTAAAAATGTCCAAAGAAGACAGAAAAAAATCGAAGAAAAATATGCTCTGCACGTCGCGCGCGAAACAGAAAAAAACGAAGAAGATGCACTGTTCCTATGCCGTTGAAGCCAAGCCGAGCCGACACTGTTTCTGTGTGAAGAGCCGTGTCGCACGAGCCGCTTGAGCCGAGCCACGACTATAGCAATCCAAGCCGAATCCATTTTGAAGGTTGAAATTGAATTGCAATTGATTCCGGGTCGGGCAACGAATCCGGTAAAACACGCGGGTCGTGTGCAAAGGACAAGCGGTTCGGGCGCGGTTCACTGGCGGGCGGGTCACGGCTTGGCGGGTTGGAAGCTTCAGGAGATCTGGTGCGGCTGGTTCACAGCGGCCGCGGTGGACCACAGGCCAAATGGGCCCGGATCCGGTGCGGCTGGTGCAATGGACCTCTAGTCAAATTTTTTTATTTTTTTTTCTTTTTCGTTTTGGGTCCCATACCAGGCGAAGTTAATATTTTTGCAATATTTATATTCTTGGAATATATTTGCATGAAAAATATTAGTAAGGGATTTTAGGATTAAACAAGATAATTAATTAATTAATTAATGTGTTTAATTCTATTATTTGGGCACTTAGGTTTAAAAAATAGAAAAGCATGAAAACGTTTATTGTTTTCTAGCATGCTATTTTTTTATGTACCTATGTGTGCTTTTTCTCAAAGATCAAAGTCTTTGGGAACTTTTTGTTTTGGCAAGAAAAAATATTTTTCTTTAAAAACTAAATGGTTATTTTAATTGCTACAAAAATTAATCCTTAAATATTTTCTCAAAGGATTTAATCCTTGACATAGAAAATATATTGGATTTAGATATTTTTGTAAATTAAAATGGAGATCCATTTTGTTTTGTTTTGGACTAGAAAAATGATTTTGTCAAATAAGCTTGAGACCAAAGTCTCTAGAAAGTTTTAATTGGAAAATTTTTGAAATCATTAATTTTTAACTTGAATAAAATTAGTCCATGGAGGAAATCTCTCAAAGGATATAAGCCTTGACATAGAGATTTTATTGAACTTAGATATTTTATTTTTGAGTTAAGAAAAACTTAATGGAAATTTCAAAAGGATATTTTTCAGAAAAACTTTATTTTAAAAGACTAAGTGGGAGAGGGGTTCCAACGGCCCCACAGCTTCCATCACGGTCCTCATTAGAGATCGTGGGTCCCCTCGCGTCACCCTGTGAGTGAACCCGTATAGGATGGGGATACCACAAAGATCTAGATCTAATGGAATGATGTAATTAATAACCCGGGGCACACACTATGATCGGCCAGCCCACGTTGGAGGTTATAGTGCGAGGTATGTCCATAGGAAATGAGAGGAAATGGCCATCCCACGATGGAGTTATCCTCTAGATCATTACCTAGAAGGGAAATTAATTTGTGGTGGTTAATACACTTAGCTTAGGAAACTGTTAATCTTCCCAAGAAGCTATGTCAGTTTTCCTAAGAGCCAAATTATTTTCAGTGCACAAATTTTATTTTGTTTTCACAAACTAAATTCTTTCTTTTATTTTCGATTTTTAGAAATGGTGGGAGGTTCTTTTAGTCCATTGGCCGTTATTCTCAGGGAGAATAAGTTAACGGGTCCAAACTATGTGGACTGGAAAAGGAACATGGACATAATAATCACAGCCGAGGAGTATAAGTATGTCCTTTACGAGACCTGCCCTGTTATCGGGGAAGGTTCCACCGCTGAAGAGCGAGAGGCTGAAAAGGCATGGAAGAAAGCTGACGAAATGGCACATTGCTATATGTTAGCTTCCATGTCTAATGTGCTCCAGTCAAAACACAAGCACATGGCTTCTGCATATGACATAAGTCAATCATTGGCAACTATGTTCGCAGACAAGAGCCGGCCCGCAAGGCAGGAGGCTCTTCGAACAATTGTAAACACTAAGATGGCTGAGGGAGCATCAGTCCGAGAGCATATGCTCAAGATGATTGCTGCTTTCGAGGAGGCAGAAATCTTAGGGGCTATCATTGACCCCGAGAGCCAAGTGGATATAGTTCTCGAATTTCTACCGGGCTCTTTCACTCAGTTCAAGTTAAACTATAACATGAACAAGTTGAACATGAGTTTAATTGAATTGATTAAGGAGCTCCAGATGGCAGAGAAGGTCATGAAGCCGCAGTCTAAGGCTATGATTGCTAAGGCCTCTTCTTCAAGAATTGGGCCTAAGCCCAGAAAGTTCAAGAGGAAGAAGGGGAATGCAGCAGCCCAGCCCAAGGACAAACCAAAGGGCAAGTCCTTCAAGTGTGGCAAGAAGGGACACTGAAAAAAGGAGTGTCCAGATCTTCAGGCCAAGAAAAACCCCACAGGTAATGTTTACTATGTAGAGTCCATATCAATGGTAGGATCAACTTCCACTTGGATTGTAGATTCAGGAGCCACTGATCATATCTGTAACTTCTTCCAGGGGTTTAGGAAGATAAGAAGACTCAAGAAGGGCGAACATGGGCTTCGAGTGGGAAATGGAGCATAAGTCTGGGCCCTTGTAGTGGGAGAGCTGGATCTCATTTTTTATTGTAACAAGATAGTGGTTTTAAAAGATATTTTATATGTACCTGGTTTTCGTCAGAATTTGATTTCAGTTGCAAAACCTATTAATCAAGGATATTCTGTATCTTTCCATTCTGGTATTTCTATCAGTAGAGATGGAGAAATTTTATGTACTGGGCACATGTATGGAAATTTGTTCTTTTTAAACCCTATTAACAAACAAACAATCAAATAACGCTCAGTCTGAATCTTTAACTAAGAAGAGAAAGACCAATATCAATGATTCATACCTTTAGCATCTAAGGTTGGGTCATATAAACTCAACCAGGATTCAGAGGCTAATCCATGATGGGCCTTTGGGCTCATTGAGATTGGAACGTTGGCCTCAGTGTGAATCCTGCCTAATGGGAAAAATGATCAAGAGGTCATTTACACCAAAGGCGGATAGAGCCAAGGAGGTGGTGAGTCTTGTTCATACTGATGTGTGCGGTCCATTGTCTACACCAGCTAGGGGAGGTTTTGAGTACTTCATCACGTTCATGGATGATTATACGAGGTATGGTTACATTTACCTGATGAGACGTAAGTCTGACTCTTTCGACAAGTTCAAAGAGTTTAAGGCTGAAGTGGAGCGTCAGACAGGTAAATTAATCAAAACCTTACGATCGGATCGTGGTGGAGAGTACCTCCTAGGTGAATTCAAGGACTACATGGTACATCATGGGATAGAATCCCAGCTCTCTGCGCTGGGAACACCCCAGCAGAACGGAGTAGCTAAGAGAAGGAACAGGACGTTGATGGAAATGGTCCGAAGTATGATATCTCATGCTACTCTTCCAGTGTCCTTTTGGGGATATACCCTGGAAACAGCGGCATATATTCTGAACTTGGTGCCTTCTAAGTCAGTACCTAGGACTCCCTATGAGATGTGGACTGGGCGTAAGCCAAGTCTGAATCATCTCAGGATTTGGGGATGTCCAGCTTATGTACTGATCAAGGGAGACAAGTTGGAACCAAGATTAGAATTATGCTATTTTGTTGGGTATCCAAAAGGCACAAAAGGAGGCTACTTTTATCATCCTAAAGAGCAGAAGGTACTAGTCAGTACCAATGCTAGATACTTGGAAGATGATCAAAGTACTTCCACTAAAGGTTCAACGAGGTTCGAACTTAAGGAGAAGTTATCTATGGAATCAACTTCTTCTGACCCGATAGTGGAACAAGAAGAGGCACAGCCTCAAGAGCCTGTGCAAATGGAGCCTTGTCGTAGTGGGAGAGTGTCTAGGGTTCCGGATAGATGGACTGGAGAAGCTTTTGAGCTGGTCTCTGACCATCAGGAACAAGACCCCACTAGATATGAGGAGGCTATTGCTGATACCGATGCAAATTTGTGGCATGAAGCAATGAAAGCCGAGATTGAGTCTATGTACCTCAATCAGGTTTGGGATTTTGTAGCTTCACCTGAAGGGATAAAACCCATTGGGTGCAAGTGGGTATACAAGAGAAAGAGAGGAGCGGATGGGAAGGTGGAAACCTTCAAAGCTAGGCTTGTGGCAAAATGGTATACTCAGAAAGAGGGTATAAACTATGAGGAAACCTTTTCCCCGGTAGCCATGCTTAAATCCATCCGCATCCTCCTTGCCATCGCATGTCACTATGACTACGAGATATGGCAAATGGATGTCAAGACGGCATTCTTAAATGGCCATCTTAATGAAGACATCTATATGTCCCAACCGGAAGGCTTCATTGCTGAAGGCCAGGAACACATGGTTTGCAAGCTTAAGAAGTCCATTTATGGACTTAAGCAGGCATCAAGAGCATGGAACATTCGTTTTGATGAGACTGTAAAGTCTTATAGTTTTATTCAAAACGAAGATGAACTATGCGTGTACAGGAAACTTGAAGGCATTAATGTGGTTTTTCTTGTCCTGTGTGTGGATGACATTCTACTCATTGGAAATGATGTAGGGACATTGTCATCTACAAAGGTTTGGCTATCTAGTCAATTCAGTATGAAGGACTTGGGAGAAGCTAGCTACATTCTCGGGATTAGGCTTCTTAGAAATAGGAAGCAGAGAATGTTAGGATTATCCCTAGCGATATACATTGACAAGATGCTGGCCAAGTACAGCATGGACTCATGCAAGGGAGCTCTAATCCCTTGCAGACATGAGTTGTCATTTTCTTCGAAGGACTGTCCTAAGTCTTAAGAAGAAAAGGACAGAATGAGTAGGATTCCCTACGCTTCGGCTGTGGGAAGTCTCATGTACGCCATGCTGTGTACTAGGCCAGATATCTGCTTTGCCGTGGGCTTAGTTAGTAGATATCAGTCAAACCCAGGGGAGGTTCATTGGCAAGTTGTAAAGCATATTCTCAAGTACCTCAAGGGAACGAGAGATTATATGCTGGTTTACAGGGCTAATGATTTGGTTCCTATAGGATACACAGACTCAGACTTCCAAGCAGATAAGGATGAGAGAAAATCCACTAGTGGATATGTCTTCACCTTGTCTGGAGGAGCAATTTCATGGAGGAGTATTAAATAGTCTTGTATTGCTGACTCAACCATGGAAGCTGAGTATGTGGCTGCTTCGGAGGCATCCAAGGAAGCAGTCTGGCTTCGGAAGTTTCTTTCAGAACTTGGAGTCGTACCACATATGGACATGCCGGTTGTGATGTATTGCGACAACACTGGAGCAGTATCGCAATCTAAGGAACCTCGGAACCGCAAGAAGGGGAAACACATCGAGAGGAAGTACCACCTGATCTGGGATTTCATCCAGAAACGAAAAGTCGTGGTGGAGCATATTGCCTCAGAAAATAATCTAGCAGATCCATTCACCAAGCCTTTGGCTGAGAGAGTCTTCAAGAGACACTTAGACGCCATAGGGGTGGGCATCTATGGACTTACCGAGTCATAGAGTGCAAGTGGGAGATTGTTGGATTGTATGCCCTCTTAGACTAGGTTTCTGATGTTAAATCGAATATTTTAATGAAAGAATTTATTTTCAGAAATTGTTTGTGAATTTACTTTTTGTTTGTGCACGATTTTCGTTTGGAACATACTCATTGTGTTTAAATAAGTGATCCATGTGAATGGTGGTCTTTCACAGTAAGGTATGGATCTCGGGTTATTTAACAGATAAACATTTGTTCTTAACCTATTGATGAGACTGGGAACCTCATCATGTTTAGGTTATTATGTTATGAATTCCATATGGGGAATGGCTTACCTTTAGCCAGTGGGTAGTCCACTCACTTCATGACATAAGCATATTTCGAATACGTAGAATAGGACCTGTAGTAGTGGTTTCTCCAAGTACTATATGGTAGAAACCGAGACTACTACCGCTACAGCGTGTACTAGTACTCTACGACTTGAGTATGAGTTGGTGGTCTTGCGAAGCTGGAAGCATATACTTTGATTTTCTGTAGTTGAGGTTCTATCGTAGGGCCAATATACTTGCATGTTGGGTATGTGTGACTAGTTAGTTAAGACAGACTTATACAAGATAGTTTCTGCACTATATCGCCCCTTGTGGTTGTCCGAATGGTCTAAATTATCCAGGGCCTTGGGAGACATGACTTGGATGTTTGCTTTTGGGTAGCTGCCTTAGAAAGCGGAAACAATCCAGGAAGTCGTGGATCATTGGACTAGAAGCCTAAGGATGGTAGATGTCATTTAGGGGGGTGTTAGTACACTTCTTCCTCTCTAAATGTACGGCGATATGTAGAGGGGTATTTTAGTCATTTCACCTGTAAGTCGGAGACTTTGTAAATGCAGCATTGTCCTTGGGGTCAATATTTCCTTATGGTGATATTAGGAAATATTTAAAATGCAAAATACAGCTATTTATATAGCAAGGGTATTTTGGTCATTTTAGCAGCCAATGCGATGTGTCTTTTTGGTCCTCGGGATAGTCCGTAAGTCCTAACTACTCTTGGGTTGAGGAATTGGTCTCAGTTGAAGAGGATTTTATTTTATTTTATTTTATTAAGGAAGTTTAATTTATTATTAGACAGGAATAAAATAAATAAATAAATAAAATAGGAGTTGAGAGAAATTAATTATCTAGTTTAATTGGTTAATTAATTATTCAGGGCCTAGGTCCAGTATGAATAATTATGAAATTAACTTGGGTTTAAACTAGGGGAAATAAATAATGTTTAATTATTTATTGGGTTATTCATATAGGCCCAAGAAATAAATAATTAAAGATTAATTATTATGGTTCATTTGGGCTCATTAATTATTTATTGGGTTACTTATGTAAGCCTAGGAAATAAATAATTAATATTTATTATTTTGAGCCTTTTGGGTCCAAGAAAAATAATAAATATTTTTCTGGCCCAATAGCTTGGACCTTAGGGTTTTTTCCAGATACGGTTAAGAGGAGTTTAAGGTTAGGCCAAACTGTTTCTCAGGATAACATCCGGGTGTTTTGAAATCCCGGGGATATGTTTATCAGAGATTGAGAGACCTAGTTTAGGCTAAATATAAACAACTCTTTGAAAAGGAAAAACCCTAATTCTTTCCCTAGCCTCACACACTCACGTCACACTCTCTCTGGGAACTCACGTTTTTCCCTCTCCCTTCCTCTGTGGTTTCTTCTTGTTCTTTGCTAATCAATAGCGAAAGAACTAAGGAGTTTTCATATCATTCCTCTTCACCATAGTGTTCACCAACTAGAGGTTAGGCTGAGGAATATCCCGAGAGCTGGAGAGCTAAGCGTTAATGCAAACAAGGCGAAGTAGAAGGCTAGTGGGTGTTCAACCGGAAGCTCCTTCAAGTGTGCAAAGCGAGGTGATTCCAGCCGTTCAATCTGTTCCTACGCAACCTAAGAGGGTTAAGGAACGCAAATGTATGATCTTCACGCTTCCGCATAGCCTTTAAGGCTCGCGTTTTTTTTTCTCCAATTTGTTTTATGTACAGAGCATGCTCCCCTGTTTTTTGTTTTCCCTCAGTGCTTAAACTCGTAGGTACAATGTTCCTGGCCGAGTAGAAGTTGGAAAATACTAAAACTTCATAGATTATCAAAAATCGCGTAGAAAAAATCAAGCATCACATTAGCTTCAGGGCGCAGCCAGTGCCGCCTTGACTCTCGGAGCCGGCGCTAGATGTGTTTTGCTTCTCTACTCATTTGTCAATTTTTCTCTGAATTTTGCACAATGTGTTCCAAAATGCAGCCGGCGCCGGTTCCAACTTCACAGCCAGCGCTGCCTTAGTTCTGTTACGCTCTGTTTCAACAATTTTTTCGTCGCTTCAAATTCCGTTTCAATAGTGCACGGCCAGCGCCGGTTCTAGAGCCATAGCCGGTGCTGCCTGTCCTCTGTTTTGCGACATTTTTGTTTCTTTTACCCTAAAAATCTGAAATAAAGAACAAAATACTTTTCCAAGGGTAAAATCTAAAATATGAAGGAATATGACTAATTATTGAATAAAATGTATCACAAATGAGCCTCAAATAACTAGGAAAAATATGGCTAATTTAGCCCCTATCATATTCCCCCACAGTTAGCTCTTTACTTGTCCTCAAGCATAGTATCAAGAACAAGTAGGAAAACACAAGGTTTCATTAATCACTTAATCAATTTTAAAACCATAATTTTAATGCTTCCTTCATTCAAGAATATAAAACATATGATACTAAATCTTTCACAACCAATGCAAGACTGGTGTAAGTGATAAATGACTCAGTAGAACCATCGCAATACTTCATACTATTCTCAAACCATTGGAAAGAATTTAGTTCAAAAAGAATAAGCATTCCATATACTTAATTTTCATACACTCTCTCCACTAATACGAGACATATCATGATTCTACTTAGATCAAGTAGGACTTTTAAGCTTGTAATGTAAGGCTAAAGGTTTGTAATGTAGCTTATCAAACGAAGGATATAGGAGAATCAAAAATAAAAGAAACTGAAAGTTTGCAAGAAAAGGATAAGAAAATTGAATCAATAATTTCCAACTCCTCTTGCTCTACTCTTCCAAAAATCAAATAAGCCACAACCTTATATAGTAATTACAACTCCACTCCAGCAAATCCTGCATTTTTTTCTATTTTTCTTTCAACTCTTCTTTTCATCAACTCTTTTCTATTCCTTTCACAAAATCACTCACATTTCCAGTAATGGTGTCAAGATTTAAGATGAACTTAACTTTTCCTTCATTTCCCACCTGTTATCTCTTCTTCGTCTTCTGTCTATATATCTGCCGGTACCTTGCTGTTGATATCCCAGTTGTGGTGTGGTTATATGATTCTCTTAGATGCTTGCTGGCTATGTGTAGTGGGTTGTGGTGCTCTTTCTTCCCGTTTTGGTTCTTCCTTTGTCCCCGATTTAGCTTGTTTCCTCGAGTATCTGATATACCTCTATATATCATAATTTGATTGTCATATACCTCCTTTAAATAGCTAAAACCTATTTGTCAATCCCTTCCTCCTCTGGTTCCTAGCTACTTTCGAATCTACCTAACCCAACCATCTCCTGACCAATTACTCTTTCAGTTTGCCCTTCTTTCTATGTCTGTCAGTGAGCTGGTATACCAAACTCGGGTAAGCATTATCTTATTTCTTGGAGTCAGATCTCTTCCACTATTCCATTCGGCTTTATTTGGACCTTTCTTGTTTTGAGGGCTGGACCTCATAGTCCAGACTAGAAGTCAAAAATTAGGGTTCCTAGAGGGGGCCACTTCTTCTACAAATTACCCCGTGCTATCTCTTTTGATAAGAACATGGAGATGGCCAATGAAAACACCTCAAATCCACCATCCCCTCGGCCATCTATACATTCTATTTCAATTGACCTTCAAATTGCCCCTCAATCACCTACACTCGCTTGTCCGGTGTCCCCCCTAGTGGGGAACCAATGTCAACATGATCTTGATGAACCTTCTGCCCCTACTGACCCCTTAATGGGGGACAATCTTCTGTCTCCCCCCAAACCATTGCAGACCACTCAACCTCCTTGTTCCTGGGCCAATATTGTGAAAAGGAATCATGAACAGCAGAATGGAATGAGACTCAGGCAAATCCATTGCTCGGGTAATTTCATTAACTTGGATGAAATGGACTTCGTGGAAGCTACGGGTAAGCTGGGCTACAGCCTTGTTGGGAAGTTTACCGGTAGGTTCTCGAGCATGAAGGCAGTAATAGACCTCACAAAATAATAGGGAGTTCAATCCAAGATGCACTCCCATGCTACTGGATGGCTAATCGTTCGATTCCAAATTGATGATGATAGATAGCAGGTTCTCTGTGAGGGGCCTTATGCAATATTTGGGTGTTCTCTAATGCTAAAAATAATGCTATATGACTTTGATTTCTCCCTGGCAGAAATGAGCATCATTCTTATATAGATCACGTTTCCTGCCTTGCCTCTCGGTTGCTAGAATATAAGTGCTTTAAGCGAAATTGCATCGGCTGTAGGTATACCGATCAGGACGGATATGCTTACTGCAACTTTTAATCGACAGTCCTATGCTAGAGTTCTTGCCGAAGTGGATGTGTCCAAGCCATTGGTGAACATGGACCCAATCAGAATTCCTTCCGGTAAAATCAAACACCAGGCAGTGAAATTTAAGTTTCAGCCCTCATACTGTTCATTCTACTGCAAATTTGGCCATGTTACTGAGGCATGTATGGGGGAAAACATGAAAAGAAAGTGGCTAACTGGAATGATGGGAATAGCAAGTGGCAAAAGGGTAGGACAAAGTCTCCTACTAGGCCAATGTCGGCCCCGGTGAGACAGAATAAAAACATAAGATCAATATCCCTAGGTGGGTCTGGTGAGATAGGTGTTGTATGCAAAGACAAATGGAAACAGCCGGCTCTTAATTTGGAGCAAAATAATTTAAGCAGTATGCATACCAAACTGTCGTTGCCGGTATGTAATGAACAATTTAAGGATAATTCAAGCACTAAGGAAATCCAAGCACATAGTGGAAATGCTACAGTCGATGCACCCTCCTCATCTAATAGACCGAGTGACCACCTTACTCATACAAGAGGCCGATCAAGAGTTAGGCATAGGGGACGCCCTCATTGGTGGAAAAAATTACATGCATGAGTTGGCCATAGACGATCATTCTCCCCATCCCGGTTAGGAGGCTGTGATGAGAAGGTTCTACAGGCCATGGGGAATACTGATAAAGTGACCAATCAGGCAACAAAATTTATCGGTTCAGTATGGAAAAAATATGCCCAGCGGAGTGACAACTTGATTAGTGCCCAGAGGGCACTAATTAGTCCACAATGAGAGTTGCTTGCTGGAATATTCAAGGGTTTAACAAGACCCTCAAACAACACGGGGTTCAAAATTTTATTTCTGATAATCGTGTGGATGTTATTGGATTATTGGAAACAAAGTTGAATGTTGTTAGGGTGGACAATATTCTACACAAAAAATTCTCTAATTGGTCGGTTTTTCATAACTTGGATGAATCTTATGGAGGCAGAGTTGTTATCCCGTGGAATGATGCTAGGGTGGATGTCCATTTACTTCACTGCATGCCTCAAGTGATTTCTGTGAGTATCAGGTGTAAGATTTCCCATGCTGCATATTCCTTCACCTTTGTCTATGATTACAATTTGGTTATGGCTAGAAGAAGTTTATGGGAGGATATTTAGTCCTTATCTTCATCAATATCGGATCTATGGATTCTTATGGGTGATTTCAATACCTATTTACATATCAAGGATAAACTTGGTGGTTCGGTGCCTTCCTCTTATGAAATTAGGGACTCTGTGTCACTATGTGTGGACATTGGGTTGGAAGAACTTCCATATGTCGAATCAAGGTATACTTGGAAAAATTCTAGGGTGTGGTCCAAACTTCATAGGGTTATGGCTAATGATGCATGATTTCAATGCCCTACATAGGCTTCTATTGAGTTTTTCCCTATTGGGTGCATTTCTGATCATAGTCCTGTTGTTTGGTCTGTGGTAGACAACAATGTGAGAAATGTACGCCCATTTAGGTTCCTAAATATTTGGGCTGAACATGGTTCATTCCATAATATTGTTAAAGAGGTTTAGGATCAGGCGCTCTTGGGATTCTACCAGTTCACTTTTTGTTGTCATTTGAAGATGCTTAAAAGTTACTTGTGGAGTCTAATCAAACAGGAATTCTCTCACCTCTCTAAACGGGTCAAACAAGCGAACCAGGCTGTACTCAATGCACAATAGCTATTACTTACCAACCTCGCAGATCAGAATCTTATTGCACAATTCAAGGACTGTAAACGGTCAGCATGGTGTTTGGCGGAGGCAAAAATGAAGTTCGACTAGCAACTTGCTAAGGGAATGTGCGTAGCTCTCTCTGACAAGAATACTCGTTACTATTTCAACATTGTCAAACGTAATAAAAAGAGGAACTTCATCTCTTTTATCACAATGCAAGATGGTAGACTGACGAATAGCCCAAAGGCTCTTGCGGTCGAATTTGTCAAATACTACCAGAAGCTTCTGGGGACTAAGGTTGATTGCACGGGAATCAATGTGGACTTTGTTAGGGCTGGTCCTTTGGTGCCTCATGATATGATGGTGGACTTAGTTAGGGATGTAACTATCCAGGATATTAGATTAGCTCTGTGGGATATTAGGGATTCCAAAGCTCCTGGGCCTAATGGTTACTCGGCATTATTTTTCAAGAAGGTGTGGAGTACGGTTAGGCAAAGTCTGTGTGATGCAGTTATGGAATTTTTTATTTTCGGCAAAATTCTTAAATAGATTAATCATTCTATTATAACCCTGGTTCCGAAAAATGATCATGCTGATAGGATGGGTGACTATAGACAAATATTTTACAGTAATGTGGTCTATAAGATCATCTCTAAAATTCTGGCTGAGAGACTAAAATTGGTGGTCCCTCATCTGGTGGACAGGGCACAATCCGCATTCATCCACGACAGACTCAAGACTTATAATATCTTACTAGTTTAGGAACTGCTGCATATCCATAGTCGCACAAGAGTTTCTTTGCGATATACATTGAAGGTGGACCTCAGTAAAGCCTATGACTCTATCTGTTGGGATTTCTTATTAGACTTACTTACTAAGCTTGGTTTCCCTCATCTTTTTGTGAAATGGATTGAACAATGTGTGACCACTACCTCCTTCTCTGTAGCTATCAATGGAAATGTGCATGGCTACTTTACTGGAGCTAAGGGTCTGAGGTAAGGAGATCCTCTTTCTCTACTGCTGTTTGTCATCTGCTTAGAATATTTCTCAAGGGTGGTCAAAGAGCAGACACTTGGGACCCCATTCAATTACCATCCTAAGTGTAAAGACCTAAGGGTTACCAACCTTACCTTTGTGGATGACCTCATGTTGTTTGCTAGGGATGACTATTCTTCTATCCGCATTCTCCTTGACTGCCTTGAAGAACTTAAGAGTTGTTCAGGTCATGAAATCAATAAGGATAAATCCAGTATTTATCTCGCGAGGATTGATCCGAATAATCAAGAAAATATTATGGCAGATACGGGCATTCCTATTGGGGACCTTCCATTTCGCTACCTTGGACTACCAATCATGAATGGTAAAATTCGACTAACTTTCTTCAAAGTATTGCTAGATTGTATTGGTTCGTACATTGAGAGTTGGTTTGCTCGTTCACTTTCCTATACTGGGCGCCTACACCCGATTCAATCTGTGCTCCAAGGGGTCCAATGTTTTTGGTTGTCAATTCGTCCTACTCCACCTACTATTATTTGTTAATTGGAACGGATGGCTCGGGACTTCTTGTGGGACTCTAAAAACCATCCGGTTGCCTGGAACAATATTTGCCTTCCAGAGACTAAGGGTGGTCTTGGTTTGTGGAACTTAAAAATTTGGAATGGTGCTCTTATGTCTAGAATCATTTAGGAAATATAGGCGGAGAAGCAATCTTTGTGGGTCAAATGGGTGGACCACTACTATTTGAAAGGCGGATCTATATGGGAAATCGAAGTTCATAAGGAACATTCCCCCTTGTTTCGCAAACTGTTGGCAATAAGAGACATGATCGTGGAGCGTGAAGGTGATTCTCACTATGCTGCTGATCTTATTCATTCTTGGGGCAATTGTAGTACTTCTTTCACATCTCTTGCTTATGACTATCTGAGATCTACTACACGGTCTGTGTATTGGGCCAATACTATATGGAAATAGGGTTTAACACCCAAACACTCATTCATTCTTTGGTTATGTGTGAAGGGTAGGCTTAAGACCAAAGATGCACTTGTGTTCAGACTTAATGACTAGACATGTCCTTTATGTAAATCTCAGTCTGAAACGATGAATCATCTGTTCTTCAAATGCTCGGTTTCCGCTACTATTTGGACAGAAGTGAAGAATTGGTTAAGTGTTCCACATTTTTTGAATTCGCCAAAAGCTTGTCTCAGATGGTAAAAGCTTGCCAACCAGGGTACCTCACGATTTTCTAGGGCAAAGTCTACTACTCTGGCAGCCACATTTTACTACATTTGGACTACCTGTAACAAGGTAATTTTTGAGGGTGTAGCCTGCCATCCGGGGGATATAGTGAAGAAGATTAAAACACATGTGTACACTGTAATTTTTACATTGTACCCTAATGTTCAGACTAGTTTTGAGGCATGTATTGAGAACCTCTAGTGTGTAGTCTCCTTAATTGTAAACTAGTCATCCATGTAAATACTTATTGATCAATATTAAACCATTTACATTTGCATAAAAAAAAAAGTGCCATTTCTTTCACTGCGGCTGTGTGTTTTTTTTTTTCACTTCTCTTCTTTCATTCTTTCTAGCAGCTTTTTGCTTTCTTCCCTCACTTACTGCTACTCTTCTTTTCTTTTCTTGTTTTCACTTTCTCTTTTCTCTTTCTTTTTCTTTTCAGTTCAACTTGTTATTGATCCATGACTGAAAGTAACAAGTCATGATCTTTTTCCCTAACATTCTTCTTCAACATTTCTTTCATACACTTTCATCCACTAAGAGCATAAAGATTTGGAAAATTATTCAAACTCTCATAAACAAGCAATGGACAAAATCTTGTGACGGGTTTTAAAGAAAGAACTCAACCATTTAGGCTCAAAATAGGCACTAGGGATAATATGAAAATAGGTAGGCTTGAAAAGCTCAAACTATCCAAAGAAGGCCTATTACCATCATCCCGAAGTTAAATTATGACTGTCTTTCTTATTTCGCCTCGAGAGGTATTCAAGTAAGTTCAATAATGCTTTATGAATTTTAGAGAAAAAACAGGTTTAAGAACAATGCAAAGCATTTGATCAAGAACTATTTTGTCCAAGTGAGTGCAAAAAGTCATGCATAAGCCATAAATGATATAGAACATAAGCTTCATAATCCATTATAATGACATGCACTAAAAATATAGATTGAAATCTCCAGAAAATCATAAAAAATTTTGAAAATTTTGCTCAAAATTTGCTCCCAAGAAGGCAAAAGAATATGTATAGAATACTTGTCAATCAAATCAATCCCCCACATATAAACTGGACATTGTCCTCAATAGCCAAATAAATATAACAAGAACAAACAATACGATAGGACCAAAATATAACGGAGAAGAGATAAGAGAAACAAACTTCCATTCGGTTGGCATTGTGCTATACAAGATCTGAATGCTTTCAAGAATGAGACATTGCAAAGTACCTAAAAAGTAAAATACAAAAGGGCACACCAAAGTATAAAAACTAGAAAAGGAAAATAAATTAAAAAGAAAAGAAAGAAAGAGTACACGAAAAAAAACAAAAAATTAACTAAAAAAAACATTAAAAGAGAAAGGAAAAATAAGAGTGCTGGAGAAAAATCATCAGTCCTCCTTCTCATCCTCAGCTGGTGTAGAGGTACTCACACCACCATGTGGGCCAGAAGAATGCTGCCTCAACTTGGCTAACTGCTGCTCCATAGTAGCTTGTTGTCTTGCCATGTCCTCCATAGTACCTTGCAAGTGTAGGAGTATTGCCATTTACTGATCGAATCGCCCCAGCACGGTAGTCTCAAAGTAAGTTTGGGAGTGGGACTAAGAACTACTAGCCCGTGCACATGCTGGTGGTGGTGGGTGCTCTTCCTCCACTATGAGTGGCCTTCCTTTTACCATCTTAGAATTGTCCTTCATGCTGAGAATGATCCACATAAGAATTTATTTGATAAATTTACTATTACATTTTTTGGTTTGGTAAATTTACATAGAATGTCTTACATGATTGGATAGAATATGCCATCTATCTAGATTTCATAAACTCCTGGCTTCATAAGAATGTGACGAATTGGAATCAAATGTTGTACATCCATGGGAAGAACAAGAAAAGTTTGCCATGCCGATAGAACTTTATTTCCTGCACTAAATATAAGTTTAAAAAGGTACGGGATAAACCTTCATTGAAAGAGAGAAATATGCTAGTAGGCATTATGACTAATTGGTGATTTTGATAGTATATCATTCAATTGAAAGACCAATAGTTGTGAATCAGATTGAACAAGAATGATGGGAATTTTAAGCCTGTAACACCACTTCAATCCATGATGAACTACTGAAGCCTCAGTTTTCTGCTCTACAGCAAGGCCAATATTTTCTAAAAAAGCAAACACAAATTAGCTAGTGGGTTTCCAAGGATTCCTCCAATTCCAACAAGTCCTCGATTCCCTTTGGAAGTACCCTCAACACTGAGTATTACTCCTAGTGTAGAGGAATTCAGCTAGCGACTGAGACGGTTTTTGGGGGAGCTAAAGATCTACGAGTTGTTGAGTACCGAATCTTGACACCAAAAGGACTTACAATAGGGTGAGCTGCTGAAAAAACTAGAGTAAAACCAAAGAACAAATGCTAAAGTTTGAATGGGGAAAAAGATCTACCACTGTAGAAGATAACATTGCAATATTTCCATGTCTCCCAAATAAAATAATAATAAAATAATAAAATCATGAACTGTGTGGGGCTTTTTCTTCCCGTCTTAGTTATTCCTTTGTTCTCGGTTTAGCTTGTTTCCTCGAGTATCTGATATACTTCTATATATCATAATTTGATTGTCATATACCTCCTTTAAACAGCTAAAACCTATTTGTCAATCCCTTCCTCCTCTGGTTCCTAGTTGCTTTCAAATGTACCTAACCCACCGATCTCCTGACCAATTACTCATTCAGTCTGCCCTTCTTTCTATGTCTGTCAGTGAGCTGGTATACCAAGCCCGGGTAAGCATTATCTTATTTCTTGGAGTTAGATCACTTCCACCATTCCGTTTGGCTTTATTTGGACCTTTCTTGTTTTGAGGGCTGGACCTCATAGTCCATACTAGAAGTTAGAAATTAGGGTTCCTAGAGGGGGCCACTTCTGCTACAATACCCCGTGCTATCTCCCTTGATAAGAACATGGAGATAGCCAATGAAAACACCTCAATTCCACCATCCACTCGGCCTTCTATACATTCTATCTTAATTGACCTACAAATTGCCCCTCAATCACCTATACTCGCTTGTCCGGTGTCCCCCCTAATGGGGAACCAGTGTTAACATGATCTTGCTAAGCCTTCTGCCCCTACTGACCCCTTAGTGGGGGACAATCTTCTATCTCCCCCCAAACCATTGTAGACCACTCAACCTCCTCGTTCCTGGGCCAATATTATGAAAGGGAATCGTGAACAGCAGAATGGAATGAGACTCAGGCATATCCCTTGCTCGGGTAATTTCATTGACTTAGATGAAATGGACTTCGTGGAAGCAACGGGCAAGCTGGGATACTACCTTGTTGGGATGTTTGTCGGTTGGTTCCCAAGCATGAAGGCAGTAATAGACCTCACAAAACAATGGGGAGTTCAACCAAGGTGCATTCCCACGCTACTGGATGGTTAATCTTTCGATTCCAAATTGATGATGATAGACAGCAGGTTCTCCGTGGGGGGCCTTATGCAATATTTGTGCGCTCTCTGATGCTAAAAATAATGCCATATGACTTTCATTTCTCCCTGGCTGAAATGACCATCATGCCTATTTGGATCACGTTTCCTGCCTTACTTCTTGGTTGCTAGAACATGAGTACTTTAAGCGAAATTGCATCGGCTGTGGGTATACTGATCATGACGGATATGCTTACTGCAACTTTTGGTCAATAGTCCTATGCTAGAGTTCTTGTTGAAGTGGATGTGTCTAAGCCACTGGTGAAGTTGGTCCCAATCAGAATGCCTTTAGGTAAAATCAAACACCAGGCAGTGAAATTTGAGTTTTAGCCCTCGTACTGTTCATGCTACTGCAAATTTGGCCATGTTACTGAGGCATGTATGGGGGAAAACATGAAAAGAAAGTGGCTAGCAGGAATGATGGGAATAGCAAGTGGCAAAAAGGTAGGACAAAGTCTCCTACTAGGCCAATGTCAGCCCCGGTGAGAGAGAAAAAAAACATGAGAGCAACATCCCCGGGTGGGTCTGGTGAGATTGGTGTTGTAAGCAAAGATAAAGGGAAACAGTCGGCCCTTAATTTGGAGCAAAATAATTTAAGCAGTGTGCATACCAAACTGCCGTTGCCGGTGTGTAATGAACAATTTAAGGATAATTCAAGCACTAAGGATATCCAAGCACATAGTGGAAATGTTGCAGTTGATGCACCCTCCTTATCTAATAGACCGAGTGACCACCTTACTCATACAAGAGGCCGATCAAGAGTTAGGCGTAGGGGATGCCCTCATTGGCAGAAAAAATTAAATGCACAAGCTATCCTTATACAGTCATTCTCCCCTTCCCGGTTAGGAGGCTGTGATGAGAAGGTTCCACAGGGCCTGGGGAATACTGATAAAGTGACCACTCAAGCAACAAAATTTATCTATTTGGTATGGAAAAAATATGCCCAGTGGAGTGACAACTTGATTAGTGCCCAAAGGGCACTAGTTAGTCCACAATGAGAGTTGCTTGCTGGAATATTCGAGGGTTTAACAAGACCCTCAAACAACACGGGGTTCAAAATTTTATTTCTAATCATCGCGTGGATGTTATTGAATTATTGGAAACAAAATTGAATGTTGTTATTTTTCATAATTTGGATGAATCTGAATGAGGCAGAGTTGTTATCCTGTGGAATGATGCTAGGATGGATGTCTATTTACTTCACTGCATGCCTCAAGTGATTACTGTGAGTATCAGGTGTAAGATTTCCCATGCTGCCTATTCCATCACCATTGTGTATGCTTAAAATTCGGTTATGGCTAGAAGAAGTTTATGGGAGGATATTCAGTCCTTATCTTCATCAATATCGGATCTATAGATTCTTATGGGTGATTTCAATACCTATTTACATATCAAGGACAAACTTGGTGGTTCGGTGCCTTCCTCTTATGAAATTAGGGACTCTATGTCACTATGTGCGGACATTGGTCTGGAAGACCTTCCTTATGTCGGATCAACGTATACTTGGAAAAATTCTAGGGTGTGGTCCAAACTTGATAGGGTTATGGCTAATGATGCATGATTTCAATGCCCTACACAGGCTTCTGTTGAGTTTTTCCCTATTGGGTGCATTTCTGATCGTAGTCCTATTATTTGGTCTATAGTAGACAACAATATGAGAAATGTACATCCATTTAGGTTCCTAAATATTTGGGCTGAACATGGTTCATTCCATAATATTGTTAAAGTGGTTTGGGATCAGGCGTTCTTGAGATTCCACCAGTTCACTTTTTGTTATCGTTTGAAGATGCTTAAGAGTTACTTGTAAAGTCTAAACAAATAGGAATTCTCCCACATCTCTAAATGGATTAAACAAGCGAACCAGGCTGTACTCAATGCACAACAGCTATTACTTTCCAACTCCGCAGATCAAAATCTTATTACATAATTGAAGGACTGTAAACGTTCAGCATGGTGTTTGGCGGAGGCAGAAATGAAGTTCTAGCAGCAACTTGCCAAAGGAAGGTATGTAGCTCTCTCTTACAAGAAATAAAAAGAGGAACCTCATCTCTTCTATCATAGTGGAGGATGGTACACTAACCAATAGCCCAAAGGCTCTTGTGGAAGAATTTGTCAAATACTACCAGAAGCTTCTAGGGACTATGGTTGATTGCATGGGAATCAATGTGGACTTTGTATGGGCTGGTCCTTTGGTGCCTCATGATATGAAGGTGGACCTGTTTAGGGACGTAACTATCCAGGATATTAGATTAGCTTTGTGGGATATTGGGGAATCCAAAGCTCTTGGGCCTGATGGTTACTCGGCATTATTTTTCAAGAAGGCGTGGAGTACGGTTAGGCAAAGTCTATGTGATGCAGTTATGGAATTTTTTATTTTCAGCAAAATTTTTAAACAGATTAATCATTCTATTATTACCCTAGTTCTGAAAAATGATCATGCTGATAGGGTGGGTGACTATCGACTAATATCTTGCAGTAATGTGGTCTATAAGATCATCTTTAAAATTCTGGCCGATAGACTAAAATTAGTTGTCCCTCATCTGGTGGACAAGGCACAATCCGCATTCATCCACGACAGACTTATGACTGATAATATCTTATTAGTTCAGGAACTGCTGCGTATGCATAGTCACACAAGAGTTTCTCCGCGATGTAAATTGAAGGTGGACCTCAGGAAAGCCTATGACTCTATTTGTTGGGATTTCTTATTGGACATACTTACTGAGCTTGGGTTCCTTCATCTTTTTGTGAAATGGATTGAGCAATGTGTGACCACTACCTCCTTCTCTGTTGCTATCAATGGAAATGTGCATGGCTACTTTACTGGAGCTAAGGGTCTGAGGTAAGGTGATCCTCTTTCTCTACTGCTGTTTGTCATCTGCTTAGAATATTTCTCAAGGGTGGTCAAAGAGCACACACTTGGGACCTCATTCAATTACCATCCTAAGTGTAAGGACCTAAGGGTTACTTACCTTGTCTTTGTGGATGACCTCATGTTGTTTGCTAGGGGTGACTGTTCTTCTATCCGTATTCTCCTTGACTGCCTTAAAGAACTTAAGAGATGTTTAGGTCTTGAAATTAATACGCATAAATCCAATATTTATCTAGCGGGGATTGATCTGAACAATCAAGAAAATATTATGGCAAATACGGGCTTTCCTATTGGGGAACTTCCATTTCTCTACCTTGAACTACAAATCATGAATGGTAAAATTCGACTAAATTTCTTCAAACTATTGCTAGATCGTATTAGTTCATACATTGGGAGATGGTCTGCTCATCCACTTTCCTATACTGGGCGCCTACACCTGATTCAATCTGTGCTCCAAGGGGTCCAATGTTTTTGGCTATCAATTCTTCCTACTCCATCTGCTGTTATTTGTCAATTGGAAAGGAAGGCTCGGGACTTTCTGTGGGACTCTAAAAACCATCTGGTTGCCTGGAACAATATTTGCCTTCCAAAGACTAAGGGTGGTCTTAGTTTGAGGAATTTAAAAATTTGGAATGGTGCTCTTATGTCTAGAATCATTTAGGACATATAAGTGGAGAAGTAATCTTTGTGGGTCAAATGGGTAGACCACTACTATTTGAAAGGCGGATCTATATGGGAAATCGAAGTTCATAAGGAACATTCTCCCTTGTTTCGTAAACTGCTGGCAATAAGAGACATGATCGTGGAGCGTGAAGGTGATTCTCACTATGCTGTTGATCTTCTTTATTCTTAGGGCAATTGTAGTACTTCTTTCACATCTATTGCTTATGACTATCTGAGATCTACTACACGGTCTGTGTATTGGGCTAATACTATTTGGAAGCAGGGTTTAACGCCCAAACACTCATTCATTCTTTGGTTATGTGCAATGGGTAGGCTTAAGACCAAAGATGCACTTGTGTTCTGACTTGATAACTACACATGTCTTTTGTGTAAATCTCATTCTGAAATGATGAATCATCTATTCTTCAAATGCTCGGTTTCTGCTACTATTTGGACAGAAGTGAAGAATTGGTTAAGTGTTCCACATTTTTTGAATTCGCCAAAAGAATGTCTCAGATGGTATAAGCTTGCCAATCGGGGTACCTCATGGTTTTCTAGGGCCAAGTCTACTGCTCTGGCAGCCACTTATTACACATCTGGACTACCCATAACAAGGTAATTTTTGAGGGTGTAGCCTGCCATCCGGGGGATATAGTGAAAAAGATTAAAACACATATGTACACTGTAATTTTTACGTTGTACCCTAATGCTCAGACTAGTTTTGAGGCATGTATTAAGAACCTCTACTTTATAGTCTCATTGACTGTAAACTAGTCATCCATGTAAATACTTATTGATCAATATTAAACCATTTACATTTGCATAAAAAAAAAATGTGTTTTTTCTTTCATTGCTGCTGTGTTTTTTTTTTTTTTCACTTCTTTTCTTTCATTCTTTCTAGCAGCTTTTTGCTTTCTTCCCTCACTTTCTGCTACTCTTCTTTTCTTTTCTTGTTTTCACTCTATCTTTTCTCTTTCTTTTTCTTTTCAACACAACTTGTTATTGATCCATGACTGAAAGTAACAAGTCATGATCTTTTTCCTTAACATTCTTCCTCAACATTTTCTTTCATACACTTTCATCCACTAAGAGTATAAAGATTTGGAAAATTATTCAAACTCTCATAAACAGGCAATGGACAAAATCTTGTGACGGGTTTTAAAGAAAGAACTCAACCATTTAAGCTCAAAATAGGTACTAGAGATAATATGAAAATAGGTAGGCTTGAAAAGTTCTAACTATCCAAAGAAGGCCTATACCATCATCCTTAAGTTAAATCATGACTGTCTTTCTTATTTCGACTCGAGAGGTATTCAAGTAAGTTCAAGAATGCTTTATGAATTTTAGAGAAAAAGCAGGTTTAAGAACAATGTGAAGCATTTGATCAAGAACTATTTTGTCCAAGTGCTTGCAAAAAGTCATGTATAAGCCATAAGTGATATAGAACATATGCTTTATAATCTATTATAAAGACATGCACTAAAAATATAGCTTGAAATCTCCAGAAAATCATAAAAATTTTTGAAAATTTTGCTCAAAATTTGCTCCCAAGAAGGCAAAAGAATATGTATAGAATACTTGTCAATCAAATCAATCCCCCACACTTAAACTGGACATTGTCCTCAATGCCCAAATAAATATAACAAGAACAAACAATACCATGGGACCAAAAATATAGCGGAGAAGAGATAAGAGAAAAAAACTTCCATTCGGTTGGCATTGTGTTGTACAAGATCTGAATGCTTTGAAGAATGAGGCATTGTAAAGTACCTAAAAAGAAAAATACAAAGGAGCACACCAAAGTATAAAAACTAGAAAAGAAAAATAAATTAAAAACAAAAGAAAGAAAGAGTACACGAAAAAAAACCAAAAATTAACTAAAAAAAACATTAAAATAGAAAGGAAAAACAAGAGTGCTGAAGAAAAATCATCAGTCCTCCTTATCATCCTGAACTGGTGTAGAGGTACTCACACCACCATGTGCCCCAGAAGAATGCTGCCTCAACTCGGCTAACTGCTGCTCCATAGTAGCTTGTTGTCTTGTCATGTCCTCTATAGTACCTTGCAAGCATAGGAGTACTGCCATTTGTTGATTGAATCGCCCCAGCACGGTAGTCTCAAAGTCAGTTCGGGAGTGGGACTAAGAACTACTAGCCTGTACACATGCTGGTGGTGGTGGGTGCGCTTCCTCCTCTGTGAGTGGCCTTACCTGCTCAGGATGTCTGACCTCGAATGGAGTTACCTACTTTTTCAACTCTTGGTTGTACTTGTATCCGCAACTCATAAGTGTTTGCTCAATGACCATATCATGCTCAGTGGTAGCCTCCATAAGTTCCCCCTCAATACTCATACCAAAGTCTTTTAGAAATTTCATTATAACCAAGGAAAAAATAAATTCTTTTGTGGAGAGACGGTGATGAACAACCTCCCTAATAGATTGGATTATCAAGGGTGCAAGAGGGATAGGTAATGTGTTCATCATCCGATGCAAAATATAAGTGTCAATTAGTCTAGTCTCATTGAAACCACTAGCACGAGGTACAACATTGAACCCAAACATGTAGACTAGAGCTCAAAAGTTGGCTGCCAAATCATTGTTGGAATAGAAGCTATTAGCTTGGAAGGCATTATGCTTACGTAAGCCTAGGGTAGCTCTAGTCCCTTTAACATCCCAATTCGGGTCAGAAAGAATCTTTTGATTATTCATATCAATCCCTTGCCAAGTATCATCGTCAAAAACCTGGAGGAGGTTAGCTAATTGGTTTTGAGTGATAATAATAGGAACTCCTTTCACTCTTATTTCAGTATGTGGAAGATGTTTGTTGCCCTTATCCGTTATATTAGCATAGGATTCCTTAATAAGCATGGGACAATACTTCCATTTCAATTGTACTATCGACCCCTATCCTAGCCGTCTAAACATCATTCCCAATTTGAGTGCATGGTCTAAGGTGAGTGAGAAAGTATGCTTGACAATAATCTTATTAGAGGCTCTCTTACTGTACCATTCCTCACAAGATGCATCTATAAACTCAGTAGGTCTTAGGGACAAAGGATCAACAGATGAAGGGGCTAAGGAAGAGGAAGTTCTCGCCCTTTTAGAAGACTGACCCGTCGCTGTAGACATGATATCATGTAAGGAATAGGGGAATAGGAAGAGAGAACAAGTAATCTCAAATACTGAAAATAGGATAGCTACCCCTGCACAAATATTCCTCAAATCTCACACAACCCTCAATCAATCTCACAATCCACAAAACCCAAACTCCTTCAATATATATCCACTCTAACAACCAATTCAATCAATCACCTTCAATTAATACAACACAACCTACATAATACATGTAAAGTTCACTGTAAAGCATAAATGTGTTGATATCCTCAAAGCATACTAGTAAACATGATCATGTGAATGAAGCCAGTATCATGGTATTATATGATCAATAATGCACGTTCCATATATTCAAGTATCACTAATAGCCACAATTCTAGCCTTAGCTATATGAAGTCTCGAATGATCATAAGCATGCATCAAGTAGTGAAGGCTCAATAATTTCTAATTTAATCTAATTCATGAAGCCCAAGGAGGAATGCATAAGTCAATCATAGCATACATAATCCCTATTCTCGGCCAACAGTATTCTTCAGATTACGTAAAGTTATTTACAACATTTTGAACCGTAGAAATTGAATAAAAATCATACCTTTTATGCTCTTGTATGCATGGCCAAGCAAAAGAGGCAAGCTTTTTTAGAAATCTAAGCTCCTTGCTTGCGGATTGAATGTGATTTTGTTGTGAAACATCGAAGCTTTTGAGGTGTTTGATCCATAGGATAAAAAAAAAAAAAAAGTCAATAGATGTTATGAAGGTGTTTAGGAGTGGAAAAATCAAATTTCGGGAGATCGAGGGATGTGAAGCCAGTGTAAGCTTGAGAGAATTTGAGAGGGAGAATGGAGATTTTGAAGGAAAAGTGGCCAAAATGGCCCTTAAATTATGCTTCACCCGACAGGAACCGGCACCGGTCCTAGCTCTTAGAGCCAGCGTCGGCTCGGTTCTGTCCGATTCTCTCTTTTTTTTCTTTTTAAAGAAAAAAATGCGAAACATACAATAATGTTGAATAATGCACTCTAATTAATCAATCAAAATGACGGAAATAACAAAATTGTCTCAATCACAAAAACTGAAAGTAAAGAAAAGTAAGACTGCTTCAATGTTTCCCACGGCTATGATCCCGTGGATTTTCCTCAGTATTTTCTGGTAATGTCCCCGCTTGACGATCTCCCAAGAGTTTGGCTAGTTGACCAATTTAGTTCTCCAAATTGTGCATGGAAGCCTCTAAGTTCTTTGTCGTTGCATCGACTCCTTAGAACTTAGTTTTCGTGGTACTTACCAATTGGCCAATCAACTTTTCCAATGGTGGTTTTGGAAGTGCTGTAGTATTGGTCATAGGGTTTTGGTTCCTTTGATTTCCACCAAAATTGAAAGAACCCTACCTAGGTTAATTCCCAATGCTCCAAGAGAAATTAGGGTGATTTCGCTACCCAAGATTATAGGTAGAGCTATAAGGGTTGTTACCTGGCCGGACATTACCTGCAAAAGCCGCTTGTTCCGAATTTTCTTAGAGTGACCCCATATTTTGGCATTCATGATTGGGGTATCCTTCTCCACAGAAATCACAATTGATGCTTAAAACCTGGCCTTGAGGCATCACCATCTATTCCATCTTTTGAGTTAAGGCGTCCACCTTAGCTTCTAATGCTGCCACAGTATCCATTTTGTACACTTCTTGCACACGAGCTTTTAACCTTGCACTTCCCCAAGAATAGTTAGTAGAAACTAAATTTTCAATATGCTCAAATACCTATTTTGGGGTTTTATGATTGATGGAACCCCCTACAGAAGAGTCCACCACTTGCCGTGTTGTGAACGTGAGGCCATTCAAGAAGATAAGAATTTGCATTCCCATCTCAAATCCGTAGTGTAGGCATTTTCTTAACATCTCCTTCAATCTCTACTTTCATATAAAGGCTCAGAATCTAATTGCTGGAAGGTGAAGATTTCATTCCTAAGTTTGGCTGTCCTAGGTAGAGGAAAATATTTGGCTAAAAATTTTTCAGCTAGGGCATTCCAAGTTGTGATGGAACCTGTAGGTAAGGACTTTAACAAGGATTTAGCTCTATCTCTCAAGGAAAAAGGAAAAAGTCTTAACTTAATGGCATCTTCAGAAACACCATTCATCTTGAAAGTATCACAAATCTCAAGAAAACTAGATAAGTGAGCATTGGGATCCTCTTCATGTAGCCCATCAAATTGAACTATATTTTGAACCATTTGGATAATGTTGGGTTTTATTTCAAAATTGTTTGCATCTATCTTAGGTCTAGTGATACTCGAGCCTGTGCCCGAGATTGCGGGTTTCACAAAGTCATCCATAACCCTCCTGCCATTCCCAGCATTGTTCTATTGAGCACCATCCATCTCAATGATCAGGTTCCTTTGAATTGTCCGCTGAATTTTTGATAACGTCCTCTTGATTTTAGGGTCAAAATCGACTATCTCGCTTTTAGATTTTCGGGTCATGTACCAAGGGTAACACCTAAGAAAATAAGAAGCAAGTTAGATACATAATTAATGATTAAAAACAAAACTACAAGGTCACAACGTTAGTAAAAAGAACATAGTCAAAGTTAGTAGGTTAGGTTAGGTTACAAGAGTGTACAAGAATACATGAAATACAAAAGATAGCACCTTTTTGCGGAAAGAACAATTATACATATCTATATATTTACATATTTACATGGTTAAATCAACAAAATCCAAGCATTCATGCTATTGTTCCTCGGCAATGGCGCCAAAAACTTGATGTGTCCGGACTTGGGTGTAAAAATCATACAAAAACTAAGCACATTCCCAATTAAGTTTAAATTAAAACGTTCAACCCAAATCACACATATGAGCAAGCGTACTCATCATTAACCGAGCATAGGGTTCAAATGATTGTTGATGCTCAAGGAACAAGTAGACATTAATCACATTTCTTTCATTGTTTAACCGACTCGATAAAGTGAAAAATAAATAAAAAGAAAAATAAAATAAAATAAAAATATATATGAGCAAGCGTACTCATCATTAACCGAGCATAGGGTTCAAATGAGTGTTGATGCTCAAGGAACAAGTAGACATTAATCACATTTCTTTCATTGTTTAATCGACTCGATAAAGTGCAAAATAAATAAAAAGAAAAATAAAATAAAATAAAAATATATACATGTCAAGGATGTAGATTTATGTAAATTGAGTCATTGGTTAGACAAACATGATCTTGAAGTATCCAACATTTATCATAACTAATTATTCTTTTGACATCATGGAGAATTAAAGTAGACTCACTTCTTTCCCAATTCATGAATCCTTGTCTTCTAGGTAACTTAGTATCACATACTCTGTCTCAACCAGTCTTACCCAAAAGATGCATTAAACACAATTCTCTGATTAAGTCCCATTCTCAGGCAAACTTAACCTATGAAATTAACCAATTGAATCCATACTCTGCCAGACATCAATTAACCTTTAATTACTCTGTTCTTAGCAATTAAAACCATTTTCAGGTAAGTTAAAAGATAAAAACTATGAAACTAATAAATTGAACTACCATCAACCCTATTTTCAGGCAAGTTAATGGAAAGCCACAATCAATTAATCTTGTAATAAGCACGAGTAATTAAATACCAAGAATAACAATCAATTAATCAAAAGATCAAATAACTCTAAAAAACCATGCATGTCTAAACTAATGTCAAATTGCAATAAAATAATTAAAATATCATTGTTAAAAAAGGAAAACAAAGTAAAAGAAAGCACTGATAGACAAGTCTCCTTATTCTTCCTTTGAAGACCTTCTTGTGCAACCCTCCTTGAATTGAAGAATTCCTCCTTTGATTGAGTGATTTTTTATGATGATCAATGAATTCTCCTCCCTTTTCCCTTGTGTTTTTCATCTTTTTATAGGCTTAGGAAGTGCTTAAACTCGTAGGTACAATGTTCTTGGCCGAGTAGAAGTTGGAAGATATTAAAACTCCATAGATTACCAAAAATCGCGTAGAAAAAATCAAACACCACCTTAGCTTTAGGGCACAACCGGCACCGCCTTTACTCTCGGAGCCGGTGCTGGTTGTATTCTGCTTTTCTACTTATTCCTCGATTTTTCTTCGAATTTTGCACAATGTGTTCCAGAATATAGCCGGCGCTGGTTCCAACTTCACAGCCCGTGCCACCTTGGTTCTATTCCGCTCTGTTTCAATAATTTTTCCATCGCTTCAAATTCCGTTTCAAACGAATGATATAGGAGAATCAAAAATCAAAGAAACTGAGAGTTCGCAAGAAAATGATAAACAATCATTAATTTCCAACTCTTCTTGCTCTCCTATTCCAAAAATCAAACAAACCATAACCTTTTATAGCAATTACAACTTCACTCTAGCAAATCTTGCATTTTTTCTCATTTTCTTTCAACACTTATTTTCATCAACTTTTTTCTATTCCTTTCACAAAATCACTCACATTTCCAGTAATGGTGTCAAGATTTAAGATGAACTTAACTTTTACAGCTCAATCACCATTCCTTTTGTGATCTTTTTATTTCTTCTTCTTCCTTCAATGCTACAAGGTCATGCAGCAATCACTCTTGCTTGAGCATGACTACTGGAAGCTGTGCTTGTTCCTATAAAATGCACTACTTATCGCCTGTCCATATGCCAAGCCATTCATCTCTTGTTCGCCCTCTTCCAAACTTTTTCTCCCTGATCTCCATTGCATTGCAATGAGTGTTCTTGGCCCTCCATATGAGTTGTTGAATATTTTAAGCTCCCTTTGGGCACCCATTCACCGTCCAATTCCTTACAAACCTCCTAGCTCTTGGCTTGCTTGTTTTGTTGGGTTGAAATTGTCCAGGAATCATCTTGTATTTTAATCTCCCCGAAGAAGCAACGAGATGCGATTTGGCCTTCCTTTTACCATCTTGGAATTAGCCTTCATGCCGAGAATGATCCACATAAGAATTTATTTCATAAATTAACTATTACATTTTTTGGTTTGATAAATTTACATAGAATGTCTTACATGAATGGACAGAATATGCCATATATCCATATTTCATAAACCCCTGGCTTCACAAGAATGTGAAGAATTGGAATCAAATGTTGTACATCCATGAGAAGAACAAGCAAAGTTCGCCATGCCGGTAGAACATTATTCCCTGCACTAAATATAAGATTAAAAAGGTACGAGACAAACCTTCACTGAAAGAGAGAAATATGACAGTAGGCGTCATGACTAATTGGTGATTTAGATAGTATATCATTCAATTGAAAGACCAACAGTTGTGAATCAGATTGAACAATACTGATAGAAATATTAAGCCTGTAACACCACTTCAATCCGTGATGAACTACTAAAGCCTCAGTTTTCTACTCTATAGCAAGGCCAATATTTTCTAAAAAAGCAAACACAAATTAGCTAGAGGGTTTCCTAAGGATTCCTCCAATTCCAACAAGTCCTCGATTCCCTTTGGAAGCACCGTCAACACTGAGTATTACTCCTAGTGTAGAGGAATTCAGCTAGCGAACTGAGACGGTTTTGGGGGGAGCTAAAGATCTCCGCGTTGTTGAGTACCGAATCTTGACACCAGAAGGACTTACAGTAGGGTGAGCTGTTGAAAAATCTAGAGTAAAACTAAAGAAGAAATGCTGAAGTTTGAATGGGGAAAAAGATCTACCACTGTAGAGGATATCATGGCAATATTTCCATGTCGCCCAAATAAAATTATAATAAAAAAATAAAATCATGAATAGTCCCTAGAAGACAAATACTAATGCGGCAAGATTTGATAAATTAAAACAAAATCAAAAGCAAAAATATAATGATGCAAGGATGTTGAATTCTCACGTTCTAGACCTACTATTGATACAATCTGCAAAGAGTTCCTTGCTTGTAGAATAAAAGGATCTGTCGGCATTATTCTACTTAAACCTCAACACAAACTTATCAGACCAGGGTTATAGAAGGACTTCATTAGACTGTGATTGAAAAAGTGGTAGAATTTGCTTGGATTTCCATGTGAGCTTTAAAGTGGATGATAACCTTTAGAGGAGTCGAAGATTTAATAGTCATACCAGTATAGATCTCATTCAAACATCTACCGATTCATTTTTTTTTTTTTTGGTGAAACCATATTGTACTCCATCATTTCAATAGCTAGCGAACCACTCAAAGTTGATGTGCCGATTGTTAATCTTACGCATCCGCGTGTGGCAGAGTGTGCATTGAAATTGACGGTCTTAAGGCTCCACCTAAACGAATTTAGTTGCTAAGAACAAAAATAGTAGTCATGTCAGAATCAAAGTCCAGATGATGAACATGATTTGGGGCAGGGCCACCAAACTGCAAACAGCTTTCTCCTACAAGCCATAAAAATAAGAATAGTCTACCCCTAACCTACATGATAACAAGGAATGATTGGGGATAATGTTTCAAGTCAGTGGCAGTGGTAGTTTATAAATCTTTTGGCTTTATTATTGATGTTCCTGATCATATAATTCGGACCTAACATGCTAATGATGTCGTACGGAGTATAGCTAATCCGGTTATTGCAGCAACCTAAAACACAGTGAAACCCAAAATAATGTGACAGCAACCCAGTTTTGAATTTATCTTCAAATGCTGGTGTAGAAAATTCAAACTCTACCGTGAATCACCTAAACTTGCTTCTCGTGCTATACTCAATCGTTTATGCAAAAAGAATTCACATAAAGGGATGCGCTCAACAATGGATTGAAGATATAATTCTATCTCATAGTTGTGTGTGAATTTAGTGGAAGATCCAGATGATGCTCATAATTTGAGGATTTTATCAAAAGTCATTCCCCAAAAGGTAGAAGGCTTTCTTGATTCCCACAAATGGCAGGCCCAGTAGATAAAAAGCCCGTGGTTTTCACAAGTATTTTTCAATTTTTTTTTTGAAAAGTAGCATCTGTTTGTGTATTTAATTCATTTTTATTAACTAAATTGAGGCCCCAATTTAGTGCTTTTGATTAAACAAATGGGGGGAGATTGCTCTAGCAGGAGGAAAAATAGGTCTTGGAATATCGCTAGCTACCCTATTTGAAATCTAATAGCTTCTAAATATGCAAGGTTTGAAATCTAGTTGTTCTTAAATATGTAATATTTTGAACCCTAGTAGTTTTTAAATACGCAAAGTTGAAATATTGCTAGCTAACTCTATAATTTTTGCCGCAGGGAAATAAGCAGGGAAATAAACAAGAGCTAAAAAATGGCCATAAAGTTTCTTTGGAATTCAATTAGCGGCAAAATTTTTCGATTTTGTACCATCAATTCCTCATTATTGGATGGGGTGTAAGTTAACCACCTATTTTTATTAATATTAAACTCCAGCGGTTGGCGGGAAAAAAGCTTGGATCCTTAACTATTTATTAAGTGAAATAAAGTGTTTTAATGAGCGTAAAAGTACTTAAAAGAAATAAGTAACAAGTACTTTCAATGTGCTCTTTGTGGCTTCTCCACATGCAATAGTGCATTTAGGGACAAACCATTTATTCCATCTGACTTTCTTGGTGCGCGCCACAAAAACAATATAAGCTCCGATTCTAAATGGGATTATCTTAGTGGTTTCTACATTTGACAAGCATAAAATGGCTCTGAATTTTTCGTCGTAGTATTTTTCTAAATCACACATTTCCCTTAGCAAGCGCAAGGCCATAAAAGAAAAAATGGTCAAATATAACCAAAATTCATCGTTATCTAAATTCATGCTTATTGAGATAATGCTTTTGATTCATCACCACACTATAAATTGGATATCACGCTCTTTTCATCTCAAACGGTGAAGAACAACAAAACAAAATGAAGGGAGTACAAATTAAGACTTCACTAATCTTTTTTCTTTCTTTGGTTCTCCTCTCAAGTATGCGTGTCTTCAACTATGCTGTGATTTTCTAATTTTAGTTAACGACTTATTCATTTCCTTTTTGAGTAATTCTTATGCAACATATTTCCAGTACAATGTTGTCCTTTTTCTTTTTTATTTTTAAAATTTAACCTTACTATTATCACTAGACAAACAGTGCAAGGTTTCCAAATGGAGCTATTTCTTTTTTTTCAACATGAGGAAAACTTACATATTTTGGGGGGTTTTATTTACAAAAAAAAAAAAAAAAGAATCCTGCCATTAATCCAAAAATATTTTCTCACATCCAATCCAATCTTTATTAACAAGAATAAGTCACTAATGGAGGCTTAACTACAAAGCCACCCTAAAATTGGCATCTGTGGCAAAGTTTCTAGTTTCTTCTTCACTATTTCATGAAACTATGTTGAAGGTTAACTCTTCTTCATAGACTCCGCAATGAATTTTTAACCCTCACTGCCTTAGTTGAAAAAAAAAAATACAAATTTAGGTGTGGCATAATATTTGGTGACTAATTATTCTGCATGAATAGAGCTAAGAAGCACACCAAAAACAATATTCCAACAAGCACCTTATTGACTAGTTTTGTTTGGCTAATCCTGATTTTATAGGAGCTACATTTGCTGAAAAAGGCTCCAAAGTTGAAAACGCGGCAAATCTTCCTTCCAAATGCAATGTTTATACTGATTGTATAGGCTACTGTTAATATTGCAAGGCCAAATCGTGTTTTTGCCTCGCCGGTAGGTGTGCCGGCTGCATTTGATGGTTGAAAGCGTTAGATGCAACCAATCAATTTAGTGTCACAAAAAATAATCATAACAACAATAATGCTATTTCATTCGTATTTTTGTATTTATAAATGCAATGAAAAAAGAATTCAAATTCTTAGACTACATTCAAATTGTTATTATTATTTCGGGGATTTGTTTGGTATTTACCCTACTGTCCTTTCATTACTTTCGAATTTGCAACTCTATTGCAATTCAAAGGCCCTATTTCATTTGGCGGACGTATTATTACTTTTGGAAAACTATTCCTATTTCAACAAAAAAAAAAAAGCACAAAGCTTTTAAAGAAGAAGACTTAGTAGATTTTTTTCAAGCAACTTAATTTTCTAGTTTCCTAACATTTGTGACCAAACACATAACTCTACTGCTAAAACGTTTGAAATTTTGACTCCTAGCAAATCAGAGAACCAAAAATTTCTGCTCTTAATTATACTTTTTGAACTAAATCAATTAAGCTGCTTTATTTTTTAGTAGACATGCAAGACAAAGAAAAGAATATATCCATAATGACTTCAGAGGTGTGATATTATCAATATCATTGGTTGGCAGATGCCATCAAATCATCATATATGTTTTTGGACCTCTCTTTGTACAAAGTTTAGTCTTTGCAAGTCCATTAGTCCAGTAAGATTTCCCAAGATTATCATTGCAAAATTTAGAAGCCGAACCAATAATTCAGGAAAATGATACATTGGCAACAAAACTTTTGCCATGAAAAAATTTTTGTCGGTAAAAGTACTATTTAACGAGGTGATTTTTTTTTTTCTGATTATGACCTTCAGTGACAATTTTTATTTCCTAACAAACAATGATGGCTTTTGTTTGGAGAAAAGTGTATTTGCGTGGAAAATTTAAGTTTTCTCGCTTACGATGTATCATCAACAACGAAAATTCATTTCGTAACAAAAAATATTAACTTTTATTACTATTAACTATACTTTTAGCAGCAAAATTCACATTAACTAGCTAATACCAATCTTTAAAATTTTAAATATTTACATTACGAACCCAATTTTTTTAAAATTGGTCTCTAAATTTTGTGTAATTGCAAAATGACCCCAAAAAATTTATAAATTGGACCTAAAATTCTAAAATATTTAGAATATGACTCCAAAACATTTTACAAATTGGTTTCTAAATTTTTAAATATATTCAATATGGAAGAAAAATTTACAAATCAGACTTAAAATTTTGTAAAACTATAAAATAATACCAAAAAATTTACAAATTGACCCTCTTATTTTAGAAAATTTAAAATAAAATCCAAAAAATTATAAATTAGACCCTAAGTGTTTAAATACTTCTAAATATGTAAGGTTGTGGGGATTTTTCTTTAAAAAATTATGTTAGATTATGTTGCAAAATATATCTAATTACTTTCAAATTTGGTCGTAATTTTATTAGTAATTTTAATAAATCCAATGGTTGGATTGTTAATGCAATATACGTACATTTGTAAATGCTTTAGTTTTTAGGTATTTTCATAGAGATTATGCTAAATTATATGGAAAAATATATATCTGTTTCGCATTCAAGTTTTGCCATAACACTTTTTATAACAATTTTAAGAAATCTTATGATCAGATCACTAATTTAATACGCATTTCATTGTAAATGAGTTAGGTTTTGGGTATTTTTAAGGAGATTATGTTAGATTACATGAAAAAATATATCCAATTTCAATCAAATTTTGTCATAGTACTTTTTATAACCTTTTAAATAAATTTAACGGCCATATCAATAATTTAATACGCGTATATTTGTAAATTCGTTAGGGTTTGGGTATCTTTATAGAGATTATACTAGATTATAAGGCAAAATATATCTTATTACCTTTAAATTTGATCATAGTAAGCTTTTTAGAAATTTAAAAATTTAGGCATAACAAATATTTTCGTTCGGTTTTGGGCAATTTTATTGATATTATACTAGATTATATGACAGAATATATCCGATTGACTTTAAATTTTTTCATAATACATTCTTAGAAATTCTAACAAATCTAATGGTTGGATTGTTAATTTGAAACTTATATCTTTTTAAATGCGTTAGGTTTTGGGCATTTTTATAGAGATTATATTATATTACATTGCAAAATATATCCGATTGTCTTTAAATTTGGTCATATTTAGCTTTTTTGAAATTTAAAAATTTGTCCATAACAAATATTTCCATTAGGTTTTGGGCAATTTTATTGAGATTATACTAGATTATATGACAAAATATAGCTGATTGACTTTAAATTTGGTCATAATAAATTCTTAGAAATTCTAACAAATCTAACGGTTGGATCGTTTATTTGAAACTTGCATCTTTTTAAATGCATTAGGTTTTGTGCATTTTTATATAAACTATACTGCATTATGTGTTAAAATATATCTAAGTAATTTACAATTTGGTCTAAATATTTTTTTAACAAATTTAACAATTTGATTGTTAATATGCTACCTGCATCTTTGTGAACACATTATATTTTGGGCTTTTTTATAGATATTATGCAAGATGATGTATCAAAATATATCTTATTACCTGAAAATTCAGGCATATTATTATTTTTTTTTTTGGCAATCTTAACAAATATAACCAATGGATCGTTAATTTGAAATGCGTATATTTGTAAATTATTGTTTACAACAAGATCATAAAAATTTTTGTAAATAAGTCCTTAATTTTTTGAATATTACAATTTGACTCATAAAAAATTTACAAATTGGTCCCTTCATATTTGAATATTTATAATATGATCCCGAAATTTTTTGTAAATTGGTCCCTAATTTTTTATTATTCACAATACGACCCTTTAAAAATTTACAATTTGATCGCTTAATATTAGAATATTTACAATATGATACCAAAAAATTTTACAAGGTTGTAGATAAATGCATATGTATATATGTATAAGTATATGTATTTATGTGCAGATATACATTTATGTATTTATATTTATGTATGTGTATAAATACATGGTTGTTTATGAATATATATTTACATAAAAAAAAGAGTTAAATTAACAGATTGTGCACTAGTTTTTTATTTTGCGATTCACTGATGTAAAATCAAACAATTTTTTTTACCACATCGAAAGAGTGGTGCAATTTTATTATATTAAAAAAAATAAATTCAAGGATGTTAGAAAAATTAACATCTTGACACACAAAAACTCCTAACTTTTTGTTCATGGGCAAGCTACAAGGTCATCACCAAGCACTGTTGCTTGAGCATGACTACTGGAAGCTGTGCTTGTTCCTATAAAATGCAATGCTTATCGCATGCCCACGTGCCAAGCCATTGATCCCTTGTTCGCCCTTCTCCAAACTTTTTCTCCCTGATCTCCATTGCATTGCAATGAGTGTTCTTGGCCCTCAATATGAGTTGTTGAATATTTTAAGCTCCCTTTGGGCACCCATTCACCATCCAATTCCTTACAAACCTCCTAGCTCTTGGCATGTTCGTTTTGTTGGGTTGAAATCGTCCAAGAATCCTCTTGTATTTTAATCTAGCTGAAGGAGCAATGAGATGCGATTTGGCCTTCTTTTTACCATCATGGAATTGGCCTTCATGCCGAGAATGATCCACATAAGAATTTATTTCATAAATTAACTATTACATTTTTTGGTTTGATAAATTTACACAGAATGTCTTACATGCATAGACAGAATATGCCATCTATCTAGATTTCATAAACCCCTGGCTTCACAAGAATGTGAATAATTGGAATCAAATGTTGTACATCCATGAGAAGAACAAGCAAAGTTCGCCGTGCTGGTAGAACTTTATTTCCTTCACTAAATATAAGATTAAAAAGGTACAAGACAAGCCATCACTGAAAGAGAGAAATATGCCAGTAGGCATCATGACTAATTGGTGATTTAGATAGTATATCATTCCATTGAAAGACCAATAGTTGTGAATCAGATTGAACAATAATGATGGAAATATTAAGCCTGTAACACCACTTCAATCCATGTTGAACTACTAAAGCCTTAGTTTTCTGCTCTATAGCAAGGCCAATATTTTCTAAAAAAGCAAACACAAATTAGCTAGAGGGTTTCCTAAGGATTCCTCCAATTCCAACAAGTCCTCGGTTCTCTTTGGAAGCACCATCAATGCTAAGTATTACTCCTGGTGTAGAGGAATTTAGCTAGCGAACTGAGATGGTTTTTGGGGGAGCTAAAGATCTCCGAGTTGTTGAATGCCGAATCTTGACACCAGAAGGACTTACAGTAGGGTGAGCTGCTGAAAAATCTAGAGCAAAACCAAAGAAGAAATGCTGAAGTTTGAATGGGGAAAATGATCTACCACTGTAGAGGATAGCATTGCAATATTTCCATGTCTCCCAAATAAAATAATAATAATTATAATAAAATCTTGAATAATCCCTACACGACAAATACTAATGCGGCAAGATTTGATAAATTAATGCAAAATCAAAAGCAAAAATATAATGATGCAAGGATGTTGAATTCTCATGTTGTAGACCTACTATTGATACAATCTACAAAAAGTTCCTTGCTTGTAGAATAAAAGGATCTATCGGCATTAGCCTACTTGATCCTCAACACAAACTTATCAGACCGGGGTTATAGAAGGACTTCATTAGACTCGTGATTGAAAAAGTGTTACAATTTGCTTGGATTTCCATGTGAGCTTTAAAATGGATGATAACCTTTAGAGGAGCCGAAGATTTAATAGTCATACCAAGTATAGATCTCATTCAAACATCTACCGATTCAATTTTTTTTGGGTGAAACCATACTGTACTCCATCATTTCAATAGCTAGCAAACCACTCAAAGTTGATGTGCCGATTGTTAATCTTACGCATCCGCGTGTGGCAGAGTGTGCATTGAAATTGACGGTCTTAAGGCTCCACCTAAACGAATTTAGTTGCTGAGAACAAAAACAGTAGTCATGTCAGAATCAAAGTCCAGATGATGAACATGATTAGGGGCAGGGCCACCAAACTGCAAACAGCTTTCTCCTACATACCATAAAAATAAGAATAGTCTACCCCTAACCTACATGATAACAAGGAATGATTGGGGACAATGTTTCAAGTCAGTGGCAGTGGTAGTTTATAAATCTTTTGGCTTTATTATTGATGTTCCTGATCATATAATTCGGACCTAACATGCTAATGATGTCGTACGGAGTATAGCTGATCCGGTTATTGCAGCAACCTAAAACACAGTGAAACCCAAAATAATGTGACAGCAACCCAGTTTTGAATTTATCTTCAAATGCTGGTGTAGAAAATTCAAACTCTACCGTGAATCACCTAAACTTGCTTCTCGTGCTGTACTCAATCGTTTATGCAAAACGAATTCACATAAAGGGATGCACTCAACAATGGATTGAAGATATAATTCTTTTTTTGATCAAAATGTAAAATGATCAATATTGATCAAAAGATATTTACATGATGGCTCACTAGTCCATAGTCTAAGAGACTAATAACTAGAAAATATGAGTACAATTCTCAAAACAAGTCAAAACATTACGGTACAAAGTAAAAATAGCAGTGTACACATGTGTTTTAATCCTTTTGACAATATCCAATGTTTGGCAAACTTCCCCCTAAAAAACAGCCTTGTTATGAGCCTTCTAGATGTAGTAGAATGTGGCTGCCATAGCAGTAGCCTTTGCTTTAGCTAACCGCGAAGAACCACGGTTGGCACGCTTGTACCACTTAGGGCACGCGAGTGGATGTATTCATTGTCCGTGGTAATCCTAGCCACTTTTTAATTTCCCTCCAAATAGTAGAAGAAATGGAGCACCCGAAGAATAAATGGTTGGTCGTTTCCGGATGTGACTTACACAGTGGACATGACATGTCTTCAAGCCGGAACACAAGTACATCCTTGGTCTTCAGCCTTCCCCTAGCACATAACCAAAGTATGAATGAGTGCTTAGGGGTTAGACCCTGCTTCCAAATAGTATTAGCCCAATATACCCTAAATGTAGTTGGCCTCAGATATTCATAAGCTTGAGAAGTGAATGAATTAGTACCCATTGCCCAAGTGTGAAGAAGGTTAGCCGTATTATTAATATCATGTTCCCTGTCCAGTATCACGTCTTTGATTGAAAGTAGTCTATGAAACAGAGGGGAATGGCTCCTATGGTGGTTAACCTCCCAAACGGATCTGCCCTTCATATAGTAGTGGTCCAACCACTTAACCCACAAGGACTGTTTCTCTGCTTGTAAGTCCCAAATGATTCTAGACAATAATGCCCCATTCTATGCCCTGTAAATTTCGCAAACCAAGTCCGCCTTCAATCTTGGGAAGACAAACATCTTTCCAGGAAACCAATGCATTTTTTGAGATCCACAGAAAATCCCTAGCCTTCCTATCTAGCTGGCAAATAACAACTGCCAGAGTAGGAAGAATGGACAACCAGAAACACTCAACGCCTTGAAGAATAGACTGGATCAATTGGAGTTACCCTGCATACGAAAGAGAACGTGTAGACCATCTCCCAATATAAAAGCCAATTCTATCAAGCAATGGTTTGTAGGAGGTTAGCCTTATTTTACCATGACTGATTGGTAAGCCTAGGTAGCGAAAAGGAAGTGCCCCAATAGGAATGCCCATGTCATCCAGGTTAGTCTCTTGTGCGAGTCCTTCGGATCCCAAGCAAGATTAATATTTGACTTATCCTTGTTATTTTCAAGGCCCGAGCACCTCTTAAATACATCCGAGCGGTGAAGAAGAGTTTGGACAGAAGAACAATCTCCCCTAGCAAACAACATCAGGTCATCTGCAAAAGCAAGGTGAGTAATTCTTAATTTCTCGCACTTAGGATGATATCTGAATGAAGTCCCAAGTGTGTGCACTTTAACAACGCGTGAGAAATATTCCAAGCAAATGACAAATAGCAAAGGAGAGATCGAATCCCCTTGGCATAGACCTTTAGCACCTTTAAAGAAACCCTACATAGTCCCATTTATAGCAACAAAGAAAGAGGTAGTTGTCACATACTGCTCAATCTAGTTCACGAAGATATGAGGGAACCCAATTTCTATAAGTAATTCCAGTAGGAAGTCCCAGTTAATTGAGTCATAAGCCTTCTTAAGGTCCACTTTTATCGTACATCTAGGAGAGACTCTTGTCCTACTATACTCACTCATAAGCTCTTGAACCAAGAGGATATTATTAGTCATGAGTCTACCTTAGATGAAAGCAGACTGGGAGATGTCTACAAGATGCGAAACAACCAACTTAAGTCTTTCTACCAAAATTTTTGAAATAATATTGTACACTACATTATAGCAAGAAATTGGCCGAAAATCACCCACCCTCTCAGCATGTTCAAACTTGGGAACCAGAGTAATAATAGAATGGTTAATTTACTTTAATAATCTACCAGATATGAAGAATTTCCTAACAGCATCACATAAATTATGTCCAAATGTATCCCAAGCTTTCTTGAAAAATAGGGCAGAATAGCCGTCTGGACCAGGAGCTTTGCAGTCACCAATATCCCACAGGGCCAATTTAATATCCTGGATAGTGACATCCCTACTCAAGTCAGCCTTTAGGTCATGAGGAACCATTGGCCCAGCACGAACATAGTCCACATTGATTTCCTGGCAGTACACCGTAGTTCCTAGCAGGTTATGGTAGTATTCCACAAATTCATCAGCAAGGGCCTTAGGGCTGTCAATCATGTAGCCATCTTTCTTCAGAATCGAAGTAATGAAGCTCCTCTTTTTATTCCATTTGAAGAAGTACCGAGTATTCTTGTCAGCTTGAGCAATATACTTACCTTTTGTAAGTTTCTGGTAGAACTTCATTTCTACCTCTGCAAGATACCATGCAGACCATTTACACTCCTTGAACTGTGCAATAAGATTCTGATCCATGGGGTTCTTAAGTAATAACTGTTAGGCATTAAGTATAGCTAAGTTTGCTTGTTCAACACGACCAGACAGGTGAGAGAATTCCAGTCTGTTTAATCTTCGGAAGTCCCGCTTTAGCTCTTTCAACCAACGACAAAGAGTGAACTGATAAAATCCTATGGATGTACGATCCCACTCCCTGGACAATATTGTGAAACGCGTCATGGTCAGCCCAAAAATTAAGGAACCTGAACGGATGAGCAGATCCCCCGAAGTTGTCCACAATTGACCAAATGACAGGGCTATGATCAGAAAGAAACCCAATAGGTAGGAATTCCATCGATGCCTGGACAGGGTATTGAAACCATGGATCATTACCCATGACCCGATCAAGTTTTGACCACACCATTGAATTAGTCCAAGTAAATCGCGGGCCGAAATATGGAAGGTCCTCCAGACCAGTATCAGCACATAATGAGGTAAAGTCCCTAATTTCATATGTAGTAGGCATAGTACCACTGAGTTTATCGTCCACGTGTAAATAAGTATTAAAGTCACCCATAAGGATCCATGCCTCCGATAACGAGAAAGATAAGTGCTTAATCTCATTCGACAAAGTCTTTCTTACCACAATAGAATTGTAAGCATAGACGAAAGTAAAGAAATAAGTAGCATGAGAAATCTTTCATGTGATGCAAATCGTGATAGCCTGAGGCGAGCAATGGAGTAAGATGACATCCACATTTACCCCATTCTAGAAAATGACTATTCTACTCCCATCAGCATCAACCATGTTAAGTAAAATCGACCAATTACAAAAATTGTGTTGAAGGATATTATCCAGCCCATCTACAGTCAACTTTATTTCCAGTAATCCGATGACATCTACACGATGTTTTGAGATAAATTCTCGTACCCCGTGTTGCTTGAGGGTCATGTTGAACCGTCGAATATTCCATGCAGCAACTCTCATGATGGACTAATTAGTGCCTACTTGGCACCAATCAAGTCAGCACTACTTTGAGCATATTTCTTCCATACTGACCGAATAAATTGAGTGGCCTACACAGTAGCTTTACCTACATTCACCATAGCCGTTAGGATTTCTTCAGGACTAGAAACCTTTCCAGTAGTAGAGACCGACTTATTAACTGCAAATTGGACATGCCTCCATGAATTTGATTGCATTTGTGGACGTCCAATACGCCTTGTCCTGGACCTACCCTGTGTATTCCTAAACTGGTTTCGTTGCCCAGTTGATGTTGATGGATCATCATTGGCTCTAGTGCCCCCTATCATTGGCTCTACACTGTCTTCTGCCACAGAATAAATGTTGTGCATTTGTTCATCAACATTACCTTGGACAGGCATTTTTCCTTTGTCAATACGAGGCTGCCTTGTTTGAGGAGGTGAAGCATATCTCATCTCTTGCCCGATTGGTGCAGACGAGGGCCTTGGCCTACTCTTTAACCGTTTGTTAGTTTTGTCACCACTAGGTTTCAGTCGCTGTTCCCTCTTTTTCATTTTTTCCCCATACAACCTCTATGACATGGCCGAATTTGAAGCAAAAATTACAGTAGGATGGTTCAAACTCAAACCTCACAGTTTGCTGTTTGATATTACCGGAAGATAGTCTTATTAGCACCACTTTCTCTAGGGGTTTAGATACATCAACTTCCACTAGAACTCGAGCATAGGACAGACGATCAAATGTCGCAATGTGCATATCAGTCATAATTAGGATGCCAATAGCAGAAGTAATTTTACTAAGAGCCTTCATGTTCCAACAACCGAGTGGCAAAGTTGGGAAAGTGACCCAAATTGGCATTATACTTACCTCTTCCAACGAGAAATCAAATTCTGCAGGCATCTCCTTGAGCATGAGTGATCTCCCAAATACTGCATAAGGCCTTCCACAGAGAACTTTATGTCTGTCAACATCCGAGTTGAAGCGGAAGATCAGCCATCCAGAGGCATGAGTGTGCACCTTAGATAGAACACCCCAATGCTTAGTGAGCTCCATGACTGCCTTCATTCCCGGGAATCTTCCCGCAAACATCCCTGTTAGACAAAAACACAGCTTGCCCACAGTATCCTCAAAGTCCAGTGCATCAATCTCAACAAAGCATCTCGAGGTGGGAATGTGACTTAACTTCATTCCATTAAACTGCTCCTAGTTCCCTTTCACAACATTAGCCCAAGAACGAACTGATTGATTGGAATCTTTGAGAGAGGGATGAGACTTCGTGTGTTAGTGGAGATTGTTCCCCACACATGGAACAGGAGGGACAAAAGATGCAGGAATAGCAGAAGTGGGCATGCTCCCCACTTGCGACTAGTTCAGAATATCCTCACAGGGGCCGATATTTTCAACATCAATCTGGGCAGCAGTAGGAAGCATTCTCCCGACATCAGGCCCCACCGAGAAGGTAACTAAGTTAAGTTCTGGAGCCGGTAATTGAGGTAACTAAATAATGAGGGTAGGTGATAGAGGAGGACTGGGGTCAGGAACCAAGAGTGTCTCGGGTTGGGATTGGGATGATAGGTTTGGATTGGCCACGTTCACGGCTAGGACAGAAGGTAACCGAGGCTCAATCTGGGGAGTGGAGATTATTGTCTACGGTATGGAAGAAGATGACACCCCAGAAGTGGTCAGTTTTTTCTGTCCTCTAGTCTGGACCATTAGGTCCAGGCCATCAGACAAAGCAGCAGGCGAATAAAACAAGAAGTTGGAGTAGGTAGAGGAAAAAAGCAGTAGGCGAGGGAGTGGAGTAGGTAAAAGAATTATGTGGATAGGTGGGGTAGGTTGCTGACAGAATGTTAGAGCAGCTAGAATCTGGGAGAGAGGAATTCAATTTGGAGCCTAGCACGTAGGGAATAATTCATACCGTGGATATAGGTTACCAATGGCTAACTAATTGGTTTTCGTAGGAAGTATGAGGAGAAAATAGATCAAATATATCGGATGCCAGGAATAGAAGCATGGACAATGGAATAGGAGTAAGACCAACTCAATATGATAACTAGCCACTGGATAGAAAACAGATTCACAACCATCACAACTCAATTAACTAAATAAGGAAACTAATCGAATACTTAATACATCAGAAAAAACAAGGCCGACAATAAAAACCAGGAAAATGTAGTAGAATATAAGGTAGGACTAGCGGTTAGCATCAGATAATAGCAACTCAGCCAAAAATAAATGCAGAAAACCCTAGCACTGTTGTACCCAGGGAGAACCGGACTCCAGGAAACCAAAACTGAAATCAAGGTCGGACGGAACAAGGGCAACCAGACATAGATGCAGATGCAGCACCACACCTCAAGATATCATGGAAGGAAAACAATAGTACATATAGATTCAGGACTAACCAGCAGAGGGATTATGCATTAGCAGCAAAGCTTAAAGACCTATCATTGGTAGCAAGGAAATTGAGAATCGAGAAGACGACTCATGGGAGTTGAGAATCTCATAGTTGTGTGTGAATTTAGTGGAAGATTCGGATGATGCTCATAATTTGAGGATTTTATCAAAAGTCATTCCCCAAAAGGAAGAAGGCTTTCTTGATTCCCATGAATGGCAGGCCTAATAGACTAAAAGCCTGTGGTTTTCACAGCTATTTTTCAATTTTTTTTTTGAAAAGTAGAATCCGTTTGTGTATTTAATTCATTTTTATTAACTAAATTGAGGCCCCAATTTAGTGCTTTTGATTAAAAAAATGGGGGGAGATTGTTCTAGCAGGAGGAAAAATAGCTCTTGGAATATCGCTAGCTATCCTATTTGAAATCCAATAGCTTTTAAATATGCAAGGTTTGAAATCTAGTTTTTTTTAAATGTGCAATGTTTTGAAACCCAATAGTTTTTAAATATGAAAAGTTGCAATATTGCTAGCTAACTCTATAATTTTTGCTGTAGGGAAATAAACAAGAGCTAAATAAATGGCCATAAAGTTTCTTTGGAATTCATTTAGCGGCAAAAGTTTTCGATTTTGTACCATTAATTCCTCATTATTGGATGGGGTGTATGTTATTCACCTATTTTTATTAATATTAAACCCCAGTGGTTGGCGGGAAAAAAGTTTGGATCCTTAACTATTTATTAAGTGAAATAATGAGTTTTAAAGAGCATGAAAATACTTAAAAGAAATAAGTAACAAGTAATTTCAAAGTGCCCTTTATGGCTTCTCTACTAGCAATAGTGCGTTGAGGGACAAACCATTTATTGAGCATAGTGCATTTATTGTACAAAGTTAGATTTCCCAAGATTATCATGGCAAAATTGAGAAGCAGAACCAATAATTCAGGAAAATGATACATTGGCGACAAAACTTCTGCCATGAAAAATACCATTTAACGAGGAGATTTTTTTTTTCTGATTATGACCTTCAGTGACAAAAGATTTATTTCCTAACAAAAAAGTGATGGCTTTTGGTTGGAAAAAAGTGTATTTGCGTGGAATATTTAAGTTTCCTCGCCAACGATGCAACATCAACAACGAAAATTCATTTCGTAACAAAAAATATTAACTTCTATTACAATTAACTATACTTTTTGCAGAAAAATTCACATTAACTAGCTAATACCAATCTTTAAAATTTTAAATATTTACATTACAAACCTATTTTTTTTAAATTGGTCTCTAAATTTTGTGTAATTGCAAACTGACCACAAAAAATTTGTAAATTGGACCTAAAATTTTAAAATATTTAGAATATGACTCCAAAACATTTTACAAATTGGTTTCTAAAATTTTAAATATATTCAATATGGTAGAAAAATTTTACAAATCAGACTTAAAATTTTTTAAAACTATAAAATAATACCGAAAATTTACAAATTGACCCTCTTATTTTAGAATATTTAAAATAAAATTCAAAAAAATATAAATTAGTCCCTAAGTGTTTAAATACTTGTAAATATGTAAGGCTGTGGGTATTTTTCTTAAAAAATTATGTTAGATTATGTTGAAAAATATATCTAATTACTTTCAAATTTGGTCATAATTTTATTAGAAATTTTAATAAATCCAATAGTGGGATTGTTAATGCAATATATGTACATTTGTAAATGCTTTAGTTTTTAGGTATTTTCATAGAGATTATGCTAAATTATATGGAAAAATATATATCTGTTTAGATTCAAGGTTTGCCATAACACTTTTTATAACAATTTTAAGAAATCTTATGATCAAATCACTAATTTAATATGTGTTTCCTTCTAAATGAGTTAGGTTTTGGGCATTTTAAAGGAGATTATGTTAGATTACATGAAAAAATATATCCAATTTCAATCAAATTTTGTCATAGTACTTTTTATAACCTTTTAAATAAATTTAACGGCCATATCAATAATTTAATACGTGTATCTTTGTAAATGCGTTAGGGTTTGGGTATTTTTATAGAGATTATACTAAATTATAAGGCAAAATATATCCGATTATCTTTAAATTTGATCATAGTAAGCTTTTTAGAAATTTAAAAATTAGGGTATAACAAAGATTTCCGTTCGGTTTTGGGCAATTTTATTGATATTGTACTAGATTATATGACAAAAATATATCCAATTGACTTTAAATATTTTCCTAATAAATTCTTAGAAATTCTAACAAATCTAACGGTTGGACCGTTAATTTGAAACTTGTATCTTTTTAAATGCGTTAGGTTTTGGGCATTTTTATAGAGATTGCACTAGATTACATGGCAAAATATATCCGATTGTCTTTAAATTTGGTCATAGTAAGCTTTTTTGAAATTTAAAAATTTGTCCGTAACAAATATTTCCATTAGGTTTTGGACAATTTTATTGAGATTATACTAGATTACATAACAAAATACATCTGATTGACTTTAAATTTGGTCATAATAAATTTTTATAAATTCTAACAAATCTAACGGTTGGATCATTTATTTGAAACTTGCATCTTTTTAAATGCATTAGGTTTTGTGCATTTTTATATAAACTATACTGCATTATATGTTGAAAATATTTAAGTAATTTACAATTTGGTCTAAATATTTTTTTAGCAAATTTAACAATTAAATTGTTAATATGATACATGCATCTTTGTGAACACTTTATATTTTGGGCTTTTTTACAGATATTATGCAGGTTGATGTATCAAAATATATCTTCTTACCTGAAAATTCAGGCATATTATGTTTTTTTTTTTTGTGGAAATCTTAACAAATATAACCAATGGATCGTTAATTTGAAATGCGTATCTTTGTAAATTATTGTTTACAACTTGATCATAAAAATTTTTGTAAATAAGTCCTTAATTTTTTGAATATTACAATTTGACTTGTAAAAATTTTACAAATTGGTCCCTTAATATTTGAATATTTATAATATGATCCTGAAAAATTTTGTAAATTGGTCCCTAATTTTTTTATTATTCACAGTACGACCCTTTAAAAATTTACAATTTGATTGCTTAATATCAGAATATTTACAATATGATCCCAAAAAATTTTACAAGGTTGTAGATAAATGCATATGTATATATGTATAAGTATATGTATTTCTATACAGATATACATTTATGTGTTTATATTTATGTATGTGTATAAATACATGTTTATTTTCGAATATATATTTACATACATAAGAGTTAAATTAACAGATTGTGCACTTGTTTTTTATTCTGCGATTCACTGATGTAAACTCAAACAATTTTTTTACCACATCGAAAGGGTGGTGAAATTTTATTAAATTAAAAAAAATAAATCTAGGGATGTTAGAAAAATTAATATCTTCAAACACAAAACTCCTGACTTTTTGCTCACGGGCATGCTACATGGTCATGCAACAAGCACGGTTGCTTGAGCATGACTATTGGAAGCTGTGCTTGCTCCTATAAAATGCAATGCTTATCGCAACCCATGTGCCAAGCCATTCATCCCCTGTTTGCCCTCCTCCAAACTTTTTCTCTCTGATCTCCATTGCATTACAATGAGTGTTCTTGGCCCTCCATATGAGTTGTTGAATATTTTAAGCTCCCTTTGGGCACCCATTCACCATCCAATTCCTTACAAACCTCCTAGCTCTTGGCTTGTTCGTTTTGTTGGGTTGAAATCGTCCAAGAATCCTCTTGTATTTTAATCTCGCCGAAGGAGCAACGAGATGTGATTTGGCCTTCCTTTTACCATCATGGAATTGGCCTCCATGCTGAGAATGATCCACATAAGGATTTATTTAACAAATTTACTATTACATTTTTTTTGTTTGATAAATTCACATAGAATGTCTTAAATACATGGACAGAATATGCCATCTATCAAGATTTCATAAACCACTAGCTTCACAAGAATGTGAAGAATTGGAATCAAATGTTGTACAGCCATGAGAAGGACAAGCAAAGTTTGCCATACCGGTAGAACTTTATTTCCTGCACTAAATATAAGATTAAAAAGGTACGAGACAAACCATCACTGAAAGAGAGAAATATGCCCGTAGGCGTCATGACTAATTGGTGATTTAGATAGTATATCATTCAATTGAAAGACCAATAGTTGTGTATTAGATTGAACAATAATGATGGAAATATTAAGTCTGTAACACCACTTCAATCCATGATGAACTACTAAAGCCTCAATTTTTTGCTCTATAGCAAGGCCAATATTTTCTAAAAAAGCAAACACAAATTAGCTAGAGGGTTTCCTAAGGATTCCTCCAATTCCAACAAGTCCTCGATTCCCTTTGGAAGCACCGTCAACACTGAGTATTACTCATGGTGTAGAGCAATTCAGCTAGCGAACTGAGACGGTTTTTGGGGGAGCTAAAGTTCTCTGAGTAGTTGAGTGCTGAATCTTGACACCAGAAGGACTTACAGTAGGGTGAGCTGCTAAAAAATCTAGAGTAAAACCAAAGAACAAATGCTGAAGTTTGAATGCGGAAAATGATCTACCACTGTAAAGGATATCATTGCAATATTTTCGAAGTATTTTTCAATTTTGTTTGAAAAGTAGCATATGTTTGTGTATTTAATTCATTTTTATTTACTAAATTGAGGCCCCAATTTAGTGCTTTTGATTAAAAAAATAGGGTGAGATTGCTCTAGCAAGAGGAAAAATAGCTCTTGGAATATCGCTAGCTACCCTTTTTGAAATCCAATAGCTTTTAAATATGCAAGGTTTGAAATCTTTTTGCTTTAAATGTGCAAGGTTTTGAAATCCAGTAGTTTTTAAATATGCAAAGTTGAAAAATTGCTAGCTAACTCTATAATTTTTGCCGCAGGGAAATAAACAAGAGCTAAATAAATGCCCATAAAGTTTCTTTGGAATTCATTTAGTGGCAAAAGTTTTTGATTTTGTACCATTAATTCCTCATTATTGGATGGGGTGTATGTTATTCACCTATTTTTATTAATATTAAACCCCAGTGGTTGGTGGGAAAAAAGTTTGGATCCTTTACTATTTAATAAATGAAATAAAGTGTTTTAAAGAGAGCAAAAATACTTAAAAGAAATAAGTAAAAAGTAATTTCAAAGTGCCATTTGTGGCTTCTCTACTTGAATAGTGCGTTTAAGGACAAACCATTTATTCCATTTGCCTTTTTTGGTGCGCGCCACATAAACAATATAAGCTTTGATTCTTAATGGGATTATCATAGTGGGTTTCTATATTTGACAAGACTAAAATGGCTTCGAATTTTTTGTTGCTAGTATTTTTCTAAATCACACATTTCCCTTAGCAAGCGCGGGGCCATAAAAGAAAAAATGGTCAAATATATCCGAAATTCATCGTTAACTAAATTCATGCTTATGGAGATAATGCTTTTGATTCATCACCACACTAAAAATTGGACATCATGCTCTTTTCTTCTCAAACGATGGAGAACAACAGGACAAAATAAAGGAAGTATGAATTAAGACTTCACTAATTTTTTTTTCTTTCTTTGGTTTTTCTCTCAGGTATGTTTGTCTTCAACTATGCTGTGATTTTCTAATTTTAGTTTACGGGTTATTCATTTCCTTGTTGAGTAATTCTTATGCAAGATATTTCCAGTGAAATGTTTTCCTTTTTCTTTTTTATTTTTAAAATTTAACCTTACTATTATCACAAGACAAATAGTGCAGGGTTTCCAAATGCAGCTATTTTTTTATTTTTCAACACAAGGAAAACATAAATATTGATTATAATAAAATTGGCTTCTTATTAGGGGGGTTTTTATTTGCACCCCAAAAAAAAAAAAAGAAAGAAAGAAAGAAAGAAACCTGCCAATAATCCAAAAATATTTTCTCACATCCAGTCCAATCTTTATTAACCGAAATAAGTCACTAATGGAAGCTCAAGTACAAAGCCACCCTAAAGTTGGCATCTGTGGCAAAGTTTCTAGTTTCTTCTTCACTATTTCATGAAACTATGTTGAAGGTTAACTCTTCTGCATAGATTCCGCAATGAATTTGTAACCCTCACTGCCTTAGTTGAAAAAAAACAAATTTAGGTGTGGCATAATATTTGGTGACTAATTATTCTGCATGAAGTAGAGCTAAGAAGCACAACAAAAACAATATTCATACGAGCACCTCATTGACAAGTTTGGTTTGGCTAATCCTCATTTTACAGGAGAAACATTTGCTGATTTGTTTGATATTTACCCCACTGTCCTTTGATTACTTTTCGAATTTGCAACTCTATTGCTATTCAAAGGCCTTGTTTCATTTGGCGGATGTATTATTACTTTCGAAAAAGTATTCCTATTTCAACCAAAAAAAAAAAAAAAGCACAGCGATTTAAAGAAGAAGACTTGTTAGATTTTTTTTCAAGTGACATAATTATCTAATTTCCTAACATTTGTGACCAAACAATAACTCTACTGCTAAAACGTTACGATCCCAATTTTTTTAAAAATTGGTCTCTAAATTTTGTGTAATTGCAAAATGACCTCAAAAAATTTGTAAATCGGACCTAAAATTTTAAAATATTTAGAATAAGACTCCAAAACATTTTACAAATTGGTTTCTAAATTTTTAAATATATTCAATATGGTAGCAAAATTTTACAAATCAGACTTAAAATTTTGTAAAATTATAAAATAATACCGAAAAATTTACAAATTGACCCTCATATTTTAGAATATTTAAAATAAAATCCAAAAAAAATTATAAATTAGTCCCTAAGTTTTTAGATACTTGTAAATATGAAAGGCTATGGGCATTTTTTGTTTTTTTTATAAAAAAATTATGCTAGATTATGTTGCAAAATATATCCAATTATTTTCAAATTTGGTTGTAATTTTTTTAGTAATATTAATAAATCCAACGGTTGGATTGTTAATCCAATATATGTACATTTGTAAATGCTTTAGTTTTTAGGTATTTTCATAGATCTTTTGCTAAAATATATAGAAAAATTTATATCTGTTTAGATTCAAATTTTGCCATAACACTTTTTATAACATTTTAAAGAAATCTTACGGTCAAATCACTAATTTAATACGCATATCTTTGGAAATAGGGACTGACACCCAAACACTCATTCCTTCTTTGGTTGTGTGCTAAGGGTAGGCTTAAGACCAAGGATACACTTGTGTTCCGGCTTGATGACTTGTCCTGTCAATTGTGTAAGGTACATCCGGAAACGTCTAATCATCTATTTTTCAAATACTCAATTTCAGTAACTATTTGGACGGAAGTGAAAAGGTGGCTTGGTTACCAAATACTTTGGATTCAGCCAAAGCCTGTCTTAGGTGGTTTAGGCGCACCAACTGTGGTACTTCGTGGTTTACTAAGGCTAAGTCTACTGCTTTGGCAGCCACTTTCTTCTACATCTGGTATGCTCGTAATAAGGCCATTTTTGAGAATGCGGTATGACAACCATTGGAGAATATAAAAAGATTAAAACACATGTGTACACTGTTATTTTTACTTTGTACCCTAATATTGTGCTTACCTTTTCGGGTTGTAATGAGAACCACTACCTTATCATCTCCTTGACTGTAAACTAGTAATCCATGTATATTCTTTTTTATCAATATTAATATATTTACATTTCCATAAAAAAAAAAAATATGCGCATATCTTTGTAAATGAGTTAGGTTTTGAGCATTTTTATAGAGATTATGTTAGATTATGTGGCAAAATATATACAATTACCTTTAAATTTGGTCATAACATGTTTTTTAAAAATTTAGAGATTTGGCCGTAACAAATAAATACGTTAGGTTTTGAGCAGTTTTAAAGCGATTATGTATGATTTTGTGGCAAAATAAATCAGATTACCTTCAAATATGGCGATAATATTTTTTTAATCAATTTTAACAAATCAAACTGTCAGATCATTAATTTGAAACTTGTATAGTTTTAAATGCATTAGGTTTTTGGCATTTTTAAAGAGATTATTCTGGATTCTGTCACAAAATTTATCCAATTACTGACAAATTTGGTCATAATACTTTTTTAAAGTAATTTTAACAAACCTAACAGTTGGATTGTTAATTTGACTCGTGTATCTATGTAAAATCATTAGGTTTTGGGCATTTTAAAAGAGATTATAATAAATTACGTGAAAAAATATATCCAATTTCAATCAAATTTTGTCATAGTACTTTTAATAACCTTTTAAATAAAGTTAACGGCCAGATCAATAATATAATATGCGTATCTTTGTAAATGCGTTAAGTTTAGGGCATTTTTATAGAGATTTTACTAGATTATATGGCAAAATATATCCGATTATCTTCAAATTTGGTCATAGTAAGCTTTTAAAAATTTAAAATTTTGGCCATAACAAATATTTTCGATAGGTTTTGTGCAATTTTATTGAGATTATGTTAGATTATATGACAAAATATATCCGATTGACTTTAAATTTTGTCATAATAAATTCTTAGAAATTCTAACAAATATAACGGTTGGTTCGTTTATTTGAAACTTGTATCTTTTTAAATGCGTTGGGTTTTGAGCATTTTTATATAAACTAAATATCATTATGTGTTAAAATATATCTAATTAATTTACAATTTGGTGAAAATATTTTTTTTAACAAAATTAATAGTTAGATTGTTAATATGATACATGCATTTTTGTGAACACATTATATTTTGGGCTTTTTTACAAATATTATGCAAGATGATGTAGCAAAATATATCTTATTACAACATGAATCTTTGTGAGCATTGTTACTTGAGCATGACTACTGGAAGCTGTGCTTGTTCCTGTACAATGCAATGCTTCTCGCATGCCCATGTGCCTAGCCATTCATCCCTTGTTTGCCCTCCTCCAAACTTTTTCTCCCTGATCTCCATTGCATTGCAATGAGTGTTCTTGGCCCTCCATATGAGTTCTTGAACATTTTAAGCTCCCTTTGGGCACCCTTTCACCATCCAATTCTTTACAAACCACTTAGCTATTGACCTGTTCATTTTGTTGCGTTGAAATCATCCAGGAATCCTCTTGAATTACACATAAGAATTTATTTGATAAATTTACTATTCTTTTTTTTCTTTTGTTTGATTAATTTACATAGAATGTCTTACATGCAAGGACGGAATATACAATCTATCTAGATTTCATAAACCCCTGGCTTCACAAGAATGTGAAGAAATGGAATCAAATGTTGTACATCCAAGAGAAGAAAAAGCAAAGTTAGCCATACCATTAGAACTTTATTTCCTACACTAAATGTAAGATTAAAAATGTACGAGACAAAACTTCACTCAAAGAGAGAAATATGCCCGTAGGCGTTATGACTAATTCGTGATTTAGATAGTATGTCATTCAATTGAAAGACCAATACTTGTGAATCAGATTGAACAATAATGATGGAAATATTAAGCCTGTAACACCACTTCAATCCATGATGTACTGCTAAAGCCTTAGTTTTCTGCTCTATAGCAAGACCAATATTTTCTAAAAAAGCAAACACAAATTAGCTAGAGGGTTTCCTAAGGATTCCTCCAATTCCAACTAGTCCTGGATTCCCTTTGGAAGGACCGTCAACACTGAGTGAACTACTCCTGGTGTAGAGGAATTCAGCTAGTGAACTGAGACGATTTTTGGGGGAGCTAAAGATCTCCGAATAGTCGAGTGCTGAATCTAGACACCAGAGGGTCTTATAGTAGGGTGAGATGTTGAAAAATTTATTGTAAAATCAAAGATCAAATGCTGAAGTTTTAACGGGGGAAAAGATCTACCACTGTAGAGAATATCATTGCAATATTTCAATGTCTCCCAAATAAAATAATATTAATAAAAAGAAAATCATGAATAATCCGTACAAGACAAATACAAATGCGGAAAGATTTGATAAATTATTGCAAAATCAAAAGCAAAAATATAATGATGCAAGGATGTTGAATTCTCACATTGTAGACCTACTATTAATACAATCCGCAATGAGTTCCTTGCTTTTAGATTAAAAGGATTTGTCGGCATTAGGCTACTTGATTCTCAACACAAATATATAATACCAGGGTTATAGAAGGACTTCATCAGACTATGATTGAAAAAGTGTAAGAATTTTCTAGGATTTCTATGTGAGCTTTGAAATGGATGATAACCTTTAGAGTAGCCGAATATTTATTAGTCATGCCAGTATGGATCTCGTTCAAACATCTACCGATTCAATTTTATTATTATTATTATTTTGGGGAAACCGTATTGTACTCTATCATTTCAATAGCTAGCGAACCACTCAAAGTTGATATGCCGACTGTTAATCTTACGCATCCGCGTGTGGCAGAGTGTGCATTGAAATTGATGGTCTTATGGCACCACCTAAACGAATTTAGTTGCCGAGAACAAAAATAGAAGTCATGTCAAAATCAAAGTCTAGATGATGAACATGATTAGGGGCAGGGCCACCAAACTGCAAACAGCTTTCTCCTACAATGATTGGTCTTCAAGCTCTGTTTCTAATGCATGGTAACCCCTGTTGCTGCGTCCGGTTGCCATGGGTATGTCTGAACTAGATTTTAGTTTTTGTTCATGCATCCTGGTAGTCCCTGGGTTCTGCTAGGGTTGTTGCATAAGAGCCGTTCTGTGATACTTCTTCCTGTTGCTCTCCTGTGTTCAAACTGTATATTCGTCTGCACTTTCATGGTTATTTGTCGGCCTTGGTTTGATTAATCTATCTAGCAGTCTGTCTTCCACCGTATTTAGTTAACTAAGTTGTAAGAGTGTAGTCTGCTTTCTGCCCTAAGGTTAGGTTCATATTAAAGTGTTCTTATTCCTGTTATTCTGTCCGTACTTCTATTCCTGAATCCATTGTATTTGATCTATTTTAGCTTGAAGTTCCCTTCGAAAACCAGTTTGTCAGCTGTTGACCCTTATAGGCTCAGCTTGAATTATTCCTCCCGCACTAGGCTCCAAATTACATCTCATTTTCCCAGATACTATCTACTCCAACTCCCTGTCAACCTCATATTCCATCTACTCAAAGAAGTCCCCTACCTAATTCACCCCCCCGCCTGCTGCTTGTTCTTTTCATATACCTAATCTAATTGTTTGTTTTACGCCTACTGCTTTGTCTGATGGCCAGGACCTAATGGTCCAGACTAGAGGACGGAGAAACTAACTTCTTCTGGGGTGTTTTCGGTTTTCACACCCCAGGTATACCTCTCTTCCCCCCAGACTGAACACCCCTCTGCCCAAGACGTGAGCATGGGCAGTGCAAACCAACCACCACGATCTATACCCGAGAAAACTTTGGTACCTGACCCCACTCCTCCTCAATCACATACTTTCATTATCCAACTGCCTCAATTGCCAGATTCTATACCTAACGTAGTGACCTTCTCAGTGGGCCCTGATGTTGGGTGCATGCTTTCCCCAACTACCCAGCTCGTTGCAAAATAAAATATTCCAATCGAGGTCTATCTGCATTGCTTGCCAGTAAGGAGCAAGCCCCCTTCTCCTACCCCGCACTCGTCTGTCCCTCTTGTCCCATGTGTAGGAAACAACACCCAGTCCCAATCGAAGGCCCATCCCTCTATCATTCCTGTGGATTCCAATCAATCATCTCGGTTGTGGGCCAACGTTGTGAAAGGAAACAGGGAGCAGTCTAATGGAATGAAGTTAAGTTTTAGTCCTAGCTCGGGAAATGTTGTTGATATTGATGTAATGGACTTTGAGGATACTGTAGGTAAGCTGGGTGCATGTCTAATTGGGATGTTTGTGGGAAGATTCCCGGGAATGAAGGCAGTCATGGAACTCACTGAACATTGGGGTGTTGTATCTAAGGTACACTCGCATGCCTCGGGATGGCTAATTTTCTGGTTCAACTCAGAAGATGACAGACACAAGGTTCTCCGTGGAGGGCCTTATGCAATTTTTGGAAGATCACTCATACTAAAAGAGATGCCTGTGGAATTTGATTTTTCATTGGAAGAGGTAAGTATAATGCCTATATGGGTCACTTTCCCATCCTTGCCTTTTGGTTGCTGGAACATGAAGTCTCTCAGTAAAATTACCTCTTCTATTAGTATACCAATTATGACTGATATGCTCATAGCGACAGTGGATCATCTGTCCTATGCCTGTGTTCTAGTGGAAGTAGATGTATCAAAACCCCTAGTGAAAGTGGTGCCAATTAGACTACCTTCCGGCAAGATCAAACAGCAAACTGTCTGGTTCGAGTTTGAACCATCTTATTGTAACTTTTGCTGCAAATTTGGCCATGTCACAGAGGCTTGTAGGGGGAAAAATGAAAAAGAGGGAACAACTGCTGAAAAATAGTAGTGACCAGACTAACAAACGGATAAAGAACAGGCCAATGCCCGTGTCTGCACTAGTCGGACAGGTGATGAGGTCAATTTCCCCCCTCCAATCAAGGCAGACTCGTCTTGACAAGGGAAAAGAGCCTGTTCAAAATAATGGTGATGTACAAAGGCACAACACTCCATCTGTGGCTGAAGGTAGTGTAGAGACAATGATGGGGGATGCTAGAGCCAAAGATGATCCATCAATATCAACTGGGTAACGAGGACAGTTTAGGAATGTAAGGGGAAGGTCCAGGACAAGGCGAATAGGGCGTCCACATATGAGATCCAATTCACGGAGGCATGTCCAATTTGGAGTTAAAAAGTCGGCCTCTACTACTGGAAAGGATCATAGTCCTGAAGAAATCCTATCGGCTATGGTGAATGCAGGTAAAGCTACCGTACAGGCTTCGGAATTTACTCGGTCAGTATGGAAGAAATATGCTCCAAGTAGTGTTAACTTGATTGGAGCCAAACAGGCACTAATTAGGCCATCATGAGAGTTGCTTCATGGAATATTCGAGGGTTCAACAGGACCCTCAAGCAGCACGGGGTTCGTGAATTCATCTCAAAATATCGTGTGGATGTCATAGGTTTACTTAAAACAAAGTTGACGGTTGATGGGCTGGATAGTATCCTCCAGCATAATTTCGGTAATTGGTCAGTTTTACATAACATGGTTGAAGCTGATGTGGGTAGAATTGTCATTTTCTGGAATGGGGCAAAGGTGGATGTGTACCTTGTCCAATGCTCGCCTCAGGCTATCACAGTTCGCATCACATGTAAGATTTCTCATGTTACTTATTTCTTTTCTTTCGTCTATGCTTTTAATTCTGTTGTGGCAAGAAGGACTTTGTAGAATGAGATTGAGCACTTATCCTCTGCGTTATCGGAGCCATGGATCCTAATGGGTGATTTCAATACTTATCTACATGTGGATGATAAACTCAGTGGTACCATGCCGACTTCATATGAAATTAGGGACTTAGTCTCATTATGTGCTGATTCTGGTCTGGAGGACCTTCCCTATGTCGGCCCGCGATTTACCTGGACAAATTCTAAGGTGTGGTCAAAACTTGATCGAGTCATGGGCAATGATGCTTGGTTCTAATGCCATGCACAGGCTTCAGTGGAATTCCTCCCTATTGGGTTTCTTTCTGATCATAGTCCTGTCATTTGGTCAGTGGTTGACAATAACGGGGGATCTGTTCGTCCATTCAGGTTTCTTAATTTTTGGGCTGACCATGACTCATTTCATAATATTGTCAAGGGAGTAAGGGATCGTACGTTCTCGGGATTCCATCAGTTCACTCTCTGTCGTCGGTTGAAAGAGCTAAAGCAGAACTTTCGGAGATTAAACAGACTGGAATTCTCTCACCTGTCTAGTCGTGTTGAACAAGCAAACTTAGCTGTTATTAATGCACAACAATCATTACTTGAAAACCCCGTGGATCAGAATCTTGCTGCACAATACAAGGAGTGTAAACGGATTGCATGGTATCTTGCGGAGGCAGAAATGAAGTTCTACCACCAACTTGCAAAAGGTAAGTATGTTGCTCAAGATGACAAGAATACTCGGTACTTCTTCAACATTGTCAAAAGGAATAAAAAAAAATGAGTTTTATTGCTTCTATTCTCAAGGAAGATGGGTACATGATTAATAGTCCTAAGGCTCTCGCTGATGAATTTGTGGAATATTTCTGTAACCTATAGGGAACTAAGTTATGCTTCCAGGAAATCAATGTGGACTATGTTCGTGCTGGGCCAATGGTCCTTTATGATCTAATGGATGTCTTGACTAAAGAGGTCGCTATACAAGATATTAAATTGGCCCTGTGGGATATTGGTGACTACAAAGCTCCGGGTCCAGATGGTTATTCTGCATTTTACTTCAAGAAAGCTTGGGATACTGTTGGTTAGAATTTATGTGATGCTGTTTTGGAATTCTTCACATCTGGCAGATTATTGAAGCAAATCAACCATTCTATTATTACCTTGGCCCCCAAATCTGAACATGCAGAGAGAGTGGGTGATTTTCGGCCAATCTCGTACTACAACGTGGTGTATAAGATTATATCAAAAATTTTGGCGGAAAGACTCAAGTTGGTTGTTCCACACTTTGTGGACATCTCTCAGACTGCTTTTATCCATGATAGACTAATGAATGATAATATCCTCCTGGTTCAGGAGCTTATGCGTGAATATAGTAGGACTAGAGTCTCTCCTAGATGTACGATTAAAGTGGACCTTAAGAAGGCTTATGATTCAGTTGACTGGGATTTCCTACTGGAATTACTTACAGAAATTGGGTTACCTCATATCTTCGTGAACTGGATTGAGCAGTGTGTGACCACTACTTCTTTTTCTATTGCTATAAATGGGACTGTGCATAGTTTCTTTAGAGGTGCTAAAGGTCTAAGACAAGGGGATCTGATCTCTCCTTTGCTGTTTGTCAATTACATGGAATATTTCTCTCGAGTTGTTAGAGTGCACACACTTGGGACTCCATTCAGATACCATCCCAAGTGTGAGGCATTAAGAATTACTCACCTTGCTTTTGCAGATGACCAGATGTTGTTTGCTAAGGGAGATTGTTCTTCTGTTCGTACTCTTCTTAACTGCTTGGAAATTTTTAAAAGGTGCTCGGGCCTTGAGATTAACAAGGATAAGTCAAATATTTACCTTGTTGGGATTCGGAGGGATACACAGGAGAGTATCCTGGATGACACGGGCATTTCTATTAGGGAACTTCCTTTTCGTTACCTTGGCTTACCAATCAGCACTGGTAAAATTAGACATACCTACTATAGACCATTGCTTGATAGAATTGGCTCTTACATTGGGAGATGGTCTGCACGTTCTCTCTCTTATGCAGGAAGACTCCAATTGATCCAGTCTATTCTTTAAGGCGTTGAATGTTTCTGGCTGTCCATTCTTCCTACTCCATCAGCTGTGATTTACCAGCTAGATAGGATGGCTAGGGATTTCCTGTGGAACTCAAAAAATGCATTGGTTGCCTAGAAAGATATTTGTATGCCCAAGACTGAAGGTGGACTTAGCTTGCGAAATTTACAAGCTTGGAATGTGGCATTATTATCTAGAATCATTTAGGATGTACAAGTAGAGAAATAGTCCTTGTGGGTCAAGTGGTTGGATCATTACTATATGAAGGGAGGATCTGTTTGGGAGGTTGACCATCATCAGAGCCATTCCCCTTTGATTCGTAGTCTTCTCTCAATCAGAGACGTAATTATGGACAAGGAACAAGATACTCATAGAGTGGCGGACCTTCTTCATTCTTAGTCTATGGGTACTAAATCGTTTACTTCTCAAGCTTATGAATATCTGAGGCCAACTACTTTCAGGGCATATTGGGCTAACACTGTTTGGAAACAGGGTCTAACCCCTAAGCATGCATTCATTCTTTGGTTGTGTGCTAGGGGAAGATTGAAGACCAAATATGTACTTGTGTTCCGACTTGATGATATGTCATGTCCACTGTGTAAGACACTGTTGGAAATGACTAACCACTTATTTTTCAGGTGCACCATCTCTACTATGATTTGGAGGGAAATTAAAAGGTGGCTAGGTCTTCATCAAACAATGAGAACGTCCACAGCGTGCCTTAAGTGGTACAAGCGTGCCAACCGTGGGTCTTCGTGGTTATCTAAGGCTAAGGCTACTGCTATGGCAGCCACTTTCTACTTTATCTAGAAGGCTCGTAACAAAGCTCTTTTTGAGGGGGAAGTTTGCCAAGTATAGATATTGTTAAGAGGATTAAAATACATGTGTACACTGTTATTTTTACTTTGTACCCTAATGTTTTGACTAGTTTTGAGAATTGGTGTCATATTCGCTAGCAATTAGTCTCTTGGACTATGGACTAGTGAGTAACCATGTAATTATCTTTTTGATCAATATTAATTATTTTACATTTTGATAAAAAAAAAACAAAAAAAAAACAAGGAATGATTAGGGACAATGTTCCAAGCCAGTGTCAGAGGTAGTTTATAAATCTGTAGGCATTATTATTTATGTTCCTGATCATATGATTCGGACCTGACATGCTAATGATGTCATACGGAGTATAGCTGATCCGGTTATTGCAGCAACCTAAAATACAGTGAAACACAAAATAATGTGACTGCAGCCCAGTTTTGAATTTATCTTCAAATGTTGGTGTAGAAAATTCAAACTCTGCCATAAATCACCTAAACATGCTTCTCATGCTGTACTCAATCGTTTACGAAAATAGAATTCACATAAAGGGATGTGCTCAACAATGGGTGTAAGATATAATTCTATCTCATAGTTGTGTTTGAATTTGGTGGTAGATCCAGATGATGCTTATAATGTGAGGATTTTATCAAAAGTCATTTCCGAAAAAGTAGACGGCTTTTTTTATTCCCACGAATGGTAGACCCAATAGACAAAAAACCCGTGGTTTTCACTGGTATTTTTCAATTTTTTTGGAAAGTAGCATCCGGTTGTATATTTAATTCATTTTTATTAGCAAAATTGATGCCCCCATTTAGTGCTTTTGATTAAAAAATAGGGGGAGATTGCTATAGCTGGAGGAAAAATAGTTCTTGGAATATCGATAGCTACCCTATTTGAAATGCAATAGTTTTTAATTATGTGAGGTTTGAAATCTTGTTGTTTTTAAATGTGCAAGGTTTTCAAACCCAATAGTTTTTAGATATGCAAAGTTGAAATATTGCTAGCTAACTCTAGAATTTTTGCGGCAGGGAGATAATCAAGAGCAAAATAATATGCCATAAAGTTTCTTTCAAATTCATTTAGCCGTAAAAGTTTTCAATATTGTACCATTAATTCCTCATTATTGGATGGGGTGTATGTTATTCAACTATTTTTATTAATATTAAACCCTAGTGGTTGGTTGGAAAAAAGCTTGGACCCTTCACTATTTCTTAAGTGAAATAAAGTGTTTTAAAGAGCACCAAAATACTTAAAAGAAATAAGTTACAAGAAATTTCCAAGAGCCCTTTATGGCTTCTATAGTGGCAATAGTGCATTTAGGGACAAACCATTTATTCTATTTGCCTTTCTTGGTGCGTGCCACAAAAACAATACAAGCTCCGATTCTAAATAGGATTATCTTAGAGGGTTTCTACATTTGACAAGCCTAAAATGGCTCCGAATTTTTCGTCGTAGTATTTCTCTAAATCACACATTTCCCTTAGCAAGTGCAAGACCATAAAAGAAAAAATGGTCAAATGTAACCGAAATTCATCGTTATCTAAATTCATGCTTATGGAGATAATGCTTTTGATTCATCACCACACTATAAATTGGATATCATGCTCTTTTCTTCTCAAACGGTGAAGAACAACAAGACAAAATGAAGGGAGTACAAATTAAGACTTCACTAATCTTTTTTCTTTCTATGGTTCTCCTCTCAGGTATATTCGTCTTCAACAATGTTGTGATTTTTTAATTTTAGTTAACGACTTATTCATTTCCTTTTTGAGTAATTCTTATGCAAGATATTTCCAGTGCAAGATTGTCCTTTTTCTTTTTTATTTTTAAAATTTAACCTTACTATTATCACAAGACAAACAATGCAGGGTTTCTAAATGCAACTATTTCTTTATTTTTCAACACGAGGAAAACATACATATTTATTTTAATAAAATGGCCATCTTTTTGGGGGGGTTTTATTTACAAAAAAAAAAAAGAAAAAGAAACCTGCCATTAATCCAAAAATATTTTCTCACATCCAGTCCAATCTTTATTAACAAGAATAAGTCACTAATGGAAGCTTGAGTACAAAGCCACCCTAAAGTTGGGATCTGTGACAAAGTTTCTATTTTCTTCTTCACTATTTCATGAAACTATGTTGAAGGTTAACTCTTCTGCACAGACTCTACCATGAATTTTTAACCCTCAGAACCTTAATTGAAAAAAAAAACAAATTTAGGTGTGGCATAATATGTGGTGACTAATTATTCTGCATGAAGCAGAGCTAAGAAGCACAACAAAAACAATATTCCTACGAGCACCTCATTGACAAGTTTTGTTTGGCTAATCCTCATTTTATAGGAGCTACATTTGCTGAAGAAGGCTCCAAAGTTGAAAAAGCGGCAAACCTTCCTCCCAAATGCAATGTTTATACTGATTGTATAGGCTACTGTCAAGATTGCAAGGCCAAGTCATGTTTTTGCCTCGCCGGTAGGTGTGCCGGCTGCATTTGATGGTTGAAAGCGTTAGATGCAACCAATCATTTGTATTTTTGTATAAATAAATGCACTTAAAAAAGAATTTAAATTCATATACAACATTCAAATTGTTATTATTATTTTGGTATTTACCCCACTGTCCTTCGATTACTTTTCGAATTTGCAACTCTTGTGCTATTCAAAGGCCCTGTTTCATTTGGCGAATGTATTATTACTTTCGGGAAGGTATTCCTATTTCAACCAAAAAAAAAAAAAAAGCACAGTGTTTTAAAGAAGAAGACTTGTTAGATTTTTTTTTCAAGCGACATAATTATCTAGTTTCCTAACATTTGTGACCAAACACATAACTCTTCTGCTAAAACATTCGAAATTTTGACTCCTAGCAAATCAAAGAACCAAAACTTTCAGCTCTTAATTATACTTTTTGAACTAAATCAATTAAGCCACTTTATTTTTTAGTTGCCATGCAAGATAAAGAAAAGAATATCACCGTAATGACTTCTGAGGTGTGATATTATCAATACCATTAGTTGGCAGATGCCTTCGAATCTTCATATATGTTTTTCGACCTCTCTTTGTACAAAGTTAAGTCTTTGCAAGTCCATTAGTCCAGTTAGATTTCCCAAGATTATCATTGCAAAATTTTAGAAGTCGAACCAATAATTCAAGAAAATGATACATTGGCGACAAAACTTTTGCCATGTAAAATTTTTTGTCGCTAAAAATACCATTTAACGAGGAGATTTTTTTTTTCTTTTTTATTATGCCCTTCAGTGAGAAAATTTTTATTTCCTATCAAAAAGTGATGGCTCTAGATAGGAAAAAAGTGTATTTGCGTGGAAAATTTATGTTTCCTCGCTAACGATGCATCATCAACCACGAAAATTCATTTCGTAACAAAAAATATTAACTTTTATTATTATTAACTATACTTCTAGCAACAAGATTCACATTAACTAGCTAATACCAGTCTTTAAACATTTTAAATATTTACATTACTATCCCAATTTTTTTAAATTTGGTCTCTAAATTTTATGTAATTGCAAAATGACCTCAAAAAATTTGTAAATTGGACCTAAAATTTTAAAATATTTAGAATATGAGTCGAAAACATTTTACAAATTGCTTTCTAAATTTTTAAATATATTCAGTATGGTAGCAAAATTTTACAAATCAGACTTAAAATTCTATAAAATTATAAAATAATACCAAAAAATTTACAAATTGAACCTCATATTTTAGAATATTTAAAATAAAAGCCAAAAAAATTATAAATTAGTCCCTTAGTTTTTAGATACTTTTAAATATGTAAGGTTGTGGCATTTTTTTTTTTTAAAAAAATTATGCTAGATTATGTTGCAAAATATATCTAATTACTTTCTAATTTGGTTGTAATTTTTTTAGTAATTTTAATAAATCCAATGGTTGGATTGTTAATCTAATATACGTATTGTAAATGCTTTAGTTTTTAGGTATTTTCATAGAGCTTATGCTAAATTATATCGTAAAATTTATATCTATTTACATTCAAATTTTGCTATAACACTTTTTATAACAATTTAAAGAAATCTTACGACTAGATCACTAATTTAACGTATCGTTGTAAATGAGTTAGGTTTTGAGCAATTTTTATAGAGATTATGTCAGATTATGCGGCAAAATATATTTGATCACCTTTAAATTTGGTCATAACATGTTTTGTAGAAATTTAGAGATTTGGTCGTAACAAATAAACAGTTAGGTTTTGAGCAGTTCTGAAGCAATTATGTATGATTCTGTGGCAAAATATATCAGATTACTTTCAAATATGGCAATAATATTTTTTAATTAGTTTTAACTAATCAAACTGTCTGATCATTAATTTGAAACTTGTATATTTTTAAATGCATAAGGTTTTCAGCATTTTAAAAAAATTATTCCAGATTTTGTGGCAAATTTTATCCGATTACCTGCAAATTTGGTCATAATACATTTTTAAAGTAATTTTATGAAACCTAACAGTTGGATTGTAAATTTGACTCGCGTATCTATGTAAATGCATTAGGTTTTAGACATTTTTAAAGAGATTATGCTACATTACATGAGAAAATATATCCAATTTCAATCAAATTTTGTCATAGAACTTTTGATAACCTTTAAAATAAATTTAACAACCAGATCAATAATTTAATACGTGTATCTTTGTAAATGTGTTAAGTTTTGGGCATTTTTATAGAGATTACATTAGATTATATTGCAAAATATATTCGATTACCTTTAAACTTGGTCATAGTAAGCTTTTTAGAAATTTAAAATTTTGGCTATAACAAATATTTCGGTTAGGTTTTGGGCAATTTTATTGAGATTATGCTAGATTATATGACAAAATATAACCTATTGACTTTAAATTTTTCCATAATAAATTCTTAGAAATTCTAACAAATCTAACGGTTGGATCATTTATTTGAAACTTGTATCTTTTTAAATGCGCTTGGTTTTTGGCATTTTTATACTATACAACATTATGTGTTAAAATATATCTAATTAATTTACAATTTGATCTAAATATTTTTTTAACAAATTTAACAGTTAGATTGTTAATATGATACGTGTATCTTTGTGAGCACATTATATTTTGGGCTTTTTTATAGATATTATGCAAGATGATGTAGCAAAATTTATCTTATTACATGAAAATTCTGTCATATTGTGTGTTTTTTTTTTGTGTGGCAATTTTAACTAATATAACCATTGGATCGTTAATTTGAAATGCGTATCTTTGTAAATTATTGTTTACAACATGATTCTAAATTTTTTTAAATAGTTCCTTAATTTTTTGAATATTACAATTTGACTCGTAAAAATTTTACAAATTGGTCCCTAAATATTTCAATATTTATAATATGACCTCGAAAATTTTTGTAAATAGGTCCCTAATTTTTTATTATTTACAATACAACCCTTCAAAAATTTTACAATTTGATCGCTAAATATTAGAATATTTACAATCTGATCCCAAAAAATTTTGCAAGGTTGCAGATAAATGCATATGCATATATGTATATGTATATGTATTTGTGTATAGATATACTTATATACACATTTATGTATTTAAATATATGTATTTGTGTATATACATGTTTATTTATGTATATATATATTTACATATATAAAGAGTGAAATTAACAAATTGTCCACTTGTTTTTTATTCTACGACTCACTGATGTAAAATCAAAAAAAAATTCGATACGGTAAAATTTTATTAAAATAAATAAAATAAATTCAAGGATGTTAGAGAAATTAATATCTTGAAACACGAAAACCCTTGACTTTTTGTTCACAGGCATGTGGCAAGGTCATGCAACAAGCACTGTTGCTTGAGCACGACTACTGGAAGCTGTGCTTGTTCCTATAAAATGCAATGCTTATTTCATGACCATGTGCCTAGCCATTCATCCCTTGTTTGCACTCCTCCAAACTTGTTCTCCCTGATCTCCATTGCATTGCAATGAGTGTTCTTGGCCATCCACATGATTCATTGAATATTTTAAGCTCCCTTTTGGCATCCTTTCACCATCCAATTCTTTACAAACCTCTTTGCTCTTGGCTTGTTCATTTTGTTGGGTTGAAATCATCTAGGAATCCTCTTGAATATTAATCTCACCCAAGGAGCAACGAGTTACGATTCAGTCTTACTTTTACCTTCTTGGAATTGGCCTTCATGCCTAGGATGATCCACATAAGAATTTATTTGATATATTTACAATTGCTTTTTTTTTTTCTGGTTTGGCTAAAGAGCCATTGCCATTTTTATTTATGTAAAATATCCATGCAAGAGAAAACCGATCATCGTGACATAGAATGTCTTACATGCAAGGAAGGAATATGCCATCTATCTAGATTTCATAAACCTCTCGCTTCACAAGAATGTGAAGAAATGGAATCAAACGTTGTACATCCATGAGAAGTACGAACAAAGTTGGCCAAGCCGTTAGAACTTTATTTCATGCACTAAATATAAGATTAAAAACATACGAGACAAAACTTCACTGAAAGAGAGCAATATGCCATTAGGCGTCATGACTAATTTGTGATTTAAATAGTATATCATTCAATGGAAAGACCACTACTTGTGAATTAGATTGAACAATAATGATGGAAATATTAAGCCTGTAACACCACTTCAGTCCATGATGAACTACTAAAGCCTCAGTTTCCTACTCTATAGCAAGACCAATATTTTCTAAAAAAGCAAACACAAATTAGCTAGAGGGTTTCCTAAGGATTCCACCAATTCCAACAAGTCCTCGATTCCCTTTGGAAGCACCGTCAACACTCAGTATTACTCTTGGTGTAGAGGAATTCAGCCAATGTACTGAGGCGATTTTTGGGGGAGCTAAAGAGCTCCGAATAGTTGAGTGCCGAATCTGGACACTAGAGGGTCTTACAGTAGGGTGAACTACTGAAAAATCTATAGTAAAACCAAAGATCAAATGCTGAAGTTTGAATGGAGAAAAAGATCTACCACTGTAGAGGATATCACTGCAATATTTTAATGTCTCCCAATTAAAATAATAATAAGAAAAAGAAAATCATGAATAATCCCTACAAGACAAAAACAAATGCGGCAAGATTTGATAAATTGATGCAAAATCAAAAGTAAAAATATCATGAGGCAAGGATGTTGAATTCTCACATTGTAGGCCTACTATTGATACAATCTGCAAAGAGTTCCTTACTTTTAGATTAAATGGATCTGTCAACATTGGCCTACTTCATCCTCAACACAAACTTATCAGTTCGGGTTTATTGAACGACTTCATTAGATTGTGTTTGAAAAAAGCTTATAATTTGCTAGGATTTCCATATGGGCTTTAAAGTGGACGATGACCTTTAGAGGAGCCGAAGAATTAATAGCCATACCAGTAAGGATCTCATTCAAACATCTACCGATTCATTTTTTTTTTTTTTTTATGGTGAAACCATTCTATACTCCATCATTTCAATGGTTAGCAAACTGCTGAAACTCGATGTGCCAATTGTTAATCATACACATCCTCGTGTGGCAGAGTGCGCATTGAAGTTGATGGTCTTAAGGCTCCGCCTAAACGAATTTAGTTGCTGAGAACACAAACATAAGTCATGTTGGAATCGAAGTCCAGATGATGAAAGGGGCAGGGCCACCAAACTGCAAACAGCTTCTCCTATAAACCATAAAAATAAGAATAGTAAACCCCTAGCTTGCTTGAAGACAAGGAATGATTGAGGACAATGTTCGAAGTCAGTGGCAGAGGTAGTTTCTAAATCTTTTGGCTTTATTATTGTTGTTCTTGATCATATGAATCGGACGTGACATGCTAATGATGTTGTACGGAATATAGTTGCCCATTTTTGTGGCAACCCAAAACACAATGAAACCCAAAAAAATGTTACAATAGCCCAGTTTTGAATTTATCTTCAAATGCTGGTGTAGAAAATTCAAACTCTACCATGAATCACCAAAACTTGATTCTCATGCTCCACTCAATCGTTTAAGAAAAAAGAATTCACATAAAAGGATTCGTTCAACAATGGATTGAACATATAATTCTATCTTATAGTTGTGTGTGAATTTAGTGGACGATCCAGATGATGCTTATAAAGTGAGGATTTTATCAAAAAGCATTCCCCAAAAGGTAGAAGGCTTTTTTGATTCCCACGAATTGCAGGCCCAATAGACAAAATGCCCGTTGTTTTCCCAGTTATTTTTCAATTTTGTTTGAAAAGTAGCATCCGGTTGTATATTCAATTCATTTTTATCAACAAAATTAATGCCCCCTTTTAGTGCTTTTGATTAAAAAAAATAGGGGGACATTGCTCCAGCAAGAGGGAAAATAGCTCTTGGAATGTTGCTCGCTACCCTATTTGAATCCAATAGTTTTTAAATATGCAAGGTTTGAATTCTAGTTGCTTTTAAATATGCAAGGTTTTGAAACCGAGTAGTTTTTAAATATGTAAAGTTGATATATTGCTTGCTAACTCTTAAATTTTTGCCGCAGTGAAATAATCAAGAGCTAAATAATTTGCCATAAAATTTCTTTGAAATTCATTTAGCTGCAAAAGTTTTCGAATTTGTACCATTAATTCCTCATTATTGGATGGGGTGTATGCTATTCTCCTATTTTTATTAATATTAAACCCCAGCGGTTGGTGGGGAAAAAGCATGGATCCTTACCTATTTATTAAGTGAAATAAAGCATTTTAAAGAGCACCAAAATACTTTAAAGAAATAAGTAACAAGTAATTTCAAACAGCCCTTTGTGGCTTCTCTACTTGCAATTGTGCTTTTAGGTACAAACCATTTATTCCATTTGCCTTTCTTGGTGAGTTCCACAAAAACAATATATGCTCCGATTCTAAATGGGATTATCTTAGTGGGTTTCCGCATTTGACAATTTTTGGTCATAGTATTTTTCTATATCACAAATTTCACTTAGCAAGCGCAAGGCCATAAAAGAAAAAATGGTCAAATGTATCCAAAATTCATTGTTATCTAAATTCATGCTTATGGAGATAATGCTTTTGATTCATCACCACATTATAAATTGGATAACATACACTTTTCTTCTCATACGGTGAAGAACAATAAGACAAAATGAAGGGAGTACAAATTAAGACTTCACTAATCTATTTTCTTTCATTGGTTCTCCTCTCAAGTATGTTTGTCACCAACTATGCTGTGATTTTCTAATTTTAGCTAATGACTTATTCATTTTCTTTTTGAGTAATTCTTCATGCAAGATATTTCCAGTGCAAGGTTTTCTTTTTCTTTTTTATTTTTAAAATTTAACCTTTCTATTATCACATGACAAATAGTGCAGGGTTTCCAAAAGTAGCTATTTCTTTATTTTTCAACATGTGGCAAACTTCTTTATTTATTATAATAAAATTTCCGTCTCTTTGGGGTATTTACAAAAAAAAAAAAAAAGAAACCTGCCAGTAGTCCAAAAATAATTTCTCACGTCCAGTCCAATCTTTTTTTTTTTTAATCAAAATGTAAAATGATTAATATTGATCAAAAAAATAATTACATGGTCACTCACTAGTCCATAGTCCAAGAGACTAATTGCTCGCGGATATGACACCAATTCTCAAAACTAGTCAAAATATTAGGGTACAAAGTAAAAATAACAGTGTACACATGTGTTTTAATCCTCTTAACAATATCCAATACTTGGCAAACTTCCCCCTCAAAAAGAGCTTTGTTACGAGCCTTCCAGATGAAGTAGAAAGTTGCTGCCATAGCAGTAGCCTTAGCCTTAGATAACCACGAAGACCCACGGTTGGCACGCTTGTACCACTTAAGGCACGCTGTGGACGTTCTCATTGTTTGATGAAGACCAAGCCACCTTTTAATTTCCCTCCAAATCATAGCAAAGATGGTGCACCTGAAAAATAAGTGGTTAGTCGTTTCCAGCTGTGTCTTACACAGTGGACATGACATATCATCAAGCCGGAACACAAGTACATCTTTGGTCTTCAATCTTCCCCTAGCACACAACCAAAGAATGAATGCATGCTTAGGGGTTAGACCCTATTTCCAAACAGTGTTAGCCCAATATGCCCTGAAAGTAGTTGGCCTCAGATATTCATAAGCTTGAGAAGTAAACGATTTAGTACCCATAGACCAAGAATGAAGAAGGTCTGCTACTCTATGAGTATCTTGTTCCCTGTCCATAATTACGTCTCTGATTCAGAGAAGACTACGAATCAAAGGGGAATGGCTCTGATGATGGTCAACCTCCCAAACAGATGTTCCCTTCATATAGTAATAGTCCAACCACTTGACCCACAAGGACTGTTTCTATGCTTGTACATCCCAAATGATTCTAGACAATAATGCCCTATTCCAAGCTTGTAAATTTCGCAAGCCAAGTCTACCTTCAGTCTTGGGCATACAAATATCTTTCCAGGCAACTAATGCATTTTTTGAGTTCCACAGGAAATCCCTAGCCATCCTATCTAGCTGGCAAATCACAACTGATGGAGTAAAAAGAATGGACAACCAGAAACATTCAACGCCTTGAAGAATAGACTGGATCAATTGGAGTCTTCCTGCATAAGAAAGAGAACGTGCAAACCATCTCCCAATGTAAGAGCTAATTCTATCAAGCAATGGTCTGTAGTAGGTAAGTCTAATTTTAGCAGTACTGATTGGTAAGCCAAGGTAACAAAAAGGAAGTTCCCCAATAGGAATGCCCGTGTGTATTCCTCCGAATCCCAACAAGGTAAATATTTGACTTATCCTTGTTAATCTCATGGCCCGGGCACCTCTTTAAAATTTCTAAGCAGTCAAGAAGAGTACGGACAGAAGAACAATCTCCCTTAGCAATCAACATTAGGTCATCTACAAAAGCAAGGTGAGTAATTCTTAATGCCTCACACTTGGGATGGGATCTGAATGGAGTCCCAAGTGTGTGCACTCTAACAACTCGAGAGAAATATTCCAAGCAAATGACAAACAGTAAAGGAGAGATCGGATCCCCTTGTCTCAGACCTTTAGCACCTCTAAAGAAACCATGCACAGTCCTATTTATAGCAATAGAAAAGGAAGTAGTGGTCACACATTACTCAATCTAGTTCACGAAGATATGAGGGAACCCAATTTCTGTAAGTAATTCCAGTAAGAAATCCCAATCAACTGAATCATAAGCCTTCTTAAGGTCCATTTTAATCGTACATCTAGGAGAGACTCTAGTCCTACTATATTCACGCATAAGCTCCTGAACCAGGAGAATATTATCAGTCATTAGTCTATCGTGGATAAAAGTAGTCTGGGAGATGTCCACAAGGTGTGGAACAACCAACTTGAGTCTTTCCGCCAAACCTTTTGATATAATCTTACACACCACGTTGCAGCACGAGATTAGCCAAAAATCACCCGCTCTCTCTGCATGTTTAGATTTGGGGGCCAAGGTAATAATAGAATGGTTGATTTGCTTCAATAATCTTGCAGATGTGATGAATTCCAAAACAGCATCACATAAATTATGACCAACAGTATCCCAAGCTTTCTTGAAGAAAAATGCAGAATAACCATCTGGACTCGGAGCTTTGCAGTCACCAATATCCCACAGGGCCAATTTAATATCCTGTATAGTGACCTCTTTAGTCAAGACATCCATTAGATCATAAGGGACCATTGGCCCAGCACGAACATAGTCCACATTGATTTCCTGGCAGCATACCTTAGTTCCCAGTAGGTTATGAAAATATTCCACAACTTCATCAGCGAGAGCCTTAGGACTATCAGTTATGTACCCATTTTCCTTGAGAATAGAAGCAATAAAACTCTTTTTTTTTATTCCTTTTAACATTGTTGAAGAAGTACCGAGTATTCTTGTCAGCTTGAGCAACATACTTACCTTTTGCAAGTTGGTGGTAGAACTTCATTTCTGCCTCCGCAAGATACCATGCAATCCATTTACACTCCTTGTACTGTGCAGCAAGATTTTGATCCATGGGGTTTTCAAGTAATGATTGTTGCGCATTAATAACAGCTAAGTTTGCTTTCAACACGACCAGACAGATGAGAGAATTCCAGTCTGTTTAATCTCCGAAAGTCCCGCTTTAGCTCTTTTAACCGACGGCAGAGAGTGAACTGATGGAATCCCGAGAACGTACGATCCCATACTCTCTTGACAATATTATGAAATGAGTCATGGTCAGCCCAAAAATTAAGATGCCTGAATGGACGAACAGATCCCTCATTATTGTCAACCACTGACCAAATGACAAGACTATGATCAGAAAGAAACCCAATAGGGAGGAATTCCACCGAAGCCTGTGCATGGCATTGTAACCAAGCATCATTACCCAAGACTCGATCAAGTTCTGACCACACCTTAGAATTTGTCCAGGTAAATCACAGGCCGACATAGGTAAGGTCCTCTAGACCAGAATCAGCACATAATGAGGCAAAGTCCCTAATTTCATATGAAGTCGGCATGGTACCACTGAGTTAATCATCCACATGTAGATAAGTATTGAAATCACCCATTAGGATCCATGGCTCCGATAACGCAGAGGATAAGTGCTCAATCTCATTCCACAAAGTCCTTCTTGCCACAATAGAATTAAAAGCATAGACGAAAGAAAAGAAATAAGTAACATGAAAAATCTTACATGTGATGCGAACCGTGATAGCCTGAGGCAAGCATTGGACAAGGTACACATCCACCTTTGCCCCATTCCAGAAAATGACAATTATACCCCCATCAGCTTCAACCATGTTATGTAAAACTGACCAATTACCAAAATTATGTTGGAGGATATTATCTAGCCCATCAACCATCAACTTTGTTTCCAGTAAACCTATGACATCCACACGATATTTTGAGATGAATTCACGAACCCCGTGCTGCTTGACGATCCTGTTGAACCCTCGAATATTCCTTGAAGCAACTCTCATGATAGCCTAATTAGTGCCTATTTGGCACCAATCAAGTCAACACTACTTGGAGCATATTTCTTCCATACTGACTGAGTAAATTCCGAAGCCTGTACGGTAGCTTTACCTGCATTCACCATAGCCGATGGGAATTCTTCAGGACTACGATCTTTTCCAGTAGTAGAGATCGACTTTTTAACTCCAAATTGGACATGCCTCCGTGAATTGGATCTCATTTCTGGACGCCCTATTCGCCTTGTCCTGGACCTTCCCCTTACATCCCTAAACTGTCCTCGTTGCCCAGCTGATGTTGATGGATCATCTTTGGCTCTAGCATCCCCCATCATTGTCTCTACACTACCTTCAGCCACAGACAGAATGTTGTGCCTTTGTACATCACCATTATTTTGAACAAGCTCTTTTCCCTTGTCAAGATGAGTCTGCCTTTATTGGAGGGGGGAAACTGACCTCATCTCCTGTCCGACTGGTGTAGACACGGGCCTTGGCCTGTTCTTTATCCGTTTGTTAGTCTGGTCACTACTATTTTTCACCAACTGTTCCCTCTTTTTCATTTTTCCCCCATACAAGCCTCTGTGAGATGGCCAAATTTGTAGCAAAAGTTACAATAAGATGGTTCAAACTTGAACATGACAGTTTACTATTTGATCTTGCCAGAAGGCAGTCTAATTGGCACCACTTTCACTAGGGGTTTTGATACATCTACTTCCACTAGAACACGGGCAAAGGATAGACGATCCAATGTCGCTGTGAGCATATCAATCATAATTGGTATACCAATAGAAGAGGCAATTTTACTGAGAGACTTCATGTTCCAGCAACAAAGAGGCAAGGATGGGAAAGTGACCCATATAGGCATTATACTTACCTCTTCCAATGAAAAATCAAATTCCACAGGCATCTCCTTTAGCATGAGTGATCTTCCAAAAATTGCACAAGGCCCTCCACAGAGAACCTTGTGTCTATCATCTTCCGAGTTGAACCAGAAAATCAGCCATCCCGAGGCATGCGAGTGTACCTTAGACACAACACCACAATGTTTAGTGAGTTCCATGACTGCCTTCATTCCCGGAAATCTTCCCACAAACATCACAATTAAACATGCACCCAGCTTACCTACAGTATCCTCAAAGTCCATTACATCAATATCAACAACATTTCCCGAGCGGGGACTGAAACTTAACTTCATTCCATTAGACTGCTCCCTGTTTCCTTTCACAATGTTAGCCCACGACCGAGATGATTGATTGGAATCCACAGGAATGATAGAGGGATGGTACTTCGATTGGGACTGGGTGTTGTTACCCACACATGGGACAAGAGGGACAGATGAGTGTGGGGTAGGAGAAGGGGGCTTGCTCCTCACTGGCGAGCAATGCAGACAGACCTCGGCTGGAATATTTTATTCTGCAACGAGCTGGGCAGTTGGGGAAAGTATGCACCGAATATTAGGGCCCACTAAAGAGGTCACTACGTTAGGTACAGAATCTGGCAATTGAGGCAGCTGGATAATGAATGTATGTGATTGAGGAGGAGTGGGGTCAGGTACCAAGGTTATCTCGGGTATAGATCGTGGTGGTGGGTTTGGACTGTCCATGCTTACGTATTGGGCAGAGGGGTGTTCAGTCTGGGGGGAAGAGAGGTATGCCTGGGGTGTGAAAGCCGATAACACCCTAGAAGAAGTTATTTTTCTCCGTCCTCTAGTCTGGACCATTAGGTCCAGGCCATCAGACAAAGCTGCAGGCGTAAAACAAACAATTAGATTAGGTATATGAAAAGAACAAGCAGCAGGCGGGGGAGTGAATTAGGTAGGGGACTTCTCTGAGTAGATGGAATATGAGGTTGACAGGGAGTTAGAGTAGATAGTATCTGGGAAAATGAGACGTAATTTGGAGCCTAGTGCGGGAGGAATAATTCAGGCCGAGCCTACAAGGGTCAACAGTTGACTAACTGGTTTTCAAAGGGAACTTCAAGCTAAAACAGATCAAATACAACGAATTCAGGAATAGAAGCACGGACAGAATAACTGGAATAAGAACACTTTAATATGAACCTAACCTCAGGACAGAAGGCAGACTACACTCTTACAACTTAGTTAACTAAGGGAGAAAGACTACTAGATAGATTAATTAGACCAAGGCCGACAAACAACCAGGAAAGTGCAGACGAATATACAGTTTGAACACCGGAGAGCAATAGGAAGAAGTATCACAGAACGGCACTTATGCAACAACCCTAGCAGAACCCAAGGACTACCAGGATCCATGAACAAAAACTGAAATCTAGTTCAGACATACCCATGGCAACCGGACGCAGCAACAGGGGTTACCATGCATTAGCAACAGAGCTTGAAGACCAATCATTGGTAGCAAGGAAGATGAGAGTCAGGAAGAGGACTCTGGGGAGTTGAGAGCTTCTCTCTCTACCTCTTCTCTCTCTACCTCTTTTGATGAAGAAGAAGATTGAAAAGCTCCAGCTTCGCACCTTGACATGGAATTCCTTCATGGTCCAGTCCAATCTTTATTAACAAGAATAAGTCCCTAAAAGAAGCTCAAGTACAAAGCCACCCTAAAATTGGCATCTGCAACAAAGTTTCTAGTTTCTTCTACACTATTTCATGAAACTATTTTGTAGGTTAACTCTTCTACATAGACTCCGCTATGAATTTTTAACCCTCACTACCTTAGTTGAAATATTAAAACAAATTTAGGCGTGGCATAATATTAGGTGACTGATTATTCAGCATGCAGTAGAGCTAAGGAGCACTACAAAAATAATATTCCTACGAGCACCTCATTGACTAGTTTTGTTTGGCTAATCCTCATTTTACAGGTGCTACATTTGCAGAAGAAGCCTCCAAAGTTGAAAAAGTGGCAAATCTTCCTCCCAAATGCAATGTTTATACTGATTGTATAGGCTACTATTAAGATTGCAAGGCCAAGTCGTGTTTTTGCCTCGTCAGTAGGTGTGCAGGTTGCATTTGATGGTTGACAGCATTAGATGCAACCAATCAATTGACTATCACAGAAAATAATCATAACAATTATAACACTATTTCATTCATATTTTTGCATAAATAAATGCATTGAAAATAGAATTTAAATTCATATTCAATATTCAAATTATTATTATTATTTTGGTGATCTGTTTGGTATTTACTCCATTGTCCTTTGAGTACTTTTCGAATTTGCAACTCTAGTGCCATTCAAAAGCACTGTTTCATTTGGGGGATGTATTATTACTTTTAGAAAAGTATTCCTATTTCAAAAGAAAAAAAAAAGGCACAGTGCTTTAAACAATGCAGTGTTTTAAAGTAATTAATATTGCTAGAATTTTTTGGAAGTCTAGAATTAGGGAACAAAAGCCTGAAATTAGGAAAGCACTGTTAGAAAAGATTTATTAGGACTTTGAATTTAAAGTTCATGGAAGAGGGGAAAAGTTGTGGTCGCATTGAAGGAACCAAATTTCCAGCGATTCTACTCACTAGAATTGATTATCAATTAAGCATATAAGGTGTAACTATGGTGGGTTCCTATAAGAAAAGGGAAAGAAAATGGGATGTATTTATATAAAAAAAAATTATATTCAATTGTTGATGTTAGCTTTAGTCAATCCGTTACAATGGTAACTTTGAACCGAAGCCAATATGAATTTTGCTAAGCTGATGATGATGTCAAGAAAGTCTTAAGCCGATGTACCCGGTCAACATTGGAACCTCGAGCTGGTGAGTCATTCCCCCATATCTCAGCACGATTGGAAAAATACTACTGTTCCTAATCGCCAAGGACGAGCCATGAAGTGGGATTTTCTGTACGTTCGGATAGTCGGCAACCCTGCTTAGCAAGCATAAAACAGGCAAGGATTCCCAGAACGAGAGGACCCAACAACAATCACATCTACAAGACTATCAATTTTTCAGTTTTCAATTCATTTTTCTGCATTTATCTTTGTCATTAGCTTTCTTGACAGCTTTGTTTAGTTTTTTTCGAAGTTTTCTTTTATTATTTTTGTACTAGTTTTCCGTTTTCATTTCACTTTAATTTCAAATTTCGGTACATTTGTATTCACTCTCCTTATCAAAATCAGTCGAAATACACAATTTTCAATCCTAATTAGCTTCCGCATGTAATATTTCTACTTTCTTTGACCCTTTCTATAGTAAGTTCAAGGAACTCATATCTTTTAAAAGGTCCGGCTTGCACATTCATCATTCCATCAGATTGTTTATGTTCATCAGAAGAGTAGCCAATCACCAGTCGTATCGGCTCCCTTTTTGTAAGGCAACATAAATTGGCACACGTAGTGGGACCAAAGGTAGTTGTTGCATACAACTGCATTCTGGATGCATTATGTCAAATCCTCAGTAGTAGTCCTCACGGACATTATCAAATTCCTCTAATCAGCCTACAGTTCAGGCTTTAAGGGGAGCTTTTGATTCTATGACAATGACATCCAGTAATCCTCAGGTCACCATCCCTAAGTAATAGGGGGCATAGTCATCATCTCCTCCCCAGGTGTCCCAGTTGACACCCACATTTTTAATTGCCATACGACAAGCCTTGGAGTAATGTATAGGTGAACTCATTCAAAGTTTTATTCATTAGTTCACCACAGTGTTCCGACCACTACTTCAGAACAAACTCCATAACTTTGAACAGAGGTAAAGCACTTACGGGATACCTTAGGCCGTTATGTACCCTTCTTCCTTGACCTTTGGTGCACCATCTTATGGGTCAATACAATTGTTGCGCTGGGACCAGCCGCTTTCGATACCCGGGGGGCACCAATGGAGTCTAGGGTTAACTACACAAGGCATGGCTCTTGTAGAGCCTTTTCCTAGATAGAACCCCATCATACCTACTCATAAGGTTCTAGGCACCAATGGGGGTGCAGGTGTCTTACAACCAGAACAGGAGGGTTTGTACCCTATACGGAGGGCCACAAAACTATGCTACAACCATCCTTTCTACATATCCTGGCGCAGCAACAGCTTATTCGATGCAGGTAGCAGGATACCTGGAGATGGTCTCATTCCCACGATGTGTTTCCAAACCAGTTACGCTAAGTCCCCCTTTCAGAATCAGCAGCTAGCACCATCGGTCAATGTCAATGCAATGATGGAAGCGTTGCGTCAATAAATCAGGGATCGGCTAGTTTATCAAAAATCCTATCCCAAGTGGGTGGATTCTATGGCAGTGCTACCACATGGGTTTAAGATGCCAGAGTTCTCCATATTCTCTGGAGAGGACAACAAGTCAACCATAAGCATATAGGGAGGTTTATGGTGCAATGTGGAGAATTTGGGAACAATGACTGGAATAAATTACAATTATTTTCTTTATCTTTGATAGGGGGTGGTATTCACTTGGTATGCAAATTTGATGCCCAGTTCTATGTGTTCATGGGCAACTATGGAATGGATTTTCCATGTGCGTTTCTTCGAACCAGCACCTAAGGTTTCCATAGCAGACCTCCTAGTAGTCATGCAAAAATCATCCGAAGGTGTGGCAGAGTTCATTAAGAGTTTTCGACATATTAAGACCAAATGCACCACTTAATTGCCGGAAATGGAGTGTGTCAAAATAACCATCAATAGAATGCATCCGCAACTTAAGGATCGTCTTATTCTCTAGGACTTTTTTTTTTTATTTATCCCGTTTACTATCTCAGGCTATCAAAATAGAGGAAATGATTAAGGAAAAAGAGAAGAGGGGAGTTGTTAACTTCTCTCATGGGTAGACCATGATATTAGCTGTGGACGACGTTACAGACAACGAAGAGGAAGAGTTGTTGCAGGTGATAGCAGCAGAACTAGTAAAAGGTGTATCTTACACTTGGTCTTTATTGAAACTTGGAAAAGAGAATGAGGAGGTTTCCCTAGCAGGGCCATCCACTTATACATTCGACGTATCAAAGGCCAAGCAAATCTTCAATCAAATGAGCAAGGATAAATGAATCCGTTTACCTTTCGCACATAAGGTCTAAAGTCTAGAAGAGCTGAAGGGCGAGAAATACTGTAAGTGGCATAATTCATTTTCTCACAATACCAAAAATTATGTGGTTCAGGAACATAATTCAAAAGGCTTTGCAAGAAAAAAGGGTGAGATTTGCTAACAAATGTGAAGAAACTCTAATCGATACAGACCTATTCCCAGCGGCTGATACATGTATGGTACAGACGTATAAAGAGGATGCAGAGCATGAACCGGGAGATCCTTCCATCAAGGAACAGTATAATGAATGGCTTAAGAAGGGAAAACACAAAGCACGCAGCGGAAGCAAAAATCCAAAAATTGTAAAAGTTGAAGAACTGGAGAACCCGAACAAAGCTGGCACCAGTCGTGCTCTATCAGGACTCCATGGTTAAAAATTTCTAGCCTTTTCTTCTTGTTCTCAAAGATGGTTAGACCGGAATGTGTGCAACTGGGGTAGGTGTGCTGGTGGAAGCCTCTGGAGCGATTCCTGCAAGCCCTTCTACTCCGTCCTTGCATGTAGGTGAACGCCAAATTCTTGATCTCCAGTATATGGCTTGCCTAATTCCATTTAGTGAACAACTCACAGACTAAGGAATATTTTCTTGAGAAAGAGAGAGAGAGAGAGAGAGAGAGAGAGAGAGAGAGAGAGAGAGAGAGAGAGAGAGAGAGGCATCTGGTTTTTCATAGAAGAAGCCATGAAAACAATGTTGTGTCCAATCCTCCTGTTTAACCTAAATAAAATCCTAGGCTAAACTGGACTGGCCTATTGGACTCTTAATTTAGCCTTTTGGACTTAATTAATTATTCTAATTAGAACTAAATAATTGGCCCAATTAATAATTAATTTTTCAGCCCAAATAAATTAGTCCAATAAATAAGCTTATATTAGTTTAGTCACAAATTAATCTTTAATTATTCAAACATGGCCAAAGCCTTGAATAATTAATTAACCCACCAAACTAATTTAATAAATTCTCTCTCTCTTCATGGACCTTTATTTTATTCTAGTCCAATAATTAAATTAGACTACTTAAATTAAATAAATTCTATTTATTTTAATTTAAGACCAATTCCTTAGCCTGTATTTAATTAGGACTCCCGGTTTATACTGGGCACTAAAAGACATACCACCTTGGCTACTAAAATGACCAAATTACCTTTGTCAAATAAATAGCTGTATTTTGCATTTTAAATATTTACTAATATCACCATAATGAAATATTGACCCCAATGATAGTGCTGCACTAGCAAAGTCTCTGACCTACAGGTGTAATGACTAAAATACCCCTTTAAACATTGTCGTACATTTAAAGAAGAAGAACTATACTAACACCTCTCTAAATGACATCTACCATCCTTAGGCTTCTAGTCCAATGATCCATGACTTCCTGGATTATTTTCGCTTTCCAATGGAGCTACCCTAAAGCAAACATCCAAGTTATATTCCCAGGGCCCTGGATATTTAGATCATTCAGACAACCACAAGGGGTGATATAGTATAGAAACTATCTTGTACAAGCCTATCTTAACTAAGTAGTCGCACATACCCAACATGCACGTATATTAGCCCTACGATAGAACCCCAACTATAGCATATCAAAGTACATACTTCCAACTTCGTCAGACTACCAACTCATACTCAAGTCGTAGAGTACTAGTCCATGCTGTACCAGTAGTACTCTAGGTTTCTACCATATAGTATTTTAAGAAACCACTACTACAGGTCCTGTTCTACGTATTCGTAATACGCTTATGTCATGAAGTGAGTGGACTACTCACTGGCTAAAGGTAAGCCATGCCCCGTTTGGAATTCACAATATAATAACCTAGACATGATGAGATTCCCATTCTCATCAATCAGTTAAGAATGAATGTTTATGTGTTAAGTAACCCGTGATCCATACCTTACTGTGAAAGACCTCCATTCATATGGACCACTTACTTAAACACAATGAGTCTTTTCCAAATGTAATTGTGTATAAATAACATGTAAATTCACAAACAATTTCTGAAAATAAATTCTTTCATTAAAACATTCGATATTTACATCAGAAACATAGTCTAAGAGGGCATATTTCCCAACAATCTCCCATTTGCACTCTAAGACTAAGTAAATCCGTAGGTGCCCATCCCTATGGCTTCTAAGTATCTTTTGAAGACTCCCTCAGCCAAAGGCTTGGTGAATGGATCAGCTAGATTGTTCTCGGAGGCAATCTGTTCCACCACGACTTCCCGTCTTTGGATGAAATCCCGAATCAGGTAGTACATCCGCTCAATGTGCTTCCCCTTCTTGTGGTTCTTGGTTTCTTTAGATTGTGATACTACTACAATGTTGTCACAATACATCACAATCGGCTTGTCCATGTATGGCACGACTCAAAGTTCTGAAAGGCACTTCCGGAGCCAAACTATTTCCTTGGATGCCTCCAAAGCTGCCACATACTCAGCTTCCATAGTTGAGTCAGCAATGCAAAATTGCTTGATACTCCTCCATGAAATAGCTCCTCCAGACAAGGTGAAGGCATATCCACTAGTGGATTTTCTCTTATCTTTATCCGCCTAGAAGTCTAAGTCTGTGTATCCTGTAGGAACCAAGTCATTACCCTTGTAAACTAGTATATAATCTCTCGTTCCCTTGAGGTACTTGAGAATATGCTTTACAGCTTACCAATGAATCTCTCCAGGATTTAATTGATATCTGCTAACCAAGCCTACGGTAAAGTAGATATCTGGCCTAGTACATAGCATAGCGTACATAAGACTTCCCACAGCCGAAGCATAGGGAATCCTACTCATTCTGTCCTTTTCTTCTTGAGACTTAGGATAATCCCTTGAAGAAAATGACAACCCATGTCTGCAAGGAATTAGAGCTCCCTTGCATGAGTCCATGCTGTACTTGGCCAGCATATTGTCAATGTATGCCATTTGGGATAATCCTAACATTCTCTACTTTCTATATCTAAGAAATCTAATCTTGAGAATGTAGCTTGCTTCTCCCAAGTTCTTCATACTGAATTGACTAGATAGCCAAACATTTGTAGATGACAATGACCCTACTTCATTTCCAATGAATAGAATGTCATCCATATATAAGACAAGAAAAATCATATTAATGCCTTCAATTTTCCTGTACACGTATGGTTCATCCTCGTTCTGAGTAAAACCATAAGATTTTATAGTCTTGTTAAAACGAATGTTCCATGCTCTCGATGCCTGCTTATGTCCATAAATAAACTTCTTAAGCTTGCAAACCATATGTTCTTGGCCTTCAGCAATAAAGCCTTCCGGTTGGGACATATAGATGTCTTTACTAAGATGGCCATTTAAAAATACTGTCTTGACATCAATTTTCCATATCTCATAGTCATAATAACATGCAATGGCAAGGAGGATACAGATGGACATAAGCATAGCTCCCGGGGAAAATGTCTCCTCATAATCGATTCCCTCTTTCTGAGTATACCCTTTTGCCACAAGTCTAGCTTTGAAGGTTTCCATCTTCCCATCTACTACCCTCTTTCTCTTGTATACCCACTTACAACTAATGGGTTTTTATCCCTTCAGGTGAGGCTACAAGATCCTAAACCTGATTGAAGTACATAGACTCAATCTCGGCTTTCATTGCTTCATGCCATAGATTTGCATCGGCATCAGCAATAGCCTCCTCGTATCTAGTGGGGTCATATTCCTGATGGTCGGAGACTAGCTTGAAAGCTTCTCCACTCCATTTCTTCAAAACCCTAGACACTCTCCCACTACGACGATGCTCTATTTGTACAGGCTCTTAAGACTGTGCCTCTTCTGGTTCCACAATCAGGTCAGAAGAAGTTGATTCCAAAGATAACTTCTTCTCAAGTTCCAACCTCATTGAACCTTTCATGGAAGTACTCTGATCATCCTCTAAGTATCTAGCATTAGTACTTACCAGTACTTTCTACTCCTTAGGATGATAAAAGTAACCACCATTTGTCCCTTTTGGATACCCAACAAAATAGCATAATTCTGATTTTGGTTCTAACTTGTCTACCTTAACCAGTACATAAGCTGGACAACCCCATATCCTAAGATGATTCAGACTTGGCTTATGCCCAATCCACTTCTCATAGGAAATCCTAGGTATTGACTTGGAAGGCACTAAGTTCAGAATGTATGCCACTGTTTCCAAGGCATATCCCCAAAAAGACATTGGAAGAGTCACATAAGACATCATGCTTCGAACCATTTCCATCAATGTCCTGTTCCTTCTCTCAACTACTCCATTCTGTTGGGGTGTCCTCGATGCAAAGAGCTGGGATACTATTCCGTGATTACCATGTAGTCCTTGAATTCACCAAGAAGGTACTCTCCACCACGATCCGATCATAAGATCTTGATCAATTTACCTGTATGACGCTTCGCTTCAGCCTTAAACTCTTTGAATTTGTTAAAAGAGTCATACTTGCGTCTTATCAAGTAAATGTAACCAGACCTTGTACAATCACCGTGAAAGTGATGAAGTAATTAAAACCCCCTCTAGTTGGTGTAGACAAGGGATCATGCACATCAGTGTAAAGTAGACTTAATACCTCCTTGGCTCTATCTGCCTTAGGGGTAAATGACCTTTTGGTCATCTTTCCCATTAGGCAGGATTCACATTGAGGCCAATTTTTCAATCTCAATGAGCCCAAAGGCCCATCATGGATTTACCTCTGAATTCTAGTTGAGTTGATATGACCTAACGTTAGATGCCAAAGATAAGAGTCATTGACATTGGTCTTTCTTTTCCTTGTTAAAGGTTCAGATTGAGCCTTATTTAACTGATTGTTAATAGGGTTTAAGAAAAATAGATTCCCATACATGTGTCCAGTACATAAAATTTCTACATTTCTATTGATAGAAATACCAAAATGGAAAGATACAGAATATCCTTGATTATTAGTTTCGAAACTGAAATCAAATTCTGGCAAAATCCAAGTACATATAAAATATCTTTCAAAACCACTATTACAATAAAAAATAAGATCCAGCACTCCTACTGGAAGAGCCCAAACTTATGCTCTATTTCCCACACGTAGTCCATGTTCACCCTTCTGGAGTCTTCTAATCTTTCTAAACCTCTACAAAGAGTTACAGATGTGATCAATGGCCCCTGAATCAACAATCTAAGTGGAAGTTCATCCAAACATTGATATAGACTCTAGATAGAAAATATTACCTGTTGGGTTTTTCTTGGCTTGAAGATCCGGACACTCCTTTTTCCGGTGTCCCTTCAGTCCACATTTAAAGCACTTGCCCTTGGGTTTGTCTTTGGGCTGGGCCACTACGTTCCCCTTCTTCTTCTTGAACTTCCTGGGCTTGGGCCCAGTTCTAGAAGATGAAGCCTTAGCAATCATAGCCTTTGATTGTGGCTTCATGACCTTCTCCGCCATCTGGAGCTCCTTCATCAACTTAGTTAAACACATGTTTAACTTGTTCATGTTGTAGTTCAACTTGAACTGAGTAAAGGAACCCAGTAGAGATTCGAGAACCATGTCCACTTGACTCTCGGGGTCAATGACACCCCCTAAGATTTCTGCCTCCTTGAAAACATCAATCATCTTGAGCATATACTCTCTGACTGATGCTCCCTCAGCCATCTTAGTGTTAATGATAGTTCGAAGGGCCTCCTGCCTTGCAGTGGTCAAGTGCTCATGTTTGAACTGGAGCACATTAGACATGGAGGCCAACATGTAACAAAGAGCCATCTCATCCTATGTCTTCTCAGCCTCACGCTCCTCAGCAGTGAAACCCTTCCCGATAACAGGGCAGGTTTTGTAAAGGACATACTTATACTCTTCCGCTGTGAGTTTTATGTTCAGGTTCCTCTTCCAGTCCACATAGTTTGGTCCTGTTAGCTTATTCTCATAGAGAATAACAGCAAATGGAATAAAAGAACCTCCCACCATTTCTAAAAAATCAAAAATAAAAGAAAAAGATTTAGTTTGTGAAAAGAAAACAAATATGTGCACTTTATCCTTATTATCAAAACTGATAATAATTAATTTAGCGCTTAGAAAAACTGACATAGCTTCTTGAGAAGATTAATAGTTCCCTAAGCTAAGTGTGTTAACCACCACAAATTAACTTTCCTTCTAGGTAATGATCTAGAAGATAACTCTATCGAGGGGATGTCCATTTCCTCTTATTTCTTATAGACATAACTCGTACTATGACCTCCAACGAGGGGTTGGCCGATCATAGTATATGCCCCGGGTTATTAATTACATCCCTCCATTAGATCTAGATCTTTGTGGTATCCCTATCCTATACGGGTTCACTCCCAGGGTGACGCGAGGGGACCCACGATTTCTAATAAGGATTGTGATGGAAGCCGTGGGCCGTTGGAACCCCTCTCCTACTTAGTCTTTTAAAACAAGGGTTTTCTGAAAAATATCCTTTTGAAAATTTCCATTAAGTTTTCCCTTAACTCAAAAACAAAATATCTAAATCCATTAAAATATCTATGTCAAGGTATATATCATTTGAGAGATTTTTCCATGGACTAATTTTTGTTAAGTTAAAAACTTAATGATTTCAAAAATCTTCCAATTCAAACTTTTTAGAGACCTTGGTCTCAAGTTTATTTGACAAAATAATTTTTCTTGTGCCAAAATAAAACAAAATGGCTTTCTATTTTAACTTACAAAAATATTTAAATCCAAAATATTTTTTATGTCAATGATTAAATCCTTTGAGACAATATCTAAAGATTAATTTTTGTTCAAGTTAAAATAACTATTTAACTTAGTGGGTTTCTACATTTGACAAGCCTAAAATGGCTCCGAATTTTTCATCGTAGTATTTTTCTAAATCACACATTTCCCTTAGCAAGCGCAAGGCCATAAAAGAAAAAATGGTCAAATATAACCGAAATTCATCATTATCTAAATTCATGCTTATTGAGATAATGCTTTTGATTCATCACCACACTATAAATTAGAGATCATGCTCTTTTCATCTCAAACGGTGAAGAACAACAAGACAAAATGAAGGGAGTACAAATTAAGACTTCACTAATCTTTTTTCTTTCTTTGCTTCTCCTCTCAGGTATGTTTGTCTTCAACTATGCTGTGATTTTCTAATTTTAGTTAATGACTTATTCATTTCCTTTTTGAGTAATTCTTATGCAAGATATTTCCAGTCCAATGTTTTCCATTTTCTTGTTTATTTTTAAAATTTAACCTTACTATTATCACAAGACAAAAAGTGTAGGGTTTCCAAAAGTAGCTATTTCTTTATTTTTCAACATGAGGAAAACTTACATGTTTATTATAATAAAATTGGCATCTCTTTGGGGGTTTTTATTTACAATATATATATATATATATATATATATATATATATATAGAATCCTGCCATTAATCCAAAAATATTTTCTCACATCCAGTCCATTCTTTATTAACAAGAATAAGTCACTAATGGAATCTCAAGTACAAAGCCACCCTAAAGTTGGCACTTGCGGCAAAGTTTCTAGTTTCTTCGTCACTTTTTCATGAAACTATGTTGAAGGTTAACTCTTCTGCATAGACTCCGCAATGAATTTTTAACCTTCAATGCCTTAGTTGAAAAAAAATACAAATTTAGGCAGGCATAATATTTGGTGACTAATTATTTTGCATGAACAGAGTCAAGAAGAACACCAAAAATAATATTCCTACGAGCACCTCATCGACTAGTTTTGTTTGGCTAATCCACATTTTATAGGAGCTACATTAGTTGAAGAAGGCTCCAAAGTTGAAAAAGTGGCAAATCTTCCTCCCAAATGCAATGTTTATACTGATTGTATAAGCTACTGTCATGATTGCAAGGCCAAGTCGAGTTTTTGCCTCGTCGGTAGGTGTGCCGGCTACATTTGATGGTTGAAAGTGTTAGATGCAACCAATCAATTGAGTGTCACAAAAAATAATCATAACAACAATAATGCTATTTCATTCGTATTTTTGTATTTATAAATGCAATGAAAAAAGAATTTAAATTCATTGACAACATTCAAATTGTTATTATTATTTTGGTGATCTGTTTGGTATTTACCCCACTGTCCTTTGATTACTTTTCGAATTTGCAACTCTATTGCTATTCAAAGGCCCTATTTCATTTGGTGGATGTATTATTACTTTTGGAAAAGTATTCCTATTTCAACAAAAAAAAAAAAAAGCACAAAGCTTTAAAGAAGAAGACTTATTATATTTTTTTTCAAGCAACTTAATTATCTAGTTTCGTAACATTTGTGACCAAACACATAACTCTACTGCTAAAACGTTTGAAATTTTGACTCCTCGCAAATCAGGGAACCAAAAATTTCTGCTCTTAATTATACATTTTGAACTAAATCAATTAAGCTACTTTATTTTTTAGTAGACATTCAAGACAAAGAAAGGAATATCTCCATAATGACTTCAAAGGTGTGATATTATCAATATCATTGGTTGGCAGATGCCATCAAATCTTCATCTATGTTTTTGGACCTCTCTTTGTACAGAGTTTAGTCTTTGCAAGTCCATTAGTCCAGTTAGATTTCCCCGGATTATCATTGCAAAATTTAGAAGTCGAACCAATAATTCAGGAAAATGATACATTGGCGACAAAACTTCTGCCATGAATTTTTTTTTTCGCTAAAAATACCATTTAACGAGGCGATTTTTTTTTCTGATTATGACCTTCAGTGACAAAATTTTTATTTCCTAACAAAAACTGATGGCTTTTGGTTGGAAAAAAAGTGTATTTGCGTGGAAAATTTTTAAAAAAATTATGCTAGATTATGTTGCAAAATATATCTAATTACTTTCAAATTTGGTTGTAATTTTTTTAGTAATATTATTAAATCCAACGATTGGATTGTTAATCCAATATACATACATTTGTAAATGCTTTAGTTTTTAGGTATTTTCATAGAGCTTAGGCTAAAATATATAGAAAAATTTATATTTGTTTAGATTCAAATTTCGCCATAACACTTTTTATAACATTTTTAAGAAATCTTACGGTCAGATCACTAATTTAATACGCATATCTTTGTAAATGAGTTAGGTTTTGAGTATTTTTATAGAGATTATGTGAGATTATGTGGCAAAATATATTCAATTGTCTTTAAATTTGGTCATAACATGTTTTTTAGAAATTTAGAGATTTGGCCGTAACAAATAAATATGTTAGGTTTTGAGCAGTTTTAAAGCGATTATGTATGATTTTTTGGCAAAATATATCAGATTACCTTCAAATGTGGCGATAATATTTTTTTTAATCAGTTTTAACAAATCAAACTGTCAGATCATTAATTTGAAACATGCATATTTTTAAATGCATTAGGTTTTTGGCATTTTTAAAGAGATTATTTTGGATTCTATCGCAAAATTCATCCGATTACCGGCAAATTTGGTCATAATACTTTTTTTAAGTAATTTTAACAAACCTAACAGTTGGATTGTTAATTTAACTCGCGTATCTATGTAAATGCATTTGGTTTTAGGCAATTTAAAATAGATTATACTAGATTATGTGAAAAAAAATATATCCAATTTCAATCAAATTTTGTCATAGTACTTTTAATAACCTTTTAAATAAAGTTAACGGCCAGATCAATAATATAATATGCGTATCTTTGTAAATGCATTAAGTTTAGGACATTTTTATAGAAATTATACTAGATTATATGGCAAAATATATCCGATTACTTTTAAATTTGGTCATAGTAAGCTTTTTAGAAATTAAAAATTTTGGCCATAACAAATATTTCCGATAGGTTTTGTGCAATTTTATTGAGGTTATGTTAGATTATATGACAAAATATATCCAATTGACTTTAAATTTTGTCATAATAAATTCTTAGAAATTCTAACAAATCTAACGGTTGGTTCGTTTATTTGAAACTTGTATCTTTATAAATGCGTTGGGTTTTGAGCATTTTTATATAAACTAAACAGCATTATGTGTAAAAATATATCTAATTAATTTACAATTTGGTCTAAATATTTTTTTAACAAATTTAACAGTTAGATTGCGAATATGATACATGCATATTTGTGAACACATTATATTTTGGGCTTTTTTATAGATATTATGCAAAATGATGTAGCAAAATATATCTTATTACAAAATGAATCTTTGTGAGCACTCTTGCTTGAGCATGACTACTGGAAGCTATGCTTGTTCCTGTAAAATGCAATGCTTCTCACATGCCCATGTGCCTAGCCATTCATCCCTTGTTTGCCCTCCTCCAAACTTTTTCTCCCTAATCTCCATTGCATTGCAATGAGTGTTCTTGGCCCTCTATATGAGTTCTTGAATATTTTAAGCTCCCGTAGGGCACCCTTTCACCATCCAATTCTTTACAAACCACTTAGCTCTTGACTTGGTCGTTTTGTTGGGTTGAAATCGTCCAGGAATCCTCTTGAATTACACATAAGAATTTATTTGATAAATTTACTATTACTTTTTTTTTTGTTTGATTAATTTACGTAGAATGTCTTACATGCGTGGACGGAATATGCCATCTATCTAGATTTCATAAACCCCTGGCTTCACAAGAATGTGAAGAAATGGAATCAAATGTTGTACATTTAAGAGAAGAACAAGCAAAGTTAGCCATGCCATTAGAACTTTATTACCTGCACTAAATATAAGATTAAAAATGTACGAGACAAAACGTCACTGAAAGAGAGAAATATGCCTGTAGGCGTCATGACTAATTTGTGGTTTAGATAGTATATCATTCAATTGAAAGACCAATACTTGTGAATAAGATTGAACAATAATGATGGAAATATTAAGCCTGTAACACCACTGCAATCCAAGATGAACTGCTAAAGCCTCAGTTTTCTGCTCTATAGCAAGACCAATATTTTCGAACAAAGCAAACAAAAATTAGCTAGAGGGTTTCCTAAGGATTCCTCCAATTCCAACTTGTCCTGGATTCCCTTTGGAAGGACCGTCAACACTGAGTATTGCTCCTGGTGTGGAGGAATTTACCTTGCGAACTGAGACTATTTTTGGGGGAGCTAAAGATCTCCGAGTAGTTGAGTGCCGAATCTGGACACCAGAGGGTCTTACTGTAGGGTGAGATGTTGAAAAATCTATAGTAAAACTAAAGATCAAATGCTGAAGTTTGAACAGGGAAAAAGATATACCACTGTAGAGGATATCATTGCAATATTTCCATGTGTTCCAAATAGAATAATAATAAAAAAAAAAGAAAATCAAGAATAATCCCTACAAGACAAATACAAATGCGGCAAGAATTGATAAATTAATGCAAAATCAAAAGCTAAAATATAATGATGCAAGGATGTTGAATTCTCACATTGTAGACCTACTATGGATACAATCCGCAATGAGTTCCTTGCTTTTAGATTAAAAGGATTTGTCGGCATTAGGCTACTTGATTCTCAACACAAATATATCATACCAGGGTTATAGAAGGACTTCATCAGACTGCGATTGAAAAAGTGTAAGAATTTGCAAGGATTTCCTTGTGAGCTTTAAAATGGATGATAACCTTTAGAGAGCCGAATATTTAATGGTCATACCAGTATGGATCTCATTCAAACATCTACCGATTCAATATATATATATATATATATATTTTTTTGGTGAATCCGTATTGCACTCATCATTTCAATAGCTAGCGAACCACTCAAAGTTGATGCGCCGACTGTTAATCTTACGCATCCGCGTGTGGCAAAGTGTGCATTGAAATTGATGGTCTTAAGGCTCCACCTAAACGAATTTAGTTGCTGAGAACAAAAACAGAAGTCATGTCAGAATCAAATTCCATATGATGAACATGATTAGCGGCAGGGCCACCAAACTGCAAACAGCTTTCTCCAACAAACCTTAAAAATAAGAATAGTCAACCCCTAGCCTACCTGATAACATGGAACGATTAGGGACAATGTTCCAAGGCAGTGGCAGAGGTAGTTTATAAATCTTTTGGCATTATTATTGATGTTCCTAATCATATGATTCGGACCTGACAAGCTAATGACGTCGTACGGTTATTGCAGCAACCTAAAATACAGTGAAACCTAAAATAATGTGAATGCAGCCCAGTTTTGAATTTATTTTCAAATGCTGGTGTAGAAAATTCAAACTCTGTCATAAATCACCTAAACTTGCTTCTCATGCTGTACTCAATCATTTACGAAAATAGAATTCACATAAAGGGATGTGCTCAACAATGGATTGAAGATATAATTCTATCTCATAGTTGTGTGTGAATTTGGTGGAAGATCCAGATGATGCTTATAATGTGAGGATTTTATCAAAAGTCATTCCCGAAAAAGTAGACGGCTTTTTTGATTCCCACGAATGGCAGACCCAATGGACAAAAAGCCCGTGGTTTTCACAGGTATTTTTCAGTTTTTTTGAAAAGTAGCATCCGGTTGTATATTTAATTCATTTTTTTTTAACAAAATTGATGCCCCCATTTTGTGCTTTTGATTAAAAAAATAGGGGGAGATTACTCTAGCTAGAGGAAAAATAGTTCTTGGAATATCACTAGCTACCCTATTTGAAATCCAATAGTTTTTAATTATGCAAGTTTTGAAATCTTGTTGTTTCTAAATGTGCAAGGTTTTCAAACCCAGTAGTTTTTAAATATTCAAAGTTAAAATATTGCTAGCTAACTCTAGAATTTTTGCCGCAGGGAAATAATCAAGAGCTAAATAACATGCCATGAAGTTTCTTTGAAATTCATTTAGATGCAAAAGTTTTTGATATTGTCCCATTAATTCCTCATTATTGGATGGGGTGTATGTTATTCACCTATTTTTATTAATATTAAACCCTAGTGGTTGGCTGGAAAAAAGTTTGGATCCTTAACTATTTATTAAGTGAAATAAAGTGTTCTAAAGAGCGCCAAAATATTTAAAAGAAATAAGTTACAAGTAATATCAAAGAGCCCTTTGTGGCTTCTATACTTGCAATAGTGCGTTTAGGGACAAACCATTTATTCCATTTGCCTTTCTTGGTGCGTGCCACAAAAACAATACAAGCTCCAATTCTAACTGGGATTATGTTAGTGGGTTTCTACATTTGACAAGCCAAAAATGGCTCCGAATTTTTCATCGTAGTATTTTTCTAAATCACACATTTCCCTTAGCAAGCGCAAGGCCATAAAAGAAAAAAATGGTCAAATATAACCGAAATTCATCGTTATCTAAATTCATGCTTATGGAGATAATGCTTCTGATTCATCACCACACTATAAATTGGATATCTTGCTCTTTTCTTCTCAAACGGTGAAGAACAACAAGACAAAATGAAAGGAGTACAAATTAAGACTTCACTAATCTGTTTTCTTGCTTTGGTTCTCCTCTCAGGTATGTTTGTCTTCAACAATGTTGTGATTTTCTAATTTTAGTTAACAACTTATTCATTTCCCTTTTGAGTAATTCTTTTGCAGGATATTTCCAGTGCAAGATTGTCCTTTTTCTTTTTTATTTTTAAAATTTAACCTTACTATTATCACAAGACAAGTAGTGCAGGGCTTCCAAATGCAGCTATTTCTTTATTTTTCAACACGAGGAAAACTTACATATTTATTATAATAAAATGGCCATCTTTTTGGGGGGTTTTATTTACCAAAAAAAAAGAAAAGAAAAAGAAACCTGCCATTAATCCAAAAATATTTTCCCACATCCAGTCCAATCTTTATTAACAAGAATAAGTCACTAATGGAAGCTCGAGTACAAAGCCACCCTAAAGTTGGCATTTGTGACAAAGTTTCTAGTTTCTTCTACACTATTTCATGAAACTATGTTGAAGGTTAACTCTTCTGCATAGACTCCGCAATGAATTTTTAACCCTCACAACCTTAGTTGAAAAAAAAAACAAATTTAGGTGTGGCATAATATTTGGTGACTAATTATTCTGCATTTAGCAAAGCTGAGAAGCATAACAAAAACAATATTCCTACGAGCACCTCATTGACAAGTTTTGTTTGGCTAATCCTCATTTTACACGGGCTACATTTGCTGAAGAAGGCTCCAAAGTTGAAAAGGTGGCAAATCTTCCTCCCAAATGCAATGTTTATACTGATTGTATAGGCTACTGTAAAGATTGCAAGGCAAAGTCGTGTTTTTGCCTCGCCGGTAGGTGTGCCGGCTGTATTTGATGGTTGAAAGCGTTAGATGCAACCAATCAATTGACTGTCACAAAAAATAATCATAACAATAATAATGCTATTTCATTCGTATTTTTGTATAAATAAATGCACTTAAAAAAGAATTTAAATTCATATACAACATTCAAATTGTTATTATTATTTTGGTATTTACCCCACTATCCTTCGATTACTTTTCGAATTTGCAACTCTAGTGCTATTCAAAGGCCTTGTTTCATTTGGCAAATGTATTATTACTTTCGGGAAAGTATTCCTATTTCAACAAAAAAAAAAAAAAAAGCACAGTGATTTAAAGAAGAAGGCTTGTTAGATTTTTTTTTTTCAAGCTACATAATTATCTAGTTTCCTAACATTTCTGACCAAACACATAACTCTACTGCTAAAACGTTTGAAATTTTGACTCCTAGCAAATCAAAGAACCAAAAAATTTCTGCTCTTAATTATACTTTTTGAACTAAATCAATTAAGCTACTTTATTTTTTAGTAGACATGCAAGACAAAGAAAAGAATATCACCATAATGACTTCTGAGATGTGATATTATCTTTTTTTTAATGGAAATGTAAATATATTAATATTGATAAAAAAGAATATACATGGATTACTAGTTTATAGTCAAGAAGACTACAAGCTAGTGGTTCTCAATACAATCCGAAATGGTAGGCACAACATTAGGGTACAAAGTAAAAATAATAGTGTACACTTGTGTTTTAATCTTCTTTATAATTTCCAACGGTTGGCATACCGAATTCTCAACAATGGCCTTATTTTGAGCATACGAGATGTAGTAGAAAGTGGCTGCCAAAGCAGTAGACTTAGCCTTAGTATACCATGAAGTACCACGGTTGGTGCACCTAAACCACCTAAGACAGGCTTTGGCTGAATCCAAATTATTCGCTAAACCAAGCCACCTTTTAACTTTCGTCTAAATAGTTGATGAAATTGAGCATTTGAAAAATAGATGATTAGACGTTTTCGGATGTACCTTACACAAAGGACAGGACAAGTCATCAAGCCTGAACACAAGTTTATCCTTGGTCTTAAGCCTACTATTAGCACACAACCAAAGAATGAAAGAGTGTTTAGGTGTCAGTCCCTGTTTCCAAATGGTATTGGCCCAATACACCATCTGTGCAGTTGATCTTAGATAGTTATAAGCACAGCAGGTGAAAGAATTAGTGCACATGGCCCAAGAATGAAGCAGATCAACCGCACAGTTAATATCCCGTTCATGCTCTAGTATCATATCTCTAATTACTAGTAGTCTACAAAATAAGGGTGAGTGATCCCTATGAATGTCGATCTCCCAAACAGATCTGCCTTTCAAATAATAGTGTGTCACCCATTTGACCCACAAAGAATGTTTCTCCGATTGGATGTCACAAATGATTTTAGACAGTAGCGCTCCATTCCAAGTGTGCAAGTCCCGCAATCCAAGACCACCCTCGTTTTTCAGGAGACAAATATTTTTCCAGGCAATCAGGGAGTTCTTTGAGTCCCACAAAAAATCCCTAGCCATCCTATCCAACTGATAAATGATAGCCGTTGGCGTAGGGAGGATAGATAACCAGAAACACTTAACCCCTTGGAGAACATATTGGATCAGTTGGAGGCGTCCAGCATAAGAGAGAGAACGAGCGCAACATCGGCCAATGTATGAACCAATGCGATCAAGCAATGGTTTGTAGAAAGTAAGCCGATATTTACCATTCATGATTGGTAGCCCTAGGTAGCGGAACAGGAATTCCCCAATATGTATGCCGGTAGTTTCCAAAATATTCTCCTGATCATTCAAATGGATCCCAGCAAGATAAATATTGGACTTATCCTTATTGATTTCAAGACCCGAGCACCTTTTAAATTCTTCTAGGCAATCAAGGAGAATGCGAATAGAGGAACAATCACCCTTAGCAAACAACATAAGGTCATCCACAAAAGCAAGGTGAGTAATTCTAAGCCCCTTACACTTGGGATGATAATTGAAAATGCTGCCAGGTGTGTGCACTTTGACAATCCGTGAGAAATATTCTAAGCAAATGACAAATAGTAGGGGGATATCATATCCTCTTGGCGTAGACCTTTTGCTCCAGTAAAGAATCCATGGACAGTCCCATTGATAGCTACAAAGTACGATGTAGTGGTGACACATTGCTTGATCTAATTCACAAAAAGAGGAGGGAACCCAGCCTCCATAAGAAGATCCATTAAGAAATCCTAATTAACTGAGTCAAAAGCTTTCCTTAGGTCCACTTTAATTGTACATCGAGGAGAAACTCTTGTTCTACTATACATTCGCATAAGTTCCTGAACCATCAAGATACTATCAATCATGAGTCTGTCTTTTATGAATGCCAACTATGATGTGTCCACAAGGATAGGTACAACCAGTTTAAGTCTGTCGGCCAGAATCTTGGAGATAATCTTGTACACCATGTTACAACAAGAAATGGGACAGTAGTCACACACCCTCTCAGCATGATCAGTTTTCGAAACCAGGGTAATAATAGAATGGTTAATCTGCTTAAGAATTTTGGCATATGTGAAGAATTCTAAAACAACATCAAAAAGACTTTCTCTCACTGTATCCCAAGCTTTCTTGAAAAATAAGGCTTGAGTATCCATCAGGGTCGGGGGCTTTGCAATCACCAAGGTCCCATAGGGCTGATTTGATATCTTGCATAGTAACATCCTTAACCAAGTCCACCTTCAGGTCATGACGTACCAAAGAGCCAGCCCTAACATAGTCCATATTGATTCCTTGGCAGTCCACCTTAGTCCCAAGAGGAACACGGTAATAATTCACAAATTCATCAGCAAGATCCGTTGGGCTAACGATCATGCTACCATCTTTCTTGCGAATCGAAGCAATGAAGCCCCTCTTTTTATTCTTTTTGATAATGTTGAAGAAGTAACGAGTATTCCTATCAGTGTGTGCTACATACCTTCCTTTAGCAAGTTGCTGGTAGAACTTCATTTCTGCCTCCGCAATACGCCATGCCGATATTTTACACTCCTTGAAGCATGCAATAAGATTCTAATCCTTAGGGTTGGCCAGTAAAAGCTGTTGGGCATTGAGTACAGCCTGGTTCGCATGTTCCACACGATCCGACAGGTGAGAGAACTCCAGGTTGTTAAGCTGCAACAAGTCACGCTTTAGCATTTTCAACCAACGACAGAGGGTGAACTGGTGGAACCCCTTATGTTGCTGATCCCAGACCCCTTTCACAATGTTTTGGAATGAATTATGGTCAACCCAAATATTAAGGAACCTAAACGGTCGTACTAATCCCACAGTATTATCAACCACTGACCAAATAGCAGGGTTATGATCAAAAATGCAACTAATAGGGAAGAACTCCACTGAAGCTGGGTAGAGCACTGAAACCAAGCATCATTTCCCATAACTCTATCTAGTTTGGACCACACCCTAGAGTTTGTCCAAGTGAACCGTGGGCCAACATAAGGTAGGTCCTACAGGCCAATATCAGCACATAATGATACAAAGTCCCTAATATCATATGTTGAAGGCAATGAACCTCTAAGTTTATCATCCACATGTAAATAAGAATTAAAATCTCCCAGAAGGATCCATGCCTCTGACAACCTTGAAGATAAGAATTGAATATCTTCCCATAAATTTCTACGAGCCACAACAGAATTGTAAGCATAAACAAAAGTGAAGAAAAATGTAGCATGAGTAATCTTACAAGTGATTCGCACAGTGATAGCTTGAGGTGTGCAATGAAATAATAGGACATCCACCCTTGCTCCATTCCACAAGATGACAATTCTTCTACCATCCGATTCCACAAATTTATGAATAGTCGACCAGTTAGAGAGTGTGATATTATCAATATCATTGGTTGGCAGATGCCTTCGAATCTTCATATATGTTTTTGGACCTCTCTTTGTACAAAGTTAAGTCTTTGCAAGTCCATTAGTCCAGTTAGATTTCCCAAGATTATCATTGCAAAATTTAGAAGTCGAACCAATAATTCAAGAAAATGATACAGTGGCGACAAAACTTTTGCCATGTAAAATTTTTTGTTCCAAAAAATACCATTTAACAAGGAGGTTTTTTTTTTTATTTTTTTTTTATTATGACCTTCAGTGACAAAATTTTTATTTCCTAAGGAAAAGTGATGGCTCTAGATAGGAAAAAAGTGTATTTGCGTGGAAAATTTAAGTTTCCTCGCTAACGATGCATCATCAACAACGAAAATTCATTTCGTAACAAAAAATATTAACTTTTATTACTATTAACTATACTTCTAGCAATAAAATTCACATTAACTAGCTAATACCAGTCTTTAAAAATTTTAAATATTTACATTACGATCCCAATTTTTTTAAAATTGGTCTCTAAATTTTGTGTAATTGCAAAATGACCTCAAAAAAATTTGTAAATCAGACCTAAAATTTTAAAATATTTAGAAAATGAGTCCAAAACATTTTACAAACTAGTTTCTTAATTTTTAAATATATTCAATATGGTAGCAAAATTTTACAAATCAGACTTAAAATTCTATAAAATTATAAAATAATATCGAAAAATTTACAAATTGACCTTTATATTTTAGAATATTTAAAATAAAGCCAAAAAAATTATAAATTAGTCCCTAAGTTTTTAGATACTTGTAAATATGTAACACTATGGGAATTTTTTTTTAAAAAAAAAAAATATGCTAGATTATGTTGCAAAATATATCTAATTTCATTCAAATTTGGTCGTAATTTTTTTTAGTAATTCTAATAAATCCAACGGTTGGATTGTTAATCCAATATACATACATTTGTAAATGCTTTAGTTTTTAGGTATTTTCATAGAGCTTATGCTAAATTATATCGAAAAATTTATATCTGTTTACATTCAAATTTTGCTATAACACTTTTTACAATAATTTAAAGAAATCTTACGATCAGATCACTAATTTAATACGTGTATCATTGTAAATGAGTTAGGTTTTGAGCATTTTTATAGAGATTATGTCAGATTATGTGGCAAAATATATTCGATCACCTTTAAATTTGGTCACAACATGTTTTTTGGAAATTTAGAGATTTGATTGTAACAAATAAATACGTTAGGTTTTGAGCAGTTTTAAAGCGATTATGTATGATTCTGTGGCAAAATATATCAGATTACTTTCAAATATGGCAATAATATTTTTTTAATCAGTTTTAACAAATCAAACTGTCAGATCATTAATTTGAAACTTGTATATTTTTAAATTCATAAGGTTTTCGGCATGTTTAAAGAGATTATTCTAGATTTTGTGGCAAATTTTATCCGATTACCTACAAATTTGGTCATAATACATTTTTAAAGTAATTTTATGAAACCAAACAATTGGATTGTTAATTTAACTCGATTATATGGCAAAATATATCTGATTACCTTTAAATTTGGTCATAGTAAGCTTTTTAGAAATTAAAAAATTTGGCTATAACAAATATTTCAGTTAGGTTTTGGGGAATTTTATTGAGATTATGTTAGATTATATGACAAAATATATCCGAATGACTTTAAATTTTGTCATAATAAATTCTTAGAAATTCTAAAAAATCTAACGGTTGGATTGTTTATTTGAAACTTGTATCTTTTTCAATGCGCTTGGTTTTTGGCATTTTTATATAAACGATACAGCATTATGTGTTAAAATATATCTAATTCATTTACAATTTGGTCTAAATGTTTTTTTAACAAATTTAACAGTTAGATTGTAAATATGATACGTGCATTTTTGTGAACACATTATATTTTGGGCTTTTTTACAAATATTATGCAAGATGATGTAGCAAAATTTATCTTATTACCTGAAAATTCTGTCATATTATGTTTTTTTTTTGGCAATTTTAACTAAAATAACCATTGAATCGTTAATTTGAAATGTGTATCTTTGTAAATTATTGTTTACAACATGATCCTAAATTTTTTTAAATAGGTCCTTAATTTTTTTAATATTACAATTTGACTCGTAAAAATTTTACAAATTGGTCCCTAAATATTTGAATATTTATAATATGACCTCAAAAATTTTTGTAAATAGGTCCCTAATTTTTTATTATTTACAATACGACCCTTTAAAAATTTTACAATTTGATCGCTAAATATTAGAATATTTACAATCTGATCCCAAAAAATTTTGCAAGGTTGCAGATAAATGCATATGCATATATGTATATGTATATGTATTTGGGTATAGATATACTTATATACACATTTATGTATTTAAATATATGTATTTGTGTATATACATGTTTATTTATGTATATATATATTTACATATATAAAGAGTGAAATTAACAAATTGTCCACTTGTTTTTTATTCTACGACTCACTGATGTAAAATCAAACAAAATTTCGATACGGTAAAATTTTATTAAAATAAATAAAATAAATTCAAGGATGTTAGAGAAATTAATATCTTGAAACACGAAAACCCTTGACTTTTTGTTCACGGGCATGTGGCAAGGTCATGCAACAAGCACTGTTGCTTGAGCACGACTACTGGAAGCTGTGCTTGTTCCTGTAAAATGCAATGCTTATTGCATGCCCATGTGCCTAGCCATTCATCCCTTGTTTGCACTCCTCCAAACTTGTTCTCCCTGATCTCCATTGCATTGCAATGATTGTTCTTGGCCATCCACATGATTCATTGAATATTTTAAGCTCCCTTTTGGCATCCTTTCACCATCCAATTCTTTACAAACCTCTTTACTCTTGGCTTGATCATTTGGTTGGGTTGAAATCATCTAGGAATCCTCTTGAATATTAATCTCACCCAAGGAGCAATGAGTTACGATTCAGTCTTCCTTTTACCTTCTTGGAATTGGCCTTCATGCCTAGGATGATCCATATAAGAATTTATTTGATATATTTACAATTGCTTTTTTTTTTTTTCTGGTTTGGCTAAAAAGCCATTGCCATTTTTATTTATGTAAAATATCCATGCAAGAGAAAATCGATCATCGTGACATAGAATGTCTTACATGCAAGGAAGGACTATGCCATCTATCTAGATTTCATAAACCTCTCGCTTCACAAGAATGTGAAGAAATGGAATCAAACGTTGTACATCCATGAGAAGTACAAGCAAAGTTGGCCAAGCCGTTAGAACTTTATTTCATGCACTAAATATAAGATTAAAAACATACGACACAAAACTTCACTGAAAGAGAGCAATATGCCATTAGGCGTCATGACTAATTTGTGATTTAAATAGTATATCATTCAATGGAAAGACCACTACTTGTGAATCAGATTGAACAATAATGATGGAAATATTAAGCCTGTAACACCACTTCAGTCCATGATGAACTACTAAAGCCTCAGTTTCCTACTCTATAGCAAGACCAATATTTTCTAAAAAAGCAAACACAAATTAGCTAGAGGGTTTCCTAAGGATTCCACCAATTCCAACAAGTCCTCGATTCCCTTTGGAAGCACCGTCAACACTGAGTATTACTCTTGGTGTAGAGGAATTCAGTCAATGTACTAAGGCGATTTTTGGGGGAGCTAAAGAGCTCCGAATAGTTGAGTGTCGAATCTGGACACTAGAGGGTCTTACAGTAGGGTGAACTGCTGAAAAATCTATAGTAAAACCAAAGATCAAATGCTAAAGTTTGAATGGAGAAAAAGATCTACCACTGTAGAGGATATCATTGCAATATTTCAATGTCTCCCAATTAAAATAATAATAAGAAAAAGAAAATCATGAATAATCCCTACAAGACAAATACAAATGCGACAAGATTTGATAAATTGATGAAAAATCAAAAGCAAAAATATCATGAGGCAAGGATGTTGAATTCTCACTTTGTAGACCTACTATTGATACAATCCGCAAAGAGTTCCTTACTTTTAGATTAAATGGGTCTGTCAACATTGGCCTATTTCATCCTCAACACAAACTTATCAGATCGGGTTTATTGAACGACTTCATTAGATTGTGTTTGAAAAAAAACTTATAATTTGCTTGGATTTCCATGTGGGCTTTAAAATGGACGATGACCTTTAGAGGAGCCGAAGAATTAATAGCCATACCAGTAAGGATCTCATTCAAACGTCTACCGATTCATTTTTTTTTTTTTTTTGGTGAAACCATACTGTACTCCATCATTTTAATGCTTAGCAAACTACTGAAAGTCAATGTGCCAATTGTTAATCATACACATCCTCATGTGGCAGAGTGCGCATTAAAGTTGATGGTCTTAAGGCTCCGCCTAAACGAATGTAGATGCTAAGAACACAAACATAAGTCATGTCGGAATCGAAGTCCAGATGATGAACATGATTAGGGGCACGGCCACCAAACTGCAAACAACTTCTCCTACAAACCATAAAAATAAGAATAGTCAACCTCTAACCTACTTGATAACAAGGAATGATTAGGGATAATGTTCCAAGTCAGTGGCAGAGGAAGTTTATAAATCTTTCGGCTTTATTATTAATGTTCCTGATCATATAATTCAGACCTGACATGCTAATGATGTCGTACGGAGTATAGTTGATCCATTTTTGTGGCAACCCAAAACACAATGAAAGCCAAAAAAATGTGACAGTAGCCTAGTTTTTAATTTATCTTCAAATGCTGGGGTAGAAAATTCAAACTCTGCCTTGAATCACCTAAACTTGATTCTCATATTGTACTCAATCATTTATCAAAAAAGAATTCACATAAAAGGATGCGCTCAACAATGGATTGAACATATAATTCTATCTTATAGTTGTGTGTGAATTTGGTGGACGATCCAGATGATGCTTATAAAGTGAGGATTTTATCAAAAAACATTCCCCAAAAGGTAGAAGGCTTTTCTGATTCCCACGAATGGCAGGCCCAGTAGACAAAATGCCTGTTGTTTTCCTGGTAATTTTCAATTTTGTTGAAAAGTAGCATCCGGTTGTATATTTAATTCATTTTTATTAACAAAATTGATGCCCCCTTTTAGTGCTTTTGATTAAAAATATAGGGGGACATTGCTGCAGCGAGAGGAAAAATAGCTCTTGGAATATCGCTCGCTACCCTATTTCAAATCCAATAGTTTTTAAATATGCAAGGTTTGAATTCTAGTTGTTTTTAAATGTGCAAGGTTTTGAAACCAAATAGTTTTTAAATATGCAAAGTTGATATATTGCTAGCTAACTCTTGAATTTTTTCCATAGTGAAACAATCAAGAGCTAAATAATTTGCCATAAAATTTCTTTGAAATTCATTTAGCCGCAAAAGTTTTCGAATTTGTACCATTAATTCCTCATTATTGGATGGGGTGTATGTTATTCACCTATTTTTATTAATATTTTTTTTATGAAAATGTTAAAGTGTATTAATCATGAGAGAAGATATACAAAGAGCACAAGTGGTTTTGGGCCCAAGTGGAGCCCTAACCCATTCGGTTTACATAAGACTCAAAAAGGTTCAACACATGAGGATACAGGGTGAAAACGACTATATACACATGTGTTTTGATTCGTGTTGCTACGTCAGTCGGTTGGCATTGGTGTGAATCAAACACCATGCGGTTCTGAGTTATCCATAAGAAATAAACTGTGGCACACATGGCAGTAGTCTTTGCCTTGGCCTCCCAGTCGGATCCTTGGTTGTGGCGGTTGAACCAATGAAGGCATTTCCACAGCGAGTTCACAGCTCGTGGTATTCGAAGCCAGTCCTGGATGTCAGCCCACACAACTCTAGTGAATGCACAAGTAAAGAATAAGTGTGCGACAGTCTCAGGCACCAGTCTGCAGAAAGGACACATAGTGTCTTCAACATGAAATGGAAGAGTGTCCTTCGTTTTGAAAAAGCATGGATCCTTACCTATTTATTAAACCCCAGTGGTTGGTGGGGAAAGAGCATGGATCCTTACCTATTTATTAAGAGAAATAACGTGTTTTAAAGAGAGCCAAAATCCTTTAAAGAAATAAGCAACAAGTAATTTCAAAGAGCCCTTTGTGGCTTTTCTACTTGCAATTGTGCTTTTAGATACAAACCATTTATTCCATTTGCCATTCTTAGTGAGTTCCACAAAAACAATATAAGCTCCGATTCTAGATGGGATTATCTTAGTGGGTTTCTGCATTTGACAAGCCTAAAATGGTTTCGAATTTTTTGGTCATGGTATTTTTCTATATCACACATTTCACTTAGCAAGCGCAAGGCCATAAAAGAAAAAATGGTCAAATGTATCCAAAATTCATCGTTATCTAAATTCATGCTTATGGAGATAATGCTTTTGATTCATCACCACATTATAAATTGGATATCATACTCTTTTCTTCTCATACGGTGAAGAACAATAAGACAAAATGAAAGGAGTATAAATTAAGTCTTCACTAATCTCTTTTCTTTCTTTGGTTCTCCTCTCAAGTATGTTTGTTATCAACTATGCTGTGATTTTCTAATTTTAGCTAATGACTTATTAATTTCCTTTTTTAGTAATCCTTCATGCAAGATATTTCCAGTGCAAGCTTTTCCTTTTCCTTTTTTATTTTTAAAATTTAACCTTTCTATTATCACAAGACAAATAGTGCAGGGTTTCCAAAAGTAGCTATTTCTTTATTTTTCAACATTTGGCAAACTTCTTTATTTATTATAATAAAATTTCCATCTCTTTGGGGTATTTCCAAAAAAAAGAAAAAGAAAAAAAGAAACCTGCCATTAGTTCAAAAGTAATTTCTCACGTCCAGTTCAATATTTATTAACAAGAATAAGTCCCTAATAGAAGCTCAAGTACAAAGCCACCCTAAAATTGGCATATGCGACAAAGTTTCTAGTTTCTTCTACACTATTTCATGAAACTATTTTGTAGGTTAACTCTTCTACATAGACTCCGCTATGAATTTTTAACCCTCACTACCTTAGTTGAAATATTAAAATAAATTTAGGTGTGGCATAATATTGGGTGACTGATTATTCAGCATGCAGTAGAGCTAAGGAGCACTACAAAAACAATATTCCTACGAGCACCTCTTACTAGTTTTGTTTGGCTAATCCTCATTTTACAGGTGCTACATTTGCTGAAGAAGCCTCCAAAGTTGAAAAAGTGGCAAATCTCCCTCCCAAATGTAATGTTTATACTGATTGTATAGGCTACTATTAAATTGCAAGGCCAAGTCGTGTTTTTGCCTCGTCGGTAGGTGTGCAGGTTGCATTTGATGGTTGATAGGGTTAGATGCAACCAATCAATTGATTGTAACAGAAAATAATCATAACAGCAATAACACTATTTCATTCATATTTTTTCATAAATAAATGCATTGAAAATAGAATTTAAATTCATATTCAACATTCAAATTATTATTATTATTATTATTATTATTATTATTATTATTATTATATTATTATTATTATTATTATTATTATTTTGGTGATCTGTTTGGTATTTACCCCATTATTCTTTGAGTACTTTTTGAATTTGCAGCTCTAGTGCCATTCAAAAGCACTGTTTCATTTGGGGGATATATTATTACTTTTAGAAAAGTATTCCTATTTCAATAATAATAAAAAAAAAGCACAGTGCTTTAAATAGTGAAGTGTTTTAAAGTAATTAATATTGCTAGAATTTTTTGGAAGTCTAGAATTAGGGAACAAAAGCCTGAAATTCAGAAAGCACTGTTAGAAAAGATTTACTAGGACTTCGAATTTAAAGTTCAGGGAAGAGGGGAAAAGTTGCGGCCACATTGAAGGAACCAAATTTCCAGCGATTCTACTCACTAGAATTGATTATCAATTATGCATATAAGGTGTAACTATGGTGGGTTCCTATAAGAAAAGGGAAGGAAAATGGGATGTATTTATATAAAAAAAATTATATTCAATTGTTGACGTCCACTTTAGCCAATTAAACCGAAGCCGATATGAATTTTGCTAAGCCGATGATGACGTCAAGAAAGTCTTATAATGTATCAATATGAAAATCACTAATTAACCCTCCAAAAGAATTGTACAATAAAAATTCCCTTTTAATCCTAGTGTTGAAGTTTTTAAAGATGGGATCAACTACAAAGTTACCTTTCTTAGAATGGGAGAAGGGTAGAAGTTACCAACATCCTCTAAGGGTTTCATATGATTGATTATTGAAAAATCTAACTCCTTGAGATATGTTAACACCAACACATCATTATTGGCACCATTAGGCTACATGAATCGAGTGGTACCTGCAAAATCTTGTGATAAAGAGAAATCAGAAGAGTTAGCACATAAAATGATATCAAGGTTTTCTCTCAACACATTTTTCATGGTTCCTCATAGTCTCTCCCTTCTTTGTCAGATTTTTCAAAGTTTTCAAGCATTTGTTTTGCTATTTGTTGAGAAGCCAAGGCTGCCTCCTCCAATTCAACTGGCACCAGTTCTCCTCTATACACCATCCCTTATTTTTCTGCGAAAATTTTATTTTCCAACTGATTTTGTACATGTGCTACAGTGTCTTCACTTTAATATCCAATGCATTAGCATAAATTCTCTCTTGAATCTCCTCATCTAGCTTTGCAAGTTGTGTTCTTTGTTTGCTCAATCATTGGGAAACCTTTTCTTGCCACTCAATAGATGCAGATGTATTAGCAACAAAAGAATTCACTAATGTTTCTATTTATGTCTGATGAGACGATGCTTCATCATGGAGGTCAAGATAAATGAGGGGGAGGTGTGGCCATGCAAGGACAAGGGATGGCGACAAAGACAGATGAAACTAGACCAAAAAGGAGGCCACTAGAGGACGGCCGACACCGGCTCCAAGCAGCTAAACCGGCACCAGCTTCATTCTGCTCAACAATGGATTCATCCGGCTTTCGACCATCCGAAGGTAGAACACAGCCGGCGTCGGCTGTAGTGCCCAAACCTGCGTCGGTTCCACCCTGGCCAGCCGACAACAGCTCCGCGTTTTTAATATTTTCTCTAGTTTTCTTCAATTTTAACTGCTTGTAAAGACTTATTATGACACTAAACTGTAATAGAACCTTAGGGATTACTTAGCTAGGGTTAGGGTAGTATAAATAGCACCTTTAGTGATTTAAAAACACAATTCACTTCACTTTAATTCAAATTTGAGAAGAGAACCTTGAGAGGCCCTAACCTCCTTGTTCATCTTGTTCAAGACCAAGCTAAAGGGTTAGTCCTCCTTTTGTAAGAGTCTATAAATTTTTTGGATAATCCAATGTTGTTTTTTTGAATGGGTCTTAGTTGCTTTGTTCTTCTAAGGTTTGTTTGAAATCCAATATTTGGGTGCCTATTTTCTCTATTATATTAGTTCTTATTTGCCTTTGTTGCTTCAAGGATATTGGAGTGAGATTATAGTAGAACTTTCTACTCATCTTGAGGGTCTTTGAGGCTTTATTCTTCAAGGGTTTGAAAGAGTGTATGTAGTTATTTGGTTTTCTCCTTTTTAGTCACAAGAATCTCTGTTTTTTTGTTCCTTTGAGTTGAGCTGAAACATAGCCTACAAAAACACCCACAAACACCAAGAAAAGCAACCAAGAATTTGTATCAAAGAGTTTTGTATCAGAGCAAGGAAAAGCTTGATTCCCATCAATGCTTGAAATAAAAAAAAGGAGCCCTACAAATTGAAGAAAAGGGAAAAAATAGAGAAATCCCGTCACTCAAAATCTTGCTCCAAAAAGGTCTTGAAAATTTTGTTATAACTTGAATTTTCTGTTGGGGAATTGCTCCTTGATGTTGTTATAATCCTTGGGAACAAATTTTTCTTGTAATTGTGGTGAAATTTGGCTTGAATATGGGTGAAATTGTTAACTATTCTTAAGTGACGAGATTGGAGCCAATGTGTTTGATAAATGTTCTATGATAGTGTTTTTGGCTATAGCAGGGAATTTTGATTCTTGATTTTCATTCCTTGGGATTTTGTGACTTAGTATATCACTCTAATGTTGAATTCTATGTTCATTGAACTCAATTTCTCTATTGCACACTTGTGATTATCTTGTTATTCATCATCCTAGTTCTAGTCGTTCTTTTTTATTTGTTCTTGATAATTCATGATTGTTTCTTGCTTAGAAGTGTTTCTTGTGCATTTACTGTTTGTTCGTATGTTGATTGAATCCACTTTTCTTGAAATTCTTGATTAAAAACTTGTTTGCTTGAGGTGCCCAATAAGTGTTTGTTGAAATTTCCCTAAGACCCCCTAATTGGAAAGTTCTTTCGATTTGTGTGATTCACTAAGTTGGACTAAAATTTTAGCTATTGGAGAGGATTGAGATTGAACAAGAAGGCTCGAGTGTTGAGAAAAAGGCAAGAGGGTGAGCCTATCATTAAAAGAGCCTAAGAGAGCAAACACGAGCGTGGAGTGATCAAACTTAAGAGCCAACATGCAAGGAAGAGCAGTGATGATCTATTTTTTTTCTTTCTAATCTCTTTGTATTGCAGGTATAAGTAAGAAAATATCCCATCACCATGGCCCATGAACAAGAGATCTCTAGGCCTAACCTAAGTGGACTTAGTAGACCTCAAGAAGATCAAATTGATGCTATGGATTTGCGTGAGGACTTGCAAGCTATGATGAGGACTATGCAAAATGAATTTCAAAACATGACGAAGGAGTTGATAAATCATCTTGGGCAATCTTCTACCATTGCACAAATGAGAGGCCAAGAGCGATTTGAAGTGCCTAGTCCAAGGATGAGGGATGGTAATACCTATACTCCTCTGTTACATGCCCAACAAGGGGAAGAGTGGGATGAACATTCAATTGGGGAATTCCAACAAGCTCTTATGAGAGGGGGAGTACATGGTATGAGAGGAGGACGAGGTAGAGGACAAAGAAGGAATGAAGGGAACAATCTAAGAGGATTAGAACGAGAATTCGAGGGAGCTGATGAGTGGTATGAGGGGGAACAAGTTGAGGCCTTTAGGGAACATCATAGAGGATGGGGTAATAGAGGAGGAAGGAGAGAAGGAAATGATGTGGAAAGGAAGTTGAGCCATATTAAATTGAAAGTGCCCACATTCTATGGCCAGAGTGATCTCGAAGCTTATTTTGAGTGGAAAAGTAAAATGGAGATATTTCTAGAAAGCCATAACTATAGTGAGAGGTCAAAAGTGAGGTTGGCTATTTTGGGATTTTCGGAGTATGCTTTGGTATGGTGGGAGCAAGTTAGTGCTCAAAGGAGACAAATGGGAATGGAAACCGTGGCTAGTTGGAATTTGTTGAAAGACATGATAAGGGCAAGGTTTATACCACACTATTACTACAACGATCTTTACCAAAGGCTCCAATCACTCAAGCAAGGGAACAAGAGTATGGAAGATTACCATAGGGAGATGGAAGTTATGTTGATGAGAGCTCAAATCCATGAAGATCCTAGAGTAACAAGAGCAAGGTTTTTGGGAGGATTAAATAGGGAGATTGCCAATTTGGTGGAATTGCACCCCTATGATTGATTGGAGGATATGGTACATGCCGCTATAAAGATTGAGAGGCACTTAAAGAGGAGGGCATTTACTAGACCATCACTTCCAAATCCCAACACAACTAGCAAGGTGCCAACTAAGAAGGATGAAGCCCCTAAACCATTCCAACGGGACTTCTACAAACCTAAAAAGGATTGGAAGCCAAGGGAGGATTGGAAACCTAGGGAAGGATGGAACAAGGATAAGGAAAAAGCCATAGAGAGGCCACAAAGGAATAGGGATGTCAAATGTTTTAAGTGCCTTGGATATGGACATACTTCCCATGAGTGTCCAAGCAAGAGAACGATGCATACTAACCCCTATGGTGAGGTCTCTACCGATGAGGAAGAAGAGGGAGAAAGATGCCAAGGAGACCAAGATGGAAGAAGGGATGAGGAAAGTGATGAAGAGGAAGTTGTTGGTCAAAAATACTCATTGGTGGGAGTCACAAGAATGTCATTGAATTCACAAGCCATTGAGGATCAAGACCACCAACAAAGAGAGAACATTTTCCATACTAGGTGTCTAATCAACGAGACCCCTTGTAGCGTCATTGTGGATAGTGGGAGTTACACTAACGTGATTGTGCAAACTTGGTTGAGGAATTGGACATGAAATGGATTAAACACCCCAAGCCCTACAAATTTCACTGGTTGAACGAAAGTGGGGAATTGAGAGTGAATAAACAAGTTTTGGTGTCTTTTGAGATGGGGAAGTATAAGGATGATGTGGTACCCATGTAAGCGGGACACTTGCTCATAGGGAGGCCTTGGCAATAGGATAGGTATATTAAGCATAATGGGAGGAAGAATACTTATTCCCTACTCAATGAGGGAACTAAGTTTACCCTCACCCCCATGACCCCTAGTGAGGTGAGCAAAGATCAAAAAATCATGAAGGAGAAAGAAAACAAAAAGGGAGTGCAAGATGTCAAACAAAAGCAAGGAATTGAGGGAAAAGAACAAGAGAGGAAAAAAAAAAGAGTTGAGCGAGAGAATAGACAAACAAGTACCTTTGATGATCAAGGATAGGAGTGAGCAAGGACAAGATAAGGGAGGTAAAAGAAGAGTGCATTTCTTTGAAAAAAATAGTAAGGTCATAGAGACTATAAAAGCTAAAGAACCGGTCATTCTTCTTTTATGCAAAGGTTCTTATGTTTCTACTAATGATTTTTCATTGTCTTTGCCTAATGAAATTGCAGTTGTTCCTCAAGAATTTGAAGTTGTTTTTCCAAAGGAGGTGGTTAACCGAACACTTACCCAACTATTGCGGACCATAACCAAGAAGAACTTGAACAATTGAGTGGAATGCTTGCCACACCTTGAGTTTGTTTACAAAAAGGCTATTCATTCTACCATTGCTTATTCTCCTTTTGAAATTGTGTATGGTTTCACCCTTCTAACTCTTTTGGAATTGGTTCCCTTACCTATAAATGAACGAATGAACCTTGATGGAGCTAAGAAGACGGCAAAAGTGAAGGCACTCCATGAAGATGGTGGCAATGATGCAGAGACGAATCCTTTTCAAGGAGGGGGAGATGATGAGACTCTGCTTCATCATGGAGGTCAAGATAAAGGAGGGGGAGGTGTGGCCATGCAAGGACAAGGGCTAGCGACGAAGACAGATGAAACTAGACAAAAAAGAAGGCCACCAGAGGACGGCCGGCGCCAGCTCCAAGAAGCAAAACCGGCGCCGGCTTCATTCTGCTCAACAATGGATTCATCCGACTTTCGACCATCCGAAGGCAGAACACAGCCAGCGCTGGCTGTAGTGCCCAAACCGGCGCCAGTTCCACCTTGGGCAGATGACGACAGCTCTGCATTTTTAATATTTTCTCCGGTTTTATTCAATTTTAATTGCTTATAAAGATTTATTATGACCCTAAACTGTAATAGAACCTTAGGGATTACTTAGCTAGGGTTAGGGTAGTATAAATAGCACCTTTAGCGATTTAAAAACACAATTCACTTCACTTTAATTCAAATTTGAGAAGAGAATCTTGAGAGGCCCTAGCCTCCTTGTTCATCTTATTCAAGACCAAGCTAAAGGGGTAGTCCTCCTTTTGTAAGAGTCTATAAATTTTTTGGATAATCCAATGTTGTTTCTTTGAATGAGTCTTAGTTGCTTTGTTCTTCTAAAGTTTGTTTGAAATCCAATATTTGGGTGCCTATTTTCTCTATTCTATTAGTTCTTGTTTACCTTTGTTGCTTCAAGGATATTGGGGTGAAATTATAGTAGAACTTTCTACTCATCTTGAGGATCTTTGAGGCTGTGTTTTCAAGGGTTTGAAAGAGTGTAGGCAGTTATTTGGTTTTCTCCTTTTTGGTCACAAGAATCTATGTTTTTTTGTTCCTTTGAGTTGAGCTGAAACATAGCCAACAAAAACACCCACAACACCAAGAAAAACCACCAAGAATTCATATCAATGTCTCACTAAAAAATCAATGTGAGCTTGTATTCTTGATAATATATCGTTATTATATTTCCATTGATATGTCGTCAGGGCCCTATGTTTCCCCATGAATAACCTACCATGATGATGAGTTCTTTTTTTTTTTTTTTTTAACTCACAAAATAAAAGAAAAGTTTGCAACAAGAAACATTCAAGAAATTCAAAAAATAAAAAAATCAAGAAGAACATACAAAAACAAATAAAATTTAGTAGTATTTACATATACAATAATGGCTAAATCAACAAGATTGAGTGTTTTCTATAGTGCTCGTTCCTGGTAACGGTGCCAAAAACATGATGCGTGTTTTGTGTGTATGAAATATTACCAACAAATTGCACAATTAATTAAGTTTTAATTAAAATTCTAGACACTCAACCACACATATGGGCAAGTATACCCATCATGTAGCATAAGGAATAGCAAGTATTGAATCAACAGAAACTTAGGCTCCTACTCTATTTTCCCAAAATCTTTATTGTTTAGCTTATAAAAAAAATAAAAGTAAATAAACTACTAACCTAATATCCTAGAGAATAAAACAAGTTCACACAAGAAAGTGAACTATGAATCCAAAAGGGAGAATAGATATGTAAGTAGATAGAAATCCTTAAAGACATAACAATGATTGATAAGCAATCGTCTTTGGCTTCAAGAAGAAATAAAATAGAATCCACTTTTTTCTCAAGTCATAGATTCAGTATTGTTCTAGCCAATTTAGTAGATTTTCCAATCGCACTTAACAACACAAAAGATGCATAAAGAACAATTCCTTAGAAAATTTCCCAAATTTCTAGGTGATATTAAAGCATGAAATCAATCAATATCTATATGCTCTAGGTGATATTAATGGACCTTTGATTACTCAAGTTCAATTCTAAACATCCTTTCCCAAGTTTGCTATGAAAATAAATATATAATTGATTAAGTTCAACACTCTTCTAATATGTTTTCCCTAATTAATTAGAAGGAAGAAATAATCAATTAATCTATCTAATGAAAGCAAGTAACCAAATACTATGAATAATAGTCAATTGATCAAATAGCTAAAATCAATACAAATTTATGAATCCAAAAACATCCTCTAAATACACTTAAAACTCAAATTAACAGTAAATTACAAAGAAGAGAAAAAGAAACCACTCTTAGACAAGTAAGTCTTCTTCTTCTTCTTCTTCTTCTTCTTCTTCTTCTGTGAAACCTTCACAATCAGTCTCCTTTCATTCCCCAGAAGTCTCCTTGATCCTCTTAAATCTTGGTGCTTGATTCAACCATCTAGCAGTTCTCTAATGTTCTCTTGACCCCATGAGTGAAAAATAATTTAATGAATGTTAATATCTCCTATTTATAGGTGTTTAGATTGCCAAAAAGTGCTTATGAGGTCCTAATTCATTTCCAAATCAATTCCCAAAATATCTCAGGAATCTCCAGTTAGCCAAAAAATCCATCAAGGAAACAGTGGTACATATACTAGCTAGCCTCTCTATCTTCTGATTAATAAAAAGAAGGGGGAAGTAATCCTTTCTTATGGCTTTATTTAGCTTCTTGTAATCAATACACATTCTCCATCATTTGACAAGCCTCATGGATAAAAGTTCCTTTTTCTCATTAGGTGCTACTGTCATGCCTCCCTTTTTTGGCACTACCTGTGTAGGGCTCACCCACATGCTTTCTAAAATAGGATATACAATACCTATATCTAATAGCCTGATCACTACACCTTCAATCACTTCTTTCATGTTTGGATTTATACTTCTTGGGGGTTGAACCATAGGCTTTGCATCTTACTCTAATAGAATCTTATGTGTACAGAAAGATGGACTAATCCCTTTTATATTTGTGAGCATTCATGAAATGGCCTTCTTGTGCCTTTTCAAAACTTAGACCAACTATTGCTTCTATTTTGTTGCTAAGTTTCTTGCAATAATCACAGAGAGTTTACCGTTGTCACTCAAAAAGGCATATTCTAAATGGTTAGACAATACCTTTAGTTCTAATTCAGGCTACTCTTCAATAGATAACTTTGCTTTCTCCATACTTGATTTCTTAATATTTTCAAACTTTTCAGAATCGACCACCACATGTTTCTCATCTAGGCAAACTACATTGCTCTGCAATGATTTGCTCAATTCATCTTCCCTCTATAGACAACCCCAAGATTTTCTATTCAAAAGCTCTTGCATATAGTTATAAATGCATTTATCCAATAACATCAATCATAAAAAAGATATCATTTTACATAGATAGATACTTCAAAACCTCAAATATCTGGATGGTCACCTCCTTATCCTTCATATGTAATGTTAACCTCTCTCCATGTACATCTATAATAGCTTTGGTAGTGGCTAGGAAGGGTCTACCTAAGATAATAGGAATTTTGGAGTCCTCATCTATATCCATGATAATGAAATCCACAGGAAAAATAAACTTATTGATTTTCACCAAAACATCCTCCATAGTCCCTCTAGGGTATTTAATGGATCTATTTGCCAACTAAATGCTCATCCTAGTGGGCTTTGGTTCACCAAGACCTAACCTTTTTAAAGTTGTGCATGGCAACAAGTTTATGCTAGCTCCTAAGTCAGCCAATGCATTACCAAAAGGTAATTTTCCAATCAAACAAGGTATAGAAAAACTTCCTGGGTCTTTCAATTTCTCTAGTAGCTGATCTTTTCTTGAGAGTATAGCTGAGCATTCTTCATTGAGAATTACAACAGATAGTTCTTCCAAACTTCTTTTCTTTGATAGCATATCCTTGAAGAACTTTGCATACTTGGACATTTGGGCGAGTCGTTCGATGAGAGGAATATTAATATGTAAATGCTTTAATATTTCCAAGAACTTCCTGTACTGCTCATCTACCTTTCCCTTTTTCAATCGGCTTGTATACAGAACTGGTGGCTTGGAATGGTGTACTTATCTCTAAACTTTCTTTTCTTCAGAATCTTTAACCAGCATCAAGTCAGTTAGATCAATTGGCACTTGTTCATTTCTATAACTACGCTTTGCTTCTTGTTCGTCCTGTATTGGACCTCTGTTTTCCTCCATAGTTTTACTGGACTGCCCAATTGCATCCCACTTCTTAGTGTGATTACCTCTACTTGCTCACTTGCATCTTTATTTTTAAATTAGTCTTGCCAATTGTTTAATTTGGCCATCTAGTGTGGAAAGAAGTCTTATGCATAAATTTTGGGTGTATAAAAATCATCAAATTTAAATCCATCCCTTAGTCAAGTTTTAATTAAAATATTTATCCCAAAATACATATACAAGCAAGTATACTCATCACAAGCATAGCATAGGGAATTAACGAGTATTGATCCTCAAAGGAACAAGTACACATTAATCACTTTTCATTCATTATTTAACCAACCCAATAAAGTGATAAAATAATAAAAATAAAGAAATATATACAACTCAAGGATGTGAAAATATGCAATTTAGACAAAAGCTTTTGACAACATTATAATGAATTACTTAGCCAATATCACAATCAATTATTATCTTGGCTTCATGAAGGATTTAAAATAAATCCACTTCGTTTGCAATCCATGGAATCACTATCTTCTAGTTAAATTAGTAAACATATTCTATCTCAACCAATTACTCAAAAGATGCATTAAAATCAATCCTCACATAAACAGCTATATTCTAGGTGCTTTAAAACATGAAATTAGTCAATGAATCCATATTCTAGCAATCATGAACCAATCTTTGATTACCTAAGTTCTAGACAATTTACCCATTTTTTTGAGCAAGTTAAGAGATAAAAAATATGAAATTAATTAATTGAAGTCATTAACAACCCCTTTTTTTCAAGCAAGTTAATAACAAAAACCAATCAACTAACTCCGTAAGAAAAACAAGCAATCAAATACCAAGAACAATAACTAATTGATCAAAAGACTAAAATAACTAATAAATCATGAATTCCTAAAACAATGTCAAATTACAATGAAAATATTAAGTACAAAATTTTCTAAGAAAAAAGAAAACAAAGGTAAAAGAAAACACTCATAGATAAGCCTCTTTATTCCCATTTGAAAACTCTCTTGAATAACCCTTATTGAATTTGTGAATTCTTCCTTCTTTGAGTGATTGGAATTTATTCTCTTGTATTCACCTCTCAATATCTTGTGTTTTCTCTTGATTTTATAAGTTTCTTTGATCCCAAATTCGTTGCTTAAGGAGTCATGGCCGAGTAGTAATTGAAAAATACCGAAATCATTGGAAAATTCCAAAATTTGTACAGAGAATTTTCGTACTCCAGAGCGGACCTCGCGCTGGGTCTAGTCAACCTACTTGTTGCCAGGTGTGTTTTGTTTTCTTCCTCAAAATTTTCTCTGTTTTCCTTTGGCCAACTAGAATGAACCGGTGCCTGGTCCACTTGCCAGACTTGGCGCCAGGTGTGTGCTAGAAAATCTCCAGTTTTGCTCGAAATTAACTCAAATCTGCACAAATTTGTCAAAAATACTTTCTACAAGCAAAATGTCAATTGGGAAGGAATATACTTGTTATTACAATAAAAGTATCTCAAAACAATCTAAAATAAAAAGGAAAATATTGATGGCTTTAGCTCCTATCAAAGTCCCTCTTTATTCCTCAACAAAGCTTCAATTATATTAAAATGGGAGTCTGCTGTAATTGCAAAGTCACATAAAGTGCCTTCTATTGAAGCCAGATCTTCCATTTCTTCCATCCTTGGTAAGCTTTGTATATAAGATATTATTCATCATTTCTCCCAAAAGAAAGGTCTCTTGAAGAATAGGATCAACAAAAATCTCAATATATACTCGAAACAAAAGAATTGCTCTAAATAATTTACCCAACAAATCAATGAATAGCATAAAAAATTAATTAATCAATAAAATTTTTTCAACCAAAAATTTCAAAAAATAACTAAACTTTCACAACAACAATAAGAAAATTTCCAGATACAATTGCGCAAATAAAATTCAAATCTAAACTACACAAGCAAAACAATTATTTACATTTAATTTATTCACAATGAATAAACACACATACCTCGGTGCAAGTTAGTCATGTTTACAAGTATGTAAAATTACAAGACCAAATCAACAAAACTCAAGCATTTCAAAATATATCATTCAACCCCCGACAATGGCGCTAAAAACTTGATATGCGTTCTTTGTGTATATACTCATGCATAGGAACATTTGTTAATTTTTCACACAAAAAATAATCAAGTCTTAATTTAAATACCAAAAATCACTCACACAACATATATATGGGTAAGTATGCCCATTATGTAGTATAAAGTTCTAACTGCCAAGTATTGTATCCCTCGAGTAAGGTGCCAAATACTTCTACTACACCTATGTTTCATTGTTTGATAATTTATCCTATTGGAAAGGTAATGAATAGGAAAGAGAACTAACTAGCCCAGGTACACGTAAGAATCCTCCTTAGATCACCAAAGATCCTTAGGAAGAGAAATATACATTTTGCAATTACAAAGGTATTCAACGTTATAAAGCTATACCTCAATCAATTAAATAGATCTATTGATATTCTACATTAGCACCAATTGTGCAATCTAAATCAAGACCCACTCTCTCTCGAGTTAAGAATCTCCTACCCTCAATCTCATTAGTGGGTATTTTTACCTCACTAATCTAATTCAAGCGGTATTAAGACTAATTACCTATTCTTTATTTATAGGGTAAACCCATATGGTAAATTAACTAATAAAGCCTATCAACTTTAACCCTATCTCTCGAAATTATTGAAGTAAAAAAAAATAAATAATTAACAATTCAACACAAATATAGTAATTGAATGCCAAAATAGATTTCAATAAAATAAAATAGAAGTCAAAATCTAACAAATATAATGGTTCAAATTTTTAATCATAAAGTGAATCACGAATGCCTGACAAAAATTAGAAAAGAAAATAAACTCTTAGACAAGTTGTGTTTTTCTTTTTCTTGAATCTCTCCCTTGAAGATGCTTTCTCTTTTTAAAAAATGACCTGGATCCCTTCCTTGGATTCCTTTTTAGGGCTCTAGGTTTTGGATGTTGCTTCTCTCATTCTTGATCTGTGGTTGATAAGGCAGCAAAAAGAACTATTTATAGAGGAGCTTGAAAATCCTTGAAGTTTTCTATGTACTGATTGGTCTTGACTTAAACTGGAGCCTGTTATGCACTTTTCTTGAAGATCTTGTAATCCCGTTTTAAATTGGGGCTGTCTATTCTTCTATCTGGTTCTTGTTAGTATTGTTGTTTCGGCTCCTAAACTCTCTAGAAATAACTTGTGCCTTTTTAGTTGATGAACCGTTGCCCGTTGATAAATGTAATGGGTGCTTGTTATGTCCCAAATGTTATCCTTAAATTCTCTACTAGGAACTAGCACCTATCTTGCATGTTATCAGGCATCGGTTTGATACTCCTTTGCTCTATTTAGCTGTGTTTCTCTAATTATCCTCTACTTATGTTTTTTTGAACAAAATAAGACAAAATAAGGGGAACGAGAAGTCATCTAATAATAAAGTTGGCATTACCTAGCACAAATGACTAAGAAATATAATAATAATAAGCACTCATCTATGTATAGTTGTAATGATGATAACACCCTCTATGTAACACCTATCATTGAGATCAGAAAAATGTACTAACTTTTTTCTCAATAACATTTACCATCCTTTAATATCTAGTTTGATAATCCATAATTTCAGTATGTACCCACTTATCTCAGTGAACTACCTAAAAGCATATATACTAAGTCACGTTCCTAGGGCTCTAAATTATTTACATTATCGTGGACAATTACAAGGGATTGATATCTTCAATAAGTGAAGTATAAAAACTCTATTATAAAGGTTTGTCTTGATTAACTAGAGTCATTTCCTGAATGTACAACGTTATTGGCCTTTTGTTAAGACCTCACCATCATTAATCAAAATGTACAAGTCCAACTTCACTAAATCTTCAATTTATACTCAATTCTTAGGGTACTTGTCCACGCAGTAGCAGTGATAGACCAATCTTTATTTATTATAGTACTTTTATAAAGATTACTCTCAAGTGATGCAGTTCTACATATTCCAAATATACTTACACTATTAGCATGAGAGAATTACTTACTTATTAAAGGTAAACCATTCTCTGTTTAGAAACCATGGCATAATGATCTAAACCTTGGCAAAGAACCCAAATTCTTCAATCAATTAGGAATGTTTAACCTTGTATATTAGTAGCCCATGACCTACACCTTACTGTAAAAGGACGACCCAATCATACAGATAACTTACTAACACACTTAGATCTTAATATGCAAATATATAAAAGAAAACAACCATTTATGAATGAAATATTTTATTTACTTTTCAAAAATAAAAAATACATTGTCTATTTTAGGCATACATTTCAACAATATCCCACTTGCACTAAATAGACTATGATAGTCTATATGTACCTATCTATACGATGTCTAAGTGTCTCCGAAATACCTTTTTCTCAAAGGCTTGGTAAAATGATCCACAGATTGTTTGAAGAAAAAATCTAATCAACCACTATTTCTCATTTCTAGATAAACTCCCAGATCAGGTAATATTTCCTATCAATGTGCTTACCCTTCCTGGGTTCCTTGTATTTTGACACAACTCCAAAATTATCACAATATATGGTAATAAGACTATCTATTTATGGCACAACTCCAAATTCTATGAGAAACTTCTAAAGCCAAACCGCTTTTTTAGAAGCCTTTGAAGCTGCCACATACTTAGCTTCTATGATGGAATCATCAATGTAAGATTGTTTAATACTTCTTCATGAAATGGCCCCTCTAGAGAAAGTAAAAATATCTCTATTAGTAGATTTTCTTTCATCTTTATCTACTTAGAAGTCTGAGTTAGTATAACCAGTAGGAATTGAATCATCAACTCTACAGATAAACATATAATCCTTTGTTCCCTTTAGGTACGTGAGTATATGTTTTGCAACTTACCAATGTTCTTTCCTAGATTTAACTAATATCTACTTACCATGTCTAGAAAAAAAAATATAGATATATGACCTTGTACAATGCATGTCATACAAGAATATTCTATAAGAGAATAAATCATAAAATTTTATTTTCACTACTTAAGTTAAAACCATTTAGAAACACTTAAATTCAAATTATTATTCATGTCAAGGATAATACCTTAAAGAAATTGAGATTTTAAATAGCGTAATGTAAAAGCTGAAAATCCTTATTCACATATCTTTATTAAACGATTACATTACCCTACAAAAATAGGCATAGAAACAAATTCTTTATTTACTACTTAGACTACAATAGCTTTGGAAGTCATGGAACTTAAGTTGATCCATCATTCCTAATTTATATGAATCACTTGGTTTGTATTCTTGACCTAGGAAATGAGGTGAAGCTCATTGAATAGATATAAACTTATTTAATTCAACTTCAATAGCTTTAGTTTTGTCTATTCAAATATATGGATTTTCATGAGTTTGGCTTGGTTGAATAGATTTGAATTAAATTTTTATATCAAGAGAAAAAGAATATCTCTGCCATGATTACCATTGATTGCCAAAAGTCCACAATTTTTGTAAGACGCTTTTTGCTTGTGGTGTTGTGGTTTGTAATAATTTGCTTAAGGACAAGAAAAAGCTTAAGTGTGAGGGAGTAATGAGTGCTTAAAATGTACATATTTTCATATCAATTGTGCAATGTGTTCAGATTTATGAATAAATGACTACTTGTTCCCGCTATTTTTTCCTAGTTTGTGCAGAATGCTTAGCCGAAGATTTATTAGACAAATAAGGTGAAAAAGCCTAAAAAAGGAGTTGAAGAAGAAGGTCCAACTGATGCCTAGTAAAGCCAGGAGCAGGCGCTGGTTCATTACAAAAATCTAGAAGTTTCAAACTATTGGGAGTAACCAGCGCCGATTTGGACCTTGAACAGGTGTTGGGTCATAATTTGATTTTTTTAAAAAATTAAGTAATTGGAACCGTTTATATTAGTGAACAAGTGCCACTTCATGTTGTAGAAAGTGCTATTCTTATGAAATTTCAAAGGTTTTCGAAGAGCACTCTATATACCCATGTTTAGTCATTTCAACTGTGAAGTTAGAGAGCAAAAGAGCTACCAAAAATCATAAAGCTCCAAGAGAGAGTCCAAGGAGAGGATCACGGCTTCCTTTGAAGAGGAGAAGGACATTGTTAAGAAAAAGAAAGGGCCACTTCTCTAAGAGTTTACTCTATTTCTTCTTGTATTTCTTGCTTGGATTTTGAATGGGTATTCTTAATTTATGATGTATCAAAAGGGTTGAACACTTATTTTATTGAATCTTGATTTCTATTTTGTTAATTGTAATCAATTTTGGTATTCAATAACCAAATTTGAATTATGTATGTTGATTGGTTAGGATATAAAGGCTTCATTTGTCAATTTTACTTGATAAGTTTTCCTTTGATTAGCTTAAGAAAGGGATTGAAGGATGAGAACTAGGTGATTAAGGGATTGTGAGGGTACCTAGAGATAGGAACACCATTTCCTCTAATTTGAGATGACTAATTAATCTTAATGTGATAGGAATCAAATTAGGCATGAAGGTCATTTTCAAGAAAATGGAAGAAAGACAAAATCACACTTCATGGTTCCATGGGTAAGAACAATATTCAAGAGGATTCAAGGGAATTTTCAAGATAATAAATTCAACAAATCCAGGTCCAAGAAGATTGTGAAGAAGTGGATGGTAAAGGAAGGGCTAAAAGATGCATAACACAAGCAACAATCAAATTGAAGGATCAGGCCAATCTTTAAACAAGGATTGAAGGCCAAAGGAGTAACAAGAAAAGCTCAAAACAACTAACATTTCATTTGGAAGATTAAGAGGACACATGAGAAAGAAATGAATGTCAAATAAGCATGGATTAGAGTGCAATAAAATAATGGAGGGTGACCAGAGCTTACCCGGCATAGGGTGAAAATTTTGGACCCGACGCCGGCCCAAAGTCAGACCGATTATGTTTTGGACAGAACTGACCCGGCGCCGGGTGTGTGTATCTGGACCCGAGACTATCGTGAATTTTCTCTATTTTTCTTGTTTTCAGCTTTTTATGCTTGTAATTTAATTTTCACAACTTTTCTTATATTTTAACCAATTTTAAGGCTTGTAATATGGCCTCAAAGCTTGTATTAAGGCCATTTAATAGTTAGGATTAGTTTGCTAGTTGGTTTAGGGCAAAGCACCTATAAATTTGCCATTATAGCTCTTGTAAACATAATTTCTGATATTTAAAGGAGGAAAGTTGTGGTAAGGCTTGTAATAGCCTACGTAAAATATCGTCACATCAATGACATGAACCAATCGATTGACTTCGTGGGGGCATTCCTTACTCAGTGACGCACTGTACTTCCTAGACTTGGGTGTAGTGATAAATATGTTGTTGGGTATCTCAGGCTTGTATCATATACGGCGCAACGGAAGAATAAAATGAGATACCATCCCAAAACCTGCATATTTGTGGAAAATAAAACATAAACAAATCAACGGTAACAGCTTTTTACCTTTCTTTGATCGTCCGAAGAACAAAAATTTCTTCTTCAAGTCGAGGCGTGATCCAGCAATCCTCTTGTGCAAACTCCACGAGAGTTGAACGTCTAACCACTATAATCACAGTGTGTGACTATCTCTAACAGTAATCCACATAGATGATACACTCAAGCACGAAGTTTTCTATGCTAGCAAAAACACTAAGTGGCGGCTGGGGTTCTTCACATTTTTGCAAAACGAGAGAGAGAGAGAGAGAGAGAGAGAAGAAGAGAAGGTTGTGTTTCTAGGGTTGGAGTTTTCGTATGTTGTGTACCAGCTAGGGTTTCGTGTTTCATCTATATGTCACATGAAAATCTTGCTAAAAAAATCCTCCATCCCAGAATTCTAAAACAGTTAGAATTCCCTAATTATAATTAGAAACATCAAGTTCTCACAAATATAATTTGGACCATAAATTATAACTAATTATAATATATCCACAACAACTTCTATTTCTCTCAATTAACCCCACTATGTTATCAAATAACATCTTGAGTAAATAATCCTCTATTGTGTGTGACCTATTAGGTTTCCTGATCAATTGGTAGTGAACATGAATTAATCTAAATGTCTTTGAGATTAATAATTCATAATTAATTAGAATTAATCCTATTAATTCTAATCAAGATTGGTTTATTAATTCATCAATTAATAAATCCACATTCCCAAATCATGATGGTATCTAGCAACACATCATGACCATCCAAGAGTCTAGGAAGTCAAGTGGCTTGACATGAACCCTTCAATAACAAACTTCAGTGCAATTAACTCCTTTCACCATACAATATCTCATTCAATTTTGAGTACAAAATTAGTGCCAACTCCCTCTAGAATTAATTCTAATCCGAATACAATAGTACTTGTACCAGGAATCCACTACTCTAGATGTGTATCAATTGGAACTATTTTCAATACACATATGCCTTGGCCAAGGACTTCTCGAGTAGTAATTCCTACAAGTGGCCATGAGATATTCGCCCCTGCTATTAGGAGTGGTGAATCCTTTATTTACCCTATCAACTACTTTTGTTTACCTCATAATGTACCCAATATCCATCCCATAGGTGACCCTTGATCAAGCTTCAGAGATTGGAATCAAAGTACAATGCTCAGGAAACAAAGTATCTTGGAGATCTCAAGTCTAAGGATACTTGCACGTTTGCTATATTGAAATTATATCACTGGCACTAAATAGTTATCCATGTGATTATTTCAAAGCTAGGTCATCCTATGAAATTGTTCCATTAACAAGCATCCATGTGTTAACTTTGAGTATCTCAATACTTACGGATATGAGAACCACCAACTGATCAAATCAGTAAGTCTAACATATGCTAGTCTTAATGCATTAATGATGTCCTGTCTTATTAATACTACGACTAGGGACTATTTAAATGCTAACACTATACAGTGTAGTACGAATCTCATATCATGATCTCTATCATAATTTCCTTAACACAGTGTTATACTAGAGACTTTATTGAACAATTATATTACTTAAAAAAGACTATAAGATGAATAATGTCTTTTATTAAAATAAAATGTATCATATACAATGTACAAGTGATTGCCTCTAGGGCACAACACTAACATATGCAAGGGTTACTAGGTCGTTGCCCAAAAGCAACGCGCTGTATCAGTCTCCGGATACGGAGTCAAGTATGCAAGGGTGTAGGGTAAAAAAGACAGTCCATTGTGATGGGATCCACCTAGCTATATGGAATATAGAATCTTTGACCAGTAGACTGACAGAATTAGTTGAGGTTATGCAGAGGAGAAAGATTAGCATTTTTTGTCTTTAAGAAACCAAATGGGTAGGTGAGAATGTGAGAGTAGTAGCATCTTGGGGTTATACACTTTGGTATTCAAGTAGAGTTAGGAATAGAAATGGAGTCGGGATTATTATTGATCATAAGTTTATTGATGATGTGATTGAAGTACAAAGAAAGAATGATAGGATTTTGAACATCAAGATCATGATTGGCGGCGAGATTACTACTGTAATTAGTGCGTATATGCCACAAGTAGGACTCCAGGATTTGGTTAGGCAATAGTTTTGGGATGATTTAGATGAAATTGTACAGAGTGTACCATATGTAGAAAAGCTTTTCATTGGTGGCGATCTAAACAGACATGTGGGTACTTATCAAAGTAGGTTTGAGAGTGTTCATGGAGGTCAAGGTTTCGGAGTTAGAAATAAAGCAGGGACTGCTATTCTTGACTATGCCTTGGCCCATGATTTGATCATAGTAAACACCTGGTTTAAGAAGAGAGATTCTCACATAGTGACCTTTAGAAGCGGGTTAAATGCTAGTAAGATATATTTCTTTATTATGAGGCGTAGGTTTCGTAGTGATTGTACAGATTGTAAAGTTATTCTAGGCAAGAGTATAGTTATGCAACATAAGCTGTTGGTCCTCCTTTTTAATTTTAGAAAAAAAAGTAAGCAGCGAAATCATCGGGTTGACCCTAGGATCAAATGGTGGAAGCTACAGGGAGATGAAAGAATAACCTTTGTCGATAAGGTAGTTGAGACGGATGACTGGTCTTTTGATAGGGATTCGGATCTAGATACTATATGGAGAAAGATAGCTCAATGTATTAGGACAGTAGCTAAGGAAGTGCTTGGTGAATCTAAAGGAAGAGTACCTTTAAACAAGGACGTGTCGTGGTGGAACAACGAATTGAAAGAAGACGTAAGGTGAAAAAGAGAGTGCTATAGGAACTTACAAAAGTGCAAGAGTGATGAGAATTTTGAGAAATATAAGGTCGAGCAAAAAACATTAAAGAAGCTGTTAGAAAAGCAAGATCCATAGTTTATAAGGATTTATATGAAAAATTGGATACCAAAGACGGGAAGAAGAATATATATAGACTGGCACATTACAGGGAGAAGAAGACGAGAGATATTGGTGTGGTGAAATGTGTAAAGGAAGACAACCACAGATTTTTTATTAAGGACGAAGAAATAAAGGAGAGATGGAGGTCTTATTTTGATAAGTTATTTAACGGGAGTCAAGTCCAAGTTCCAAGTGTGGGTAGCCTGGCGATTTTGAATGGAGAGGTTAACCGTGCGTGTATTCATCATATTCAGATGCATGAAGTCCGATATGCCCTTAAAAGGATAAGACCAAAAAAAAAAAAAATAGTGGGATCGGATGGTATACCGATCTAGGTTTGGAAGTGTTTAGAAGAGATAGGTGTTAAGTGACTGACAAGTCTATTTAACAAGATATATAAAGTTAATAAGATGCCTACAGAGTGGAGGAAGAGTACTCTGATTCTTCTGTACAAGAATAAATGGGATGTTCAAGATTGTGCCAATTACCGTAGGATTAAACTCATTAGTCATACTATGAAGCTGTGGAAGAGAGTGATTGAATAGAGGTTATAGGGTATTATACAAATTTTAGATAATCAGTTTAGTTTTATGCCTGGGCATTCCACTACAGAGGTAATTTGTTTATTATGGCAAATGATTGAATATTATAGAGAAAAAAAAAAGATTTACATAAGGTATTTATTGACCTGGATAAAGCCTATGACAAGGTGCCTAGAAAAGTAGTTTGGTGGGTGCTGGCTAAGAAAGGTGTATTGCTAAAGTACATTACTCTCATTAAAAATATGTATGAGGGAGCATGTACAAGTGTAAGGACTTGCGTCGTAGAGACTACAGAGTTTCCTATTACTATTGGGGTGCATTACGGATCAACACTTAGCCTTTTCTTCTTTGCAACCGTTATGGATGAGTTTACCTGAACCATAGAGGAGGCTGTGCCATGGTGTATGTTATTTGCGGATGATATTGTGCTGATTGATGAGACTAGAGTTGATGTAAATGCTAAATTAGAGTTGTGGTGATAGACATTGGAATCCAAGGGCTTCAGAATTAGTATGAGTAAAATAGAGTATATGGAATGCAAATTCAATGGTAGCAGAAATATAGCCCAGAGTGTAACTTTAGATCATAGAGATATACTAATAGCTAATTCTTCCGATATCTAGGATCTATTACTCAAAAAGACGGAGAGCTCGATGGCAACATGGCACACCGAGTTAAGGTAGGTTGGTTGAAATGGAAGAGTGGACTAGTATTCTATATGATCATAATATACTATTGAATCTAAAGAGAAAGTTCTACAGAACAGCCATAAAACCTTCTTTGTTATGTTGCATAGAATGTTGGGCAGTTAAAATGTGTCATATTCAAAAAATAAAAGTAGTTGAGATGCATATATTACAATGGATGTGTGGATATACTAGAAAGGATAGAGTCAAAAATAAGACCATTAGAGAAAAGGTAAGAGTGGCATCTATTGAGAAAATGATAAGAGAAAGTTGCTTGCATTGGTTTGGACATGTACAGAGAAGACCGAATGATGCTCCTGTTAGGATGATTGAGAGAGGGAGGCAAGATAGGTTAGACAGAGGTAGATGCAAGTCTAAAATGACATGGATAGAGGTGATTAGGTGAGATATATCTTTGTTAGATTTTGATGAGAGTATGACAATCGATAGAAGGAAGTGGCAAGAGAGGATTCAAGTGGATGACCACACGTTGCTTGACATTGGTTCATATAGCCGACCCCAAGTTTCTTGGGATTAAGGCTTAGTTTGTTGTTGTTGCTGTTGTTGTAGAAATCTTTTGTTCTCTCCAGAGAGAGTTCTTGAGGGTGATCCTCTTTGGTGATTTGCAAATCAATCAAGACTACTCGTAGGCTTTAGTACAACCTAAGAATCTAGTCTCTAATATTCTAAGCATAGATAACTATTCTTTCTGAAGTGGATCTTACATTCCTAGCTAATCTAGGGTTCTTTAGGAGTTTAATTGGTTGCTTAAATCTTCCCATCCAATTTGTTCTTAGTCTCTCTTGGGTTAGGAGTGGTTGGGTGTTGATTTAGTTGGCTTAGTTCATTAGATTTTAGGTTCTAGGTAGCTAGTTTACCTAGGGTTCTAGTCTTGCATTAGGTCTCTTGGTTTTAAGCTTCGAATCTCAAATTAGTGCTTCTCAAGATCATATCAAAGAGTTGGGTATCAGAGAAAGGTTGTGCTGATTTTTATTAACACAACTTTCTTTGGGCAAAAGGTACAACCTACTTTAAGAGCTTGTTGAATTTTCTCATTTTTTGTCACTTATTTTTGTGCTATTTTTTGAATGCTTGGGACTTAAAATTCTGCCATGAACTTGATATTAAATTGATCTTATATGTTGCTATGATGCTATGATGTTTAAGGAATCATTTGGCATGAATATTTGTACAAACAAGTGGAAAAATATTGCTGCAATTTTTTAATCCCATAACTATTTTTTTTGCTATTTTTGAATGTTAAGAACGTCAAATTGTGCCATGGGCTTACTGTGAAATTGAGTCTACTTATTTAGTTGATGATTACAAAGTTATTTGAGGTTTAAAATTGTAGAAAATTTTGAGGTTTCTTAGGTATTTTGGCTGCAAAATTCTGAACACAAGAAAATCTAGTAACTTATGTTCATGCTAATTTTGGGAGCTATAAAACTCACATTTTTTCTATGTTCTTGATTTAAAATTATTCCTTAATGTTAGTATAACCTTTAGGAATTGATTTTGATAGTGAATTTTGAGTTTTGGGCTGTCATAAGGAAGAAAAGTTTAGAGTAGCTTGAGTTACGAGCTTGCATATGAGGTATTTGATATGTTGCTTGTATGACTTGTGATTGTGTAAACATGACTAGAAAATGCTTCCTATGATGAATTCCTATGATTTTCTTACGTAGTAACTTGTTTTGTGTAAGCAATAACCTTTTGTTAGTAGTAGAAAATTGTTGGGTATTATATTCTATGCTATATTTTGGGAAAATTATTAGTGCATGCATAGTCATATCACTTGTCTTTGAATTCTTGAACTCCTTGTGCTATTATTACCTTGAGTGAGTTACTTGTGCATCAAAATTATATCCTTGGGGTTGTGATAGTATCCTAACAATTAAAAATTCTTCATTTGAGTAATCGCCTACTAAGTGTTTGATGAAATGCCTAAGTGACTTTACAATCTATTGTATGAGTTCTTAGCTTGCTTCTTCCACTTCTAATTGACTTCATTAGTTTATTTTTTATTATTGCTGGGTTGAATACTTAGTTATAAATATTCTTGAGATATTTAGAAGTGATTTGAACACGTCTATCCTTGAATCCTTGCTATTTTTGCTTAGTGAGTACCTTCATAAATCACTCTTGAAATCTTGAGTTTGTTGAGCCTTAATTCTTTGAAATTCTTACTTGAACTTTCTTTGTCCTTGGTAATCATGATGTTTTGAATTGAAATCCCCTAAGACCCCTAGTTGATTGTCCTTAGAGGGTTGGCTTGACTTGTCTAGTTAGACTAATTCTTAAGCAATTACGGAGGTTGTTTTAGGAAAGAATCTTTGAGGATTTGAGTATTGAGAGAAAAAGGAAAGTGGGTGAGCTCATTGTGATAAAAAGCCAAGAAGAGTGCAAACACGAGTGAAGAGTAACCACTAAAATTTGAGTGTAAACACGTGAGGGAGTGAAGTGAGGAATTTTTCTTATGTTTTCTATACTTAAATCTTGTGGGTTCATCTCTTGAAAGAAAATTCACAATGGCTAATTAGAGTGATAGTGAAGGTTATGACTATGATGACGAGTCTTATTCCAATGGAAGTAATTATGGGGGATATAAAGAACATGAATATAACTATGAGGAAGATTATTGGGGAAATAAAGATGATCATGCAAATTTTCTTGATTGTGGAGATGAGTCTTATAGGGATAGCTATGGTGAAGGGCCAAGCATAAGTGGAAAAGGATATGGCGGGTTTGATGGAAAAGAAAATTGGAAATATGAGGAGGATAACTATGAGAGTATGGGGTCTTTGGAAGAACATGATGAAGGGTCAAGCATAAGGATAAGGGAGTATGATAGCTATGAAAAAAACCATTGGGAAAATGAAAAAGAATGTGAGGGGGTTTATATGGATGGAATACAAAAATATTCAAAGGGTAAACTACAAAGAACGAATGAGGATGTGGAGAATAGGGAGTTGAAGTATAATGAGAAGTTGGTGCCTCCATTCTATGGGAAGAGAGATTGGATGGAGTATTATGAATGGGAAACAAGAATGGAAGAATTGTTTAAATTCTTTGTGCCTAGTGGAAGTTTCAAGGTGAAATGGGCACTAATGGATTTTTCTAAAAATGTTTTAGAATGGTGGAAGCAAATGAATGCACAAAGAAGGCGAAGTGGGTATCAAACGGTGGATTCTTGGGAAGAGATAAAAGAATTGATGAGGGAGTGGTTGGATCTCGATGAGGGCCAAATATGTGGAAGTTTTGCTCATGTCCCATAATTGTCCAAAAAGTTCTAAGCATAGTGAGAGAAGTACAATACGAAATTTTACAAAAGAAGGAATGAAGAGAAAATAAGATTATGTTTGCTCAACTTGTTGGGAATTTGGTTGTAGTATATGTGATTGCCTAAGATTGAATGATCAAGAAAGAAGTTTTGATTTGAAAAAAAGGTAGTTTCCTTATGAATATTGTAGCTGCTATGGACATAAATTATTGGATTGTCATTGGAAGTTCTCTAAGGAGCAAAGTGAGATTCATAAATTTGAGAAGTAAAGAGCTAAACTTGATACCAAAGTGGCCAAGAATAATGTTGCAGATGTTGAGGAGCAAAGAAGGGTAAAAAATGAAGAAAACATTGAGAGGGTTGAGCAAAATGAATTGCATGATTTTGAGAAGGAGGAGAAGCTAGAAACTGAGGCCAAGTGCCAAGGAGTGCTCAATCAAAATGATGAAGTGGTGCATGAAGAAGTTGAGAAAAATGTTGAAGAGATTGATAAGTAGCTTAGTGATAATGAAGAAGAAGAAGTGGATCAATTGAGTCCAAAAAAAAGGGGTGACTATGGAGTTCTACAATATTCTATTTTTCCTAGAAGATGAGTCACATTCCTTAGGAGTGTTGTAGGAGGATGATGAAGGCATGTAAAGCGAGAAAACACGGAGCACGCAGCGGAAGCGAACATAAAAAGCTAGAAAGCAAGAACAGGGATTCCAGGGCAGGGCCAGCGTCGGCTCCAGCAGCCTTAGCCGGCGCCGGTTGCGCCTTGTTCCAATCCCGAGGTTTTAAAAATTTTATCTCTTTTCCTCGTTCTAAGTGTTGGCTGTACCAAAACGTGTGCAACCGATGTAGGTATGCTGGTAGAAGCCTCTGGTGCGATTCCTGCAAGCCTTCTACTCCGCCTTTGCATGTATGTGAACGCCAACTCTCGGTCTTCCAGTATATGGCCTGCCTAACTACCGTTTGGTGAACAACTAACTAGCTAGGGAATTTTCTAGAGAGAGAGAGAGAGAGAGACGTCTAGCTATTCCACAGAGAAGAAGCTATCTCTTTTGTGTGTCTAATTGCAACAACGTTGTTTCCAATCCTCCTGTTTAACCTAAATAAAAAACCCTAAGTTAAACTGGACTGTGCTATTGGACTCTTGGTTTAACCTATTGGGCTTAATTAATTATTCTAGTTAGAAGCAACTCAATGGCCCAACAAATAATTAATTTTTCAGCCCAAATAAACCAGTCTAATTAAATAAGCCTAAATCAGTTTAGTCACAGGTTAATCCCTAATTATTCAAACTGGGCCAAAGCCCTAAATAATTAATTAACCCACCAAACCAATTTAATTAATTCTCTCTCCATGGACCTTTATTTTATTCTAACCCAATAATTAAATTAGGCTACTAAATAAAACAATTCCATTTAATTTAAGATCAATCCCATAACCCGTATTTAATTAGGACTCACGGTCTCTACTGGGGACCAAATGACACACCGCCTTGGCTACTAAAATGACCAAAATACCCTTGCCATATAAATAGCTATATTTTGCATTTTAAATATTTCCTAATACCACCATAAGAAAATATTGACCCCAAGGACAATGTTGCGTTAGCAAAGTCTCCGACCTACAGGTTGACTAAAATACCCCTCTATACATCCCCATACATTTAGAGAGGAAAAAGTGTATTAACACCTCTCTAAATGACATCTACCATCCTTATGCCTCTAGTCCAATGATCCATGATCTCTTAGATTGTTTCCGCTTTCCAAGGGAGTTACCCTAAAACAAACATCCAAGTCATGTTTCCCAGGGCCCTGGATATTCAAATCATTCAGACAACTACAAGGGGCAATATAGTTTAGAAACTATCTTGTACAAGTCTGTCTTAACTAACTAGTCACATATACCCAACAAGCAAGTATATTGGCCCTACAATAGAACCTCAACTATAGTACATCAAAGTATATGCTTCCAGCTTCGTCAGACCACCAACTCATACTCAAGTTGTAGAGTACTAGTCCACGGTGTAGCGGTAGTAGTCTAGGTTTCTACCATATAGTACTTTTAAGAAACCACTACTATAGGTCATGTTCTACATATTCAAAATACGCTTATGCCATGAAGTGAATGGACTACTTACTGGCTAAAGGTAAGTCATTCCCCATTTAGAATTCACAACATCATAACCTTAACATGATGAGATTCTCATTCTCATCAATCAGTTAAGAACAAAAGTTTATGTGCTAAGTAACCCATGATCCATACCTTACTGTGAAAGACCTCCATTCACATGGACCATTTACTTAAACACAATAGGTCTTTTCCAAACGTAACTGTGCACAAATAAAATTTTAAATTCACAAATAATTTTTGAAAATAAATTCTTTTATTAAAACATTCGATTTTTACATCAGAAACCTAGTCTAAGAGGACATACATCCTAACAGATGAGCAAGAAGAAATTGGGAAAAAAAGTATATAATTTGTTAAAGAGCTAAATAATTCAAGGATTGAGGTGGAGAATGAGCAAATGCATGCTATAGATTAAGGTTTCAAAAATGTTTCAAGTACTTATGATGTGGCAGAGGCATTCTAGTTCAACTTCACAAATAGACCCCAAATTTGGTAGAGAAATTAGAGTGAATGGAAAAGTTGGGGATGCACTTGAGAGACTATATTTTTTGATTGGTGTTATGAGGGAAGTTGTTAAAGCTTGTATGGTTGAATTAAAAGAGGGTTTACAAAGAGAAAATATTTTCTATTCAAGGTGTCAAATCAAAGAGAAACCATGTAGCTTGATTATTGATAGAGAGAGTTGTAAAAATGTGATTAGTGCTACATTGGTGGAGGAATTGGGAATGGAGACCTTGAAACATCCTAAACCTTATAAGCTTCAATGGTTGAACAATTGTGGTGAAGTAAAGGTGAACAAACAAGTCAAGATTATAATTGTTATGCGGGGATATAAAGATGAGGTGATGTGTGATGTGTTTCCCATGCATGTTGGGCATATATTGTTGAGAAGGCCTTAGCTATATGATAGGGAGGTAATTCACCATTGGAAGAAAAACACTTACTCTTTGTGCAATGATGGAAGGAAATTCACACTTTGCCCTATGCCCCCAAGTGAGATTGGAAAAGATCAAAATAGTTTGAGGGAGAAAGATAAAAAAAAAAAAAAGATAACAAAAAGAGAGGGAAAAGCAAGAGAGGGAAAAACAAGAGCAAGAGAGAAGAGAAAATGAGAGAATGTCAAAAGAAGAAAGAGAGAGTTTAGAGCTCCAAATGCAAGCTAAAACAAGGGGGATAGAGAACAAACGAGAGAGCATGAAGACAAAACAAGAGTGCCAACTTGGTTTTGGAAAGGTGAAAACAACAAGAGGGAGGAAAAGGAGAGTGGAGGTAAGGTGAGAATGAAAATATGGGTTGAGAAGAGAAAAAAACATGGGAGTTGGTGAGGATTAAAAGCTAAAAGTTTTACCATAAAAATGTCTTGTTTGAATTATAATGCAGGTATCAATTTGAAGGCGAATCAACTCCCAGAAGGAGGGAAATGATAAGAATCAAATTAGGCATTAAGGTCATTTTCAAGATAGGGGAAGAAGGACAAAATCACACTTCATGGTTCCATGGGTAAGAACAATATTCAAGAGGATTCAAAGGAATTTTCAAGAAAATAAATTCAACAAACCTAGGTCCAAGAAGATTGTGAAGAGATAGATGGTAAAAGAAGGGCTAAAAGACGCACAACACAAGCAACAATTCAAGTGGAGAATCGAGCCAATCTTTAAATAAGGATTAAAGGCCAAATATTTCATTTGGAAGATCTATGGGACACATGAGAAAGAAATGAATGCCAAATGAGCATGGATTAGAGTGCAATAAAATAATGGAGGGTGACCAAAGCCTATCCGGTGTCAGGTGAAAATTTTGGACCCTGCACTGGCCCAAAGTCAACACGATTCTATTTTAGACAAAATTGCCTCGGCGCTGGGTGCGTGTACCTGGACACGGCGCCAACCCTAGTCGGGCCTATCTCGACTTTTTGCTATCTTTCTTGTTTTTAGCTTTTTATGCTTGTAATTTAATTTTTCTGACTTTTTTATGTTTTAACCTATCTTTAGGCATGTAATAGGGCCTCGAAGCTTGTATTAAGGTCATGTAATAGCTAGGATTAGTTTGTTAATTGGTTTAGGGCAAGACATCTATAAATATGCCATTGTAGCTCTTGTAAACACAACTTTTTATATTTTGGAATAGAGAAATCTTTTGATCTCTCTAAAGAGAGTTATTGAGGGTGATCCTCTTGGGTGATTCCCAAATTAATAAAGACTACTCTTAAGCTTTAGTCCAACCTAAGAACCTAGTCTCTAATCTTCTTAGGATAGATCATTGTTCTTTCTAAAGTAGGTCTTAGATTCCTAGCTAATCTAGGGTTCTTTAAGGAGTTCAATTGGTTGCCTAAATCTTCTTATCCCATTTGTTCTTGATCCTTCTTTGGTTAGGGGTGTTTGGGTGTTGATTTAGTTAGCTTAATTTATTAGATTTTTGGTTCTAGGTAGCTAGTTTACCTAGGGTTCTAGTCTTGAATGAGGTATCTTGGGTTTGAGCTTCAAATCTCAAATTGGTGCTTCTCAAGATCATATTATAATGCCTCTTAGGTATGATTGATTATGTAGAGATACCCATTAATTATGTCAAGGGTAGGGGACTCATAACTCGAGAGAAAGTGGGCCTTGTATGAGATTACCTATTGGTGCCAAATTTAGGTTGTAATTAGCTAATTTAGTTAATTGAGGCTTGACTAGATATTGCGTAATTCTATTTACTTATTACTTTTGTCTTTTTCTCGCACTTTAGACTTGGTGATTTTGGGTGATTTCAATACTGATGGTGTTGGTTAATTCTCTTGATAATTCGTCAATTTTACATATACATTTTAACTGGCTAAACAATGAACAAGTGTGTATTAGGAGTACTTGTCACTTACCTTGGGATTTCGATACTTGCCAAATAGAACTTTATATTATATGATGGGTATACTTGCCCACAAGTGTGTTGTGTGAGTAATTTTTGGCACTTTGGATTGAAACTTCATTAAATCATGTGAATTGTTGAGACTTTTTCTATGAACAAGCATGTGTACGCACGCACAACATTCTTGCAAAACCACTAGGTGTAAGTCTAGAAAGTTGTTGATTTCAATGTTGAATGGAATTGTCAAATATCTTTGTGTGATGTTGAACCTCTGGTTAGGTTACTTATAATATTCAGGATTAAGTATTCTTGTGAGATAGCTACAAATACTTTAGGCCTAATTAACTTCCTAGTTACCTTAGAATGATGGATAGAATTCTATATGGAAAGTTTGAATAGGATTTTTTTTTTTTTTTACAATTTATATGGAAAATTTGGTCGAGGTAGAAGGTGGTGGACCAAAGAATTTAAATCAGGTATGAGTGGAATTTTACCCAAGAATATGAATAGTGTGGATTTCTGTTTCTTGTATTGCTCCATCGGTAAAGGAGAACTTAAAAATTCAAAATTTATGAAATAAAATTGGAAGCATATAAATCACCAAGTTTTTTTGTAATGGTTCAAGACTTTTGATAAATATAAGCAATGTTCCTAATTTGTGTTGCGGATAAATTACCCGACAAAATTTATTTTTGCATTGTACATGGATTGTACTAGCTAAACTTCCCAAGAATAATATTTTATTTTGAAAATGCATAAAGGCATTCAGATTATAATTATATTTGTTTGAGTTATTTTTTTCTCATGGCATGCCTTTTAAATAGATTCACGTTTGTCGTACAGGACTTACTGAGCTTATTGCACACGATTTTCTAACAATATTTTTAGTATAATGTGAGCTTATCAAGATTGTGAAGTTACAATTATCTTGATTGCAATAGTGATATTCCTGATACAATAAATCATTGGCCTCATTCGGATGTTAGATTATTCTATTTTGCAATATGAGTTGTAATAGATCCTAATATGGATTCTAATTTAAGTTTAGAAATTTTGGAGTGTATTTATTTATTTATTGAATTTGAGTCACGCAAGTTTTGTATAGAGCTTGCATGGCAATTTGGTGGCCCAAATTAAAAAATAGCAATAATCCGACAATAAAAAAAGTGGCCACATGTTAAAAAAAATCTTTTAATAGAACGACGTCGTTTCAATCATTCTAAAATTTGTTCATCAAATCATGTGTGATGTTTATACAATCATGTATGATGTTCATGCAATCGCGTATAATGGTCATATCATATGTGATGTTCATGTAATCATGTACGATGGCCATGTAATCATATGCAATGTTTATGTAATTCTTAAAAATGTTCATTACTTGCCACAAAAGTTCTGTACCTAACTTGTGCTGTCTTGAATACTTATTTATTATATCACATTATAAAGACCTCTAGTCGTAAGGACAAAGCAACATCCCCAACCTGATTAGGCTACATATGTATTGGGGGTATTAGAACATAGGTTTGAGTTAAAACATGACCTCATATGTATAGTTGTTTTGAAGGCATCCGAAGTCGGGTGGGGTGATGGCTAGAGTCAATGAGATATTAAATAGTTTACATAATGTAATATTTTGTAATGTAGGTTAAAAATAAGAAGACCAAACATGTTGCAAATATAGTGGGGTGCGAGTTATAGGATCAACTTTGATCGATTGTCTAGGTTCTTTATTGTTGTTATTATTTTTATTATAATAAAAATTATTATTATAATTATTATTATTTCATAAATTGTAGGACATACTACTCATTATATATAGTTTGAGAATGAAACATATTTCATCAATACCTTTTTAATTAATTAAAGTTTCATTCATAAAAAAAAAAAAGAAATTGTATAATATGGTTTGCAAGAATTGCTAGGATAAGGATCAATATGATTTCTGAGGAGTAATATTATAAAAAAAATTAAGTAGAAATTGTTAATTAAATGTGTAGTTATGGTATTTAATTAAGCAATTTTGGAAATTTGGCAGAGTTGAAGATTTTTATTTCTTTCTCAGGGTAAATCAGTATGACTTGTAAGATTTAACAATGATTTATAATTTACAAGTAAGGAAATATTTTGTAAAACTTGGCATATAATTTTTCATATTGAAAAGTTTCCTGAATTTCAAAGAACAGAAAAGAATGCATCGTTGGAGATATTAAATGGCCTTCAACTTACCAAAAATGCTATGGAAGTAATTAAATGGCCTATATGCGTTGCAAAATTCATCATTCGAGATCCTCTAAATTAGCATTTGGCATCCTACAAGGAAATCATCTCTTTCCCGAAGGAATACCTCTTATTCACCGCTCATTTTGTGCCAGAAGCCTTCCCAAAATGACGCCTTTTGATATCAGAAATCCAATCACATCTGAATCTTCACTGATGCTGGATCACGTTGCTTGGGGTTGGGAGCTGCCACCAGAAGCTGTTGTCTCTGAACAAGTTGCCCCTGCCAAGGAACCTGTTCCAGTTGATTCTGCTAAGCGAAATGAACAGGAGCCAGAGTTGAAACACGTTGGTCAGCAACTTCGGCTAGTCGAAGAAACAGCGGCAAAAACCCTGCCCATCCAGAGTAACGAGGTCCCTCCTGAGATTCAGGATGCTGTGAGAAGGTTGCAACAAGATGTTGTCCATGATCAGGTTACTGAAGTCCCGGAACTGGTTCCTGTTGGTTTTGACATGCAGAATGGACAAGATCCTGAGGTGCAAGATGTTGACCAGCAAATTGTGGGAGTTGAAGAAACAGAAGCAACTAAGTTGGTCATCCTAAATGACAAGGAACCTCGTGAGCCTCAAGAGGCTGGAAGAAGCTTGCCAAATGCTAATCATGAAAGTCCGAAGAAGGGTCGAGGAAGACCTAAAGGTTCTAAGAACAGAGTTCAAACACCCCAACAACAGCAGCTTCCTGCCAAGCGCACTAGGCGTAGCGTCAACCCTGATTTTGCCTTGCCTCCAGGTTGGAAGATAGAAGAAAGTATCCGAGAAAAGGGAAGGTTTGCCGGTAAAATTGACAAGGTGATCAATTCCTTAAATTTGCCAACATGTTGTAATGCACAATTACCTCATTTTGCTCTCATATTCCTAGTGGCTTAATTTCATATATTGTAGAATTTGATCATATGCTGCAGACCTACATAGAACCAGGAACTGGGCACAGATATCGTTCCAAGCCGGAGGTGCAGGCGCATTTGGAAAGTTTAGAAAAGGTAACGACATCTTACTAAGAAGCATTTTAGATTTGCTAGTACAAACTCATTGAATTAGCTTTATTTGATATTTTAATTTTTATGCAGAATCTGGTACAAGGGCAACCCAGCTTCGCACCTTGACATGGAATGAGTAAAAGATGGTGTGTTGCTTAAGAAGGTCTCTGTTTTCCTTTTTCCCGAGATGCATTCAAATTATTTTTGTTATATTTTCATGGGGGAGAATTCAAATATTTTATATTTGTCATACTATTGGAAATAATTGTATTAGACTTTGAGTGATGGTGGTTTTCTTTTTTTTTTTTTTTATTGTATTCGAATCAAGGGTCTTCTCAAATTATTTTCTTTGATATTTGTAAGTGATAATGCTTCTGATAAGCTAATGAATGAGGCAAAGCAGCTCACGAATGAATAAGTTTAGCTGGTATCCGTTTCCAATCACACCTAGTCAATTTCGAAAGTTTTTACTCTCTCTCTCCCATAATATAAGTCATTTGACTTAATTTCACACATATTAAGATTCTTAAAAATAAGGTGACTTTATATTTTTTCTTTCTAAAACATCCCTATTTAAATGTCTTGAAAATAAGAGAAGAGAAGAGAGAGAAAGAGAGGGAAGGAGAACAATAAATAAGGATAAAAATATAAAAATAGCTTTAAAATCTTTTTGAAAAGTCCCCAATGACTTATAATTTAGAACAATTAAAGCAGTCTCTAACAACTTATATTTTGGGACAAAAGGAGTAATAAATTGCTTTTCATATTTATTTTAAGTGACCTAGAGCAGGCTACCGTAAAATCATACATGTTTTATGTTCCCATAATTTACCCCTTCAACTTCCATCATTTCTAGACTTTCTCAAGGTTACTGGACATTGTACATTTAAGTTCAAGGTGTGCACTTTCACTTAACTGGTTATTAATCAATAGAAGCCCGCTCCAAACTGCATAGTTTAGGAAAATAATAATATTTGGTTGCATTCTGATAACACATTTTAAGTGATCTATTGGTTGTATCCATTTTAAGATTGGGATGTCTAATCTAACTCCGGCCTAAATCCACATATTATCCAATCAGAAAGATTTTTCTTGATTCCTAAGCTAAGGCACTGTATGGTTAAAAATTGCCAGTGCTTAACCAAAATGACAAAGTTTCAAGTGTACGTTAATTTAATAAACATGATTAGTCCACATGCAAATGATTCCTTGAGTGAATCATTTGCTGACATTTTCGTGAGATATTGACCATGGATGTTAACAGCAGAAATGGTATTTACCTTATAATTTATATGTTTGTATGTGTGATCACTTAATTACATGAGTTGCTTGTATTAGACAATATGTAACTTTAAACTAGAGTGTATAATTTCATCCGACGCCAAAATGCATGCACATTTGGTCACTGCCAAGCTCAGTTTTTTAGCACTATATTTGAGGTATTGCAAGTTGGTTGTGACAAAGGTAATTTCTATCTGTACAAATCTTAATTCGTATATTAGTCAGAACATATTGTATTTCTATATTAGCAATGCAGGATGTAATTAGATTTCGTGTTGCAATTTTTTTGATGTATCTAACTGAACTACTTAATTAATAATTATATTAATTCCTGGTTTGCAATTAAGAATTAAATAGCATATTTTCCAAATACTGTTATTTTAAGAAAATCTTGCCATATATAAAACTATTGCACCATTAAAAAAAAAAAAAAACACCAGGATGGTGGGGATATTGGCAGGCCCCTACATATTTATTAAAGTTAAAGATATTACATTGATGGGTGGGAGGCCAAAGCCTTGCCTCCAAAACAAAAGGAAACATCATCCAACTCTAATCGAAGGAATCTGCCAAAAAAGTCCAACCGCAATTAATGCCCTTTAATTCTATGACGTAAAGAGTAGAAACAGTTAAACAGAAAATCTTCAGTCGGCTCCCAACTTAGGTTCGCTCGAACATCTACAACTGTATTCCCTTCTGTAAAAACATGTAAAAAATCACCTACATGAATGTGCTACAAAATGCGAAGAATTTGAAGCAATCTACAAGTAAATCTCGAAGGGGACACCGTAAGCTTCAGCAAGAAACCAGCCATATAACTAAAGAGTCATTTTGATTTGTACATGACTAATTCCCAGGCATTGGTACTTTTTGACTCCTCCAGGCATTGTGACGCTCAGGGACAAAGCTCTTACTTTTCTTCACATTTTAAGAGGGGACAGGAATAAAATCATTAACATTACATTCTTCGACAAGAAATACATATAGCTGAGATACCAGAATGCCATTGTGTAAGGGATTTTCTGGAGCACTGGATCCTTCTCCGGCTAGAGAAGCCTCAATATGGTCTCAACATCCATATTGGTGGCGTAACCGAAAAAGCTGCCAAAGGCAGCAATAAGCTCGATCTCTTTTCCATAAAATACCCCCAGCTGTAGACAACCCTGGGCTATCTTCGGTTGCACCATCAACATTCTTGACAAAGGGGTTGAAGGATCCCTTCCCCATGAAGCTGATATTATTGATCGAGATTGGAATAGGGAACTATCGAGTCTTAAAAAAAGAATCAATCACAACAGCCAAAAACACAGGCTACTCTTGTGGGAATATTGGGAAGAGCCTTGAGTGAAATCAGAGAGTGAGAAATCTGGGAGGGCATGCATTGAGAGGAAGGTGGAAAATCATCATAGAAAACTGTTAGGGATAAATCCCGGAACAAATCAAAAACTTTAATGGTAAAACCACAAGATGATAACAAAGAAATAAAAAATATTAATAGTGCAGTAAAAATTAAATAATATGAAAGGAAAGAAAACATAAATAAAAATTTACATGGTTTGGTCAAAAGACCAACCTTCATGGGTAGAAGAGGAACAAAATTTTACTTTGAAGAAGACAATATACAAAGCTTTAGAAAAATATTCCTAAACCCATAGACACCACTAATACAAAATAAGAGACTTCCGAAGAAACAAAAGTTTAAAGAAGTTGGAGAACTCTTGTGTTGGTGTTGTCTTTCTAAAAGACAGAGAAGGTCTAAATATATTGGCACAATGAGGCGGTGGTGGTTTCCTTGGCATCAGATGTGGGATGTCAAGTCACACCTAATAATAACTCTAATGCTAACCTTCCAAATTCCAAACAATAAGCCAATGCATCACTTGGAAACCATTCCCTCGTTTTCTCCAGCAAGATTGCAACACTAATTGAAGCGAACTCTCAATAGATATTGTACATCAAACCAGCCACAAAGATGTTTCGAAATAACCCTTGCGGTAGGACTCTCCAACAGGATAAGAGAGAAAGCAGACTTACACAGAGGACCCTAAGATACAATATATAGAGACCAAACCTGATCAATTACTCTTGTGGCTTTTTCAAGTCCTTGAAAGGGATGAGACAAGGTGATACTCGATGTCCCATGTCGTTTGTTTTAGCACAAGAACTCCGATCTCGTATCTTTAATCATACGCTGGTTTGTGGAACTTTAATTCCATTCAGTGTTCCAGATTCATGTCCATCAATATCACATCTTAGCTTTGCAGATGATAAGATGATTTTCATGACTGCCTAAAAAGGGTAATATGAGCGCTATCTTCTGTTTTACAGAAGTGTCAGAGTGTTCCCGGTCAGCTTATTAATGCTTTTAATAGCTCTTATGTGCTTTCAGCTAAGACGCCTCAAGCCAGTTTGACAATGATTTGCAGCTTGTTCCGGTTACATAGAAAATCCTTAGCCATGGTTTACTTGGGTTGTCCAATATATAAGGGTCATAAAAAATGGATTTTTATTCAGGCTTGGTGCATAAGGTGCGGGAAAAAAAAAGAAAAAAAAAATCCAAGGTTGGACGAGTAAGCATTTGCCTTCCGCTAAAAGATTTCATCTTACGAGGTCGGTCCTTTTCTCGATTCCATTACATATTTTGAATGTTATTAAACCCCCTCGAGCTTCCAGCTTTACGATTCAAATTGTAATTTTTTTTTATGAGATTAGGCTTTGCCCCCCTCTTGTAGTGATTAATTTTTTATATAAATAAATCCCCTCTGGAAGGCTGATTAAAAAAAAAAAATAAAATAGACCTCGAGCTGTCTTTGGTGATTTAGGCAAAGTTTTCCTTCATTTCATATGGGGTTATACTAAATTCTGACAAAAGCATCATTCGAAGAGTTGGAATTCTGTTTGTTTCCCTTTCTGCGAAAATGGGCTGAGCCTTACGGGTTTTAACGATTTTAGTGAAGCTTTTGCTAAGAGATTGTTGTGGATGTTCAGAGAGTAAAGTTCCTTATGGTCTTATTTTTTATGGGACAATCATTGAAATGAGCATCCCTCATTGCACCGGAGTACCTTGTGTTAGAAACAGGGTACCTACGAATACAGACAGGTAACTCAACTGAATTGAATAAGCACCGCCTATACCCGACCAGGGCTCTAACAAATACAATTATCAAATATCAATAATGCCGAAAAGGCCAAACAGTCCAAACATAAAGCAACTAAACAGAATTTAAACTTAACAAATACATCAGTAATGGACCTGAGAAACTTGCTCGCAGTTCTGCCAGAACGTACTCGGTGCTAACTCCAGTAGATATACCCGGTGCTGGCTCTCCTTTAGACAATTTGCGATGAGACGTATAGTAACGTTGACCGAATCACTAGTTCAATACTAGTTTACCTTCAAGAAATTATTTGCCCCACTCTGGTGCGATGGGTACAGCAACTTTCCTTGTAGGATAAGACGGTCTCAAATCACTGTCGACGCACACTAATCACGTCAAAAATCTCCTCAGTTCACCGGTCCAATGCAATCAAAATACTATGGATCGTGGTAGGGAGAACGGAAGAGGCGATTTTTCTCCCAAGGAAGCAAAACCCTAGTGGCGGCTCTATTCGTTTCCTTTTAGTCTCGCCTAAGGGAAAATCAAAACCTAATCCGAATTAGGAGACCCTAATTCCAATAAGATTTTATGTTTCCTTTTTTCTTTTCAAGTAAGAGTTAATTTGGGCCAAATAAAAAATAGAGGAACGTGAAAACATGGGCTAAGCCCAAGCCGGGCTGGCTGGGCGGTGCGCACGTGTGGCATCCTCCATACCTTAGGCTTTTCTATCAAGTCTATAAAAAAGCTTTTTAGTATATACAGGCTTCCACACTCCTCAATTTTTCCTATGTGGGACTCATGTCTAACATGAGTTCCCAAATTGTTAAACACCCAATTTTAACAACATTTAATTATGGATTTCCACCATGAAAATGGCTTCTACCACAATCAAAACAATCTCTAATATGTCAAGAACAACTCCCATTAATTGTTTTAGGCGAACTAATTATCAGTTAAAAGTTATTAACTCTCAAAGTTGTCATTTTTAACAATCTCCCACAAATCCATAGTTAAAGACTATTTAGGATTTACATAATCTACTTTTGATAATAGTATCTTCTGGTTTGAACCACTACCTAAGTTATCCAACTTAGTCCCCCACAGGAATAGATGGACTTAATCCTTGAATCTGAACATTGAATGTGACGACATCTGTTGGTAACAACAGACCATCGGCTATGAAGAACATCTTTAGGGTTGACATGTTATGGCCGTATGTCCTAATCTTGTCTTATGAGTGTATTCAGAGAAAACCCAATTATCTTTAGTTGCGGCCATACAACAACACTCACATAGTTGGCAATCTCCAAGGATGTACTGCTAGCATCCTATCTAAAAGACTTGATCCCATTCAGAGTCAAAACTCTTACAAATTGCAGTAAACTCACCACAGGCTTTCAGGGAAAGGACCTAAATACAAAGGTATCAGAATAGGTGCCAGGTTTACTAAAACTGTTTGTTTATACCAAATTGAACTGCCTTGTAGGATCTCCACTTGGTCAGTTAGGTTGCCACTATAGGTGAATCATTGTTGGGTTATCAGTCTCATTCCCAACCTGGATTTAAGGAACAAGGATGTTTCCAGTCCGTTAGTTAGAGGGTCTGCAATGTTATCTTTGGATCCAACAAAGCCAACAGACACCACCCTTTCAGACACTAACTCCCTTATAGACTTAAGTCTAACTTAGATGTGTCTCTTAGTCTTCTGATTATACTTGGTAGTCTTTATCTTTGCAAATGTAGTTTGACTATCATAAGCAGTAACGGGCTTGCTGATCATTGGCAAAGAGGACAATAGTCCATACAACCATTCAGCTTCTGTTCTATTAGTATCTAAGGCACATAACTCAGCTTCAAAAGTTGACTGAGTTATCAAAGTCTGTTTACAAGACTTCCAGGTGACTAATCTGCCACCTAATGTAAACACATATCCAGTGCAACCATTGCTACCAGAGTTCTTGGCTATCTAGCTTATATCACTGTACCATTCAAATACAGTAGGGAATTTCCCATAATGCAGCCCAAGGGATACGGTTCCCTTCAAGTACCTTAGTACTCTATCCAAGGCCTCCCAGTGAGTCTGATTTGGATAACTTGTATATCTTGCCAGCTTAGATACAGAAAATGAAATATCTAGTCTTGAGCCATTTACAAGATATTGCAAGCTACCAATAATGTGAGAATATCTTAATTGAGACATAGGAACTCCACTTTCATTCTTGAACAAAGTTATAGAAGGGTCACTTAGAGTTTTAGCAATTCTACAATTTTGATAATCATATTTTTCAAGAACACTCTCAACATAGTGAGTTTGAGAAATGGTTATCCCCTCAATTGAGCGAATCAACTTTAGGACAAGAATCACATTTGCTACTCCCATATCCTTCTTTTCAAACTTACTTTTCGATAATGATTTGGTCTTATTAATTATCTCAACATTGGACATAAATAGCAAAATGTCATCCACATACATGCATAGTACAATACATGCATTACCTTTAACCTTATAGTAAACACACTTGTAATTCTCATTTATGATAAAGCCAAATGATAAAATAGTTTTATCGAATTTTTCATGCTATTGTTTAGGTGCTTGTTTTAGACCATCTAGGGATTTAACAAGTTTACAAACTTTTCGTTCATTTCCTTTGGCTACAAATCTCTCGGGCAGATCCATATATATCTCTTCTTTAAGATCACCATGAAGAAATGCTATCTTCACATCCATTTGGTAGATGGTGAAACCATATATAAAAACCAATTCAATTAGCACTCAGATTGTAGTCAACAGGAGAGTATGTATCAAAATAATATATTCCCTCTTTTTGTCTAAACCCTTTGGCAACTAATCTGGCTTTATACTTATCTATGGTCCCATCTGATTTAAGTTTCTTGTTAAATATCCATTTGCATCCAAATATAGTGCACCCAGGAAGGAGATCTACCAATTCCCATGTCCTATTATAGATAATAGAATCCATCTCACTTTTGATAGCTCCTTTCCAATGCCCTGCCTCTAAGGAAGTCATGGCTGCTTGAAAGGTTAAAGGTTTGTCCTCAATATTGTAAGTGACAAAGTCACTTCCAAAGTCCTCGACTACCTTAGCTCTCTTACTCCTTTTAGGTTCTTCCAATTCCTCAATTTGAGTGTTGGAACTATTTGGACCTGCCCCCACATCATTCATCCTTTCCATATGATCAAGAACAAAATCAGATGTTAAGGCTGAATCTAAAGTAGAAACATCTTGAGGCAAACCAGTTTTTATGGGAAACATATCCTCAATGAATGTAGCATCACGGTAATAAATAATAGCATTAACATCTATGCCAAATATTTCAGACTTAATTACCAAAAACCTCATGGCATAGTTTGTTTCCACATAACCAATAAAGATGGCATCAACAGTCTTTAGTCCTAACTTCTTCCTCTTGTGCTCAGGGATTAGAACTTTTGCAAGACAACCTTACACACGGAAGTATTTTAAGTTAGGTTTCGTACCTTTCTAGATTTCAAACGGAGTTATCTCTTTATGTTTATGAGGTACTCTATTCAGAATATGGCAAGCTGTATTCAAAGCCTCACCCCACATATACTTAGGTAATCCAGAATTCAAAAGTAAAATATTGATCATATCTTTAAACGTTCTATTTTTCCATTCAGCAATTCCATTAGACTTGGGAGAATAAGAGGGTGTCTCCTCATGAATTATGCTATTACTTTGGCAATATTCAACAAATGGATTAGACCCATACTTTCCACCTCTATTAGATCTTAACATTTTAAGTTTTTTACCAATTTGAGTTTTAGTTTCATTTTTAAATATGAAAAACTTTTCAAGTTCTTCATCTTTATGTTTAAGTAAATAAACATAGTAATATTTATTACAATCGTCAATAAAAGTAATGAAGTATTTCTTATGATCCTTAGTCAACAAACCATTGAATTCGCAAATGTCTATGTGAACTAAATCAAGTATTTCTGAATCCCTTTCAATTGAATGATAGGGTTTCCTGGTTGTTTTAGCTTCCACACACTTAACATTTGTTCTTCTTATCAATTGAATGTTTAGGGATCAAGTCTAAATTCATCATTCTTTTAACATAATTTAAATATAAATGTCCAATTCTACTATGCCAAATATTAGTGGATTCAATAATGTGCACCATAGGATAAACAGAATTCTCAATAGAAGAAGCTTTATTTGTGAAACCCCAGTCGAAACCAACCTTAGAGGGAGGGGGTTGGGATGCATATCACACTTATTGCATATTTAAATATATTTTTATATGATTTTATGTGCATTGAATTTGTGTTTTATAGTCTAGAGGGCTTGATTATGATTATTGAGTGAGAAGGGCAAAATGGTAATTTTTGCTTGAGGAGGAAAAAAACAGGGAGATAGCTTGAGGATCGAATAGGAAAATATTTTTAGAGGGAAAATAAGAACAAGAGTTGTTGTGGCGTAGTGGTTAGAGCCTTAGAATTAATTCTTGAGGTCTTGGGTTCAAATTCCATCATAGGAGGTTTAGCTTGGTTAAATTTTATTTTTGCTTGGGAGGTATTATTTTCGGCCTTATGTGCTTGGAGTAGGGTAGAAATGTTATCCTAAGAGAGACATGATAGGAGTATTCTCATCCTACTCTTTTGCCCTACACAAAATTCCTAAGGGGAATTCATTTCCTCTTGATCCTTAATTTTTCCTATTTCTCAATTCATTAGCTTGTTCAATTTGTTCAAGCCAATTTTATTCTAGAAAAATTACAGCAATGTGTTGTGGCTTTGAAGGTTCAAAATGTCTTAGTAAAAGACATCTTATGGACTGAAACCATGGAAGAGGGGGAAAGGATTTCAAGTGAATTAAATTCTTTGGTGAACTTTCTAAAAACTTCACTCTAGCTAGGTTCATTTTCCTTCATGCATGGAACTGAAATTTTCTCAGCTTTTTATGCCTTCAAGGTGTTGAAATTCTTAGCCATTATCCCCTCCCAAATGCTGCCAGAAAATGACCCTTTTGGTCAGCTTAGAATCTGGATTTTTTTGGCCATTTTTGGACTGCACAAAGGTGGTGCAAAACCAGAAAAATTCCTGGGCAAATTCACAGCTTTGGAGGTTCGAAACCAAGCTGTTTCCTTCCAAGTTTTTCTTAGCTCCTTTGCCATGCTTTTCCTCCATGAAGAAGGCTAGAAACCAGCCTTGAAAAGCCCAGAAATTCCCCTTCAAACTCCTTGCAAGCCGACTGGAAAAGGGCAGCCGAAAAACTGCCCAGAAAATTCCAACAAGTAGCAAAATTATGTGCAGTAATTTTTCAGCTTTGTTTCCTAATTCTACCATAGCCGAAACTCCATCCTTCTTCTGCACAAACCACCCTGAAATCTCCATTAACTGAACTCCATTGTCCTCCCTAAGCTTCTACACGAAAATCCAGTCATGGATGCCTAAAAGATTTCCAAAAAAATTCTGCAATCATGCCTTGATTTGGATACAAAAATTCCAGCCACCATGATTTAACAACTTTCCATTAAATATACCTCAACCAACCAGACATTCCCTTTCACCATTACACACATTATTTTCGGCCACCCTTAGCCTCCTTCAACTAGTATTCATCTAGCCGAAACACTGCCCAACAATTCGGCCATGGCAGACTTCCAAAAGCTCTCCAATAATCAAAGATATTCTTGAATATTGAGTTTCCAAATTGCTTCCCAAAAATATTCTTCAAGGATTCCAGCAACTAGCCTTTCCTTTTCCCTTCCAAACCAGAAAATCAGCTACCAAAACCCTTCAACTAGTCGGCTAACCCTAATCCTTACAGAATTTCGACAGCCTCCAATCCCAAAAGCTCTCTACTCTCTTCAACTTCAAGAACACATAGCACACCAAGAGCACTTACTCCTTCCTTTCACCTAATACCTCTCCAAATCACTTCAAACTACTTCTAAAATTTCCAAATTGAATCTACTCACTGCCGTGAGTCCATCAACACCCTTCTTAACATCAAACTCCAAAATCCAACTTGCTATTTTGGATAAAAAACCAGAAATTTTGTGAATGCTCAAGAACACCTTCAAGGTAGGTTTGTTCTAACAACTTCATTTTCTCCAATCTTGATCTCTAATGAATATATGTATGAATAAACATGCTAATGGTTTCTCTCTCTCTCTCTCTCTCTCTCTCTCTCTCTCTCTCTCTCTCTCTCTCTCTCTCTCTCTCTCTCTCTTGGCCGAATCTCTCTCCTTCTTGGCCGGATGGCTTCTTCTCCAATGGCCATGCTTTCTCCACTTTCCTTGGACGGATTTAGGAATTTAGGGGTTGACAACCATTCGAAACTCCTTCAAGATATTCAGCAATCAAGTAAGCCTTTTTAACCATTCTTTTAAATTCTAGATTTATGTCTCTAGGATGATGCTGATAGAAGATGAATCATGAATAGGGTTGAGTATATACTGTTGTGATGAGTTGAGATTGAAGCATGAATATATGTGTGAATATGTTGGAGATGGGATTTATGCATTGATGAGTTATCTTGGTTGATTGTATGATGTTTTGAGGTTTAATGCATGTCTCCATGTCCTAGGTAGCATTTGTGATCAAGTATGCTAGAGATTATGTCATCTATGATGAGTAGGATTTATATTCTTGTGTGATTATTGAAGCCATGATTATATTTATGCTAGTAAAGATTAGATCATACCTTAGTAAGTCTAGATCTATGTTTATATGCATGATTTGGATGATTTGATGAATTGAAGGGATGCATATGTTCATTGTTGTGGTTAGCAATAGAAATATGATCATGACCTAGTTGTCCCAAAGCTAATTTTATTTCATCAATAAAATATTTAATATTATAATTTTGATAGTAAATTTGAAAGACCCTAGGAAGGGTAGATTTGGACTATTATATATATAATAAGGATATTTTAGTCAATTAACTAATGGTTTAAAAAGAAATAAAATACATAGGTATTATATAATCATATAAAGCCTTTTATGAAAATAATCATAATTAGTAAAATATTTATTATTAATTTTTATTATTATTATCTTTAATCAAAACCTATTAGAACTTATTTATTATTTTTCAAGCAAGACTCATTAAATTTTATTTTCAACTAGTTTTAGTTATCAATTATTTTTCTAACAACTAAATTATTAATAAATCATTATTTTACCTAAAAACCACCTAGGACTCTTCAACAAATAAACACTAAATTTTTCCTTAGCAAGATTTAAACCTTCAAATTATTAGTACTTATTTCCCAAAACATTAATTACTTTAAATATCAAATTAGGCTTAGCTTATAAACATATTTATTTATTGTTTGGCCTTAAAGCTTGGGACACTAGGATCATGATAGTAGTGAGTCGAGTTGTTTTAAATTGGAAAAGTGGATTTTGGCTTGAGTTTGATTGTGGTCTGTATATGCCCATGCGGGGTTAGGTTAGCTGTTGAAGACCTTTTATTGTGAGCAAGGTTCAGGTAAGCTCCTGCATAAAACCTGATTGATGAAACATGTTTATTATGACAAGCTAAATGTAGAGTACATGGACACTCAGTTTTGCAAGGGCAATTGAGGATTAACTTCTTTCCTATTTCAGATAAACAATTTATTTGAAAATTAATAAGTAGATTTACTCAATCTCAAAACTATTTCCAAAACTGATTTTGACAAAGACTTTGCGAACCCTTAATTGCCATTTTCATGTGGAACAGTGTTTTGTTCATTTTATCCCAAGTGGGAAATGTCGTTGAGTACTCAATAAGGGTAGACTACTAGGGCTAATCTTTGAAGGGTTAGGGTAAGTCTCTCAGTAGGTGGCCACCTCTGAGGGGTGAGTCCTTCCCGGATAGGACGTCAGTCCAGTAGGTTGTGCCGGTCCGAGCTAGCAGTGCTCTCTTTCAGTCAAGTGACTGTGTGTTGCCGGAATGGACACTCGGTTGTTGTTTGGGTATTGAGAAGGAGGAGTATCTTGCCCAGTAGGCCGATCACCTACTTTTGTCAGTCTGCACAAAGTGTGGCATTTTGACCGGCAGTATGCACAAAGTGTGGCATGCTGACCATGTGGTTATGGGGCCCAACGTGTGGTAACCCATGATCATTTATTTTGAGTGGTTGATTTTATTGATTATTTATGGTTGGAAAAGTCAAAACACCACTCTTGCTTTTGACTAATATTTATTGCTTGCCAGTGATCTCTTATAAAGAATTTTATACTTTGCATTCACGAATTATTTTCTCCCAACACTTAAGCACACACGGACTTACTGAGATTTCTATCTCACCACCATTTTTACCATGATTTCAGGTTGATCCTACTATGGGAATGAGTAGCTAGATAGTGCCAACTTTGGAAGATTTTATGATAATTTATTTTGTGTAATGTTTTGGGGAGATGAGAGTGAATGAATTTTATTATGGATTTGTTTTTGGTATTCTTGGATTTATTCTTGGACTTATTTTTGGGATGTAATAAATTTTAAGTTCAAGTATTATTTATTTTTATTCCGCTATTTTATTTGTGTGACCTAGTTATAAAGACCCCTTGTCCTTTGGACGGGGCGACATCCCTGGCCCTAGCGGGCCTAGGTAGCAGGGTGTTACATTATTCAAATCAGAAGTAATTGGTTTAACTCTTAATTTAAACAAACTATCTAACAAATAACCTTTGCCAACAAAAGAATCGTATTGCATAATCACTACTTTATTACATTTGAAAGTGAATTCATAACCATCTCTAACTAAACATGAACCACTAAGAATATTCCTACGAATTGTTGGAATATGTTGCACCCTATGAAGAGAAAGAATACGCCTGGAAGGAAACTTCAAGTCCACGCGTCCAATCCCCAACACATTGGCTACAGCTGAGTTCTCCATCTTCACAATTTTTCCTTTAATAGGTTGGAAAGACACAAAAAGCAATTTATAAGTACAAACGTGCACATTTGCTCCAGTATCAACTAGCCATTCAAGTGGCTCATAAACAGTAAAGACTTTTGGATTAACAGAAACATACCTTTCATTATTATTGGAAGTAGTGATGCCAGTCCCAACTTCAATGGTACAAACCTCATCAAGGTGTGTACTCAAATCAGCTTCCACTTGACTAGTATCCTCTACCACTATATTAACTTGGGCTTCAGAATTTAATCCTTGTTTGACTTTAGGCTTTTTAGATGGATAGTCCTTAGCCCAATGTCCAACCTGACCACAATTCTAGTAAGGTTTGTTCACTTTCAGTTTCTTCTTGGCCTTGCCTTTTGTCTTGTTAATGTTTTTAGAGTTTAAATTAACCCCCATATTCCTCTGATTATTGCTCTTCTTCTTAGTAGTCATCACATGAACATTAGACTCCACAGGTACAATATGACTATTCTTTCTATGTTGTTCCTCAATGGATATTGATTTATCAGATCGTTTAGAGAAATCTTATTCATCTTGTGTTTGAGAGACATACCAATGTCCTCCCAAGACTTAGAAAATTTCTCTATCACTGACATCACTTGGAACTTCTCAAGAAGTTCCATATCTAATTTATGAAGAAAGTGAATAATCAATTGCAACTATTGAGTCTGTTCAATCACAGACTTGCCCTCAACCATCTGAAACTTCAGGAATTTGGAGACATAATACCTTTCCAAACCTTGATCCTCGGTATTATATTTCCTATCCAATTCATCCCATAGAATCTTTGCTATGTATGACTTAGAATAGTAGAAATCAAAGAGAGCATTTGTCAATGCTGACAGTGTTGCCCCTTTGCCTACATTGTTCCATTCATCCTATGCAGCAATCTCATCTACTCTAGGATGCCTATCAGTTGCTATGGGCCTGTCTACCTGCACTGCTAACAATAAGCCCCTCATGGTCAACCAAATTTTCATGCATTGTTACTTGAAATTTTGCCTTAGACCAAATTTGTCCAGCAGACCATTCAAGTCAACCAAAGGCTTATACGCAGCAGATGCAGTACATGACTGTGAAACCCCACCTAAAACCTCCCCTAGAGTAAGGGGGATAGGATGCATATCATGTCATCATGCATAAAATATATCTTTTTGAATGATTTTGTGTGCCTTAGAATTGTGGTTTTTAGGTTATATGATTAATTTGTGCTTGTTGAGTAGAAAGAGTAAAAAGGTAATTTTGCTTAAGGTCAAAATAGGGAGATTTCTTGAGGTTGAGAAAAGAAGAGTATTTAGTTGAGAAAATAAAAACAAGAGTTGTTGTAGTTAAGTGATTAGAGCTTTGTGATTTAATCTCTAAGGTCTTGAGCTCAAATCCCTTTAACTATACATTATTTTAAATTATCCTAACTATATTTTGAAATTTCTATTCTTGCATTCCTAGGATCAATGGATGTTGTCTAGGATAAGACACAATGGTAATAACTTTAGCTATGTGATTTTTTCTTAAAGGAAATTTAAGAGAATTTTTATCTTCCACTATTTTAGCAAACAATGTCCAAGAATATTTGAATTTGAAATAATTATTTTTCCTTTCATTAATTCTCTTTTTTATATTAGAAAATTTTATGGATTTAGAGTTTAATTAAATTTCATCTCTTAGACCTCCCTATGATTGAAAATTGAAGGGGAATAGGTTGGTTGATTTTTTTCAAGATTAAACTACCATGATTTAATTCTAAAGAACCATATTTTACTATTCTTATTTTGGTACAAAAAGCTGGAAATATTTTCTAGCATTTCTTCTTGCTTAGACATCAAAATTTGCAGCAAGTAGTCTTTCTTTTCTTGCCATTAAAACAACTTTTTGGGAGGACTTAAAGCTGGATTTTCGCAGCTATTGTGGCTTTCAATAAATCTGGAAATTTTTAGCAAACAGTAAGTGTTCTTGGCCATAGCAATGTTCATCCAAGATCTTCTTCTCCTCTTCCTTCTTCTTTTGTTTTCTTCTTCTTCTTCTTCTTATTCAAGATTGATGGCTGTAAAATCACCATTAGAAGACCTTGAAACACTCCTAGTTTTTAGCTTCAAATCCTTTCAAATCTTTTCAGAAAAACTAAGCTAACAAACTATCCTAGAATTTTTGAACACTTGAAGCATTAAACCAGAATTTTTTTCCAGCTTTCTTAGCAAAGATAAAAATCAATTTCGTTCTTATTCCTTCACCATTTTAGGCCAACATGAGTTCCATAGCTGAACTCACTTTATTCTTCATCAACTTTGGCCATTAGAACACCATTGGAGTGTTAGTGTTATGCCCTAAAGGCAATCATTTGTACATTGTATATGATATATTTTATTTTAATAAAAGGCATTATTTATCTTACAGTATCTTTTGTTTACTTTTGTGTAAAATAATTGTTAGATAAAGTCCCTAGTACAACACTGTGTTAAGAAAATCATTATATGAGATTCTTACTACACTGTATAGTGTTAGAACTTAAACAGTTCCTAGTCGTAGTATTCATGAGATAGGACATTATTAATGTGTTAAGACTAGCATGTGTTAGACTTTCTGATTTGATTAGGTGGTGTTTCTTATATCCGTGAGTATTGAGATACTCAAAGTTAACACATGGATGCTTGTTAATAGAACAAGTACATTGGATGGCCTAGGTATGAGATAATCACATGGATAACTATTTAGTGCCAGTGATATAATCTCAATATAGCAAACGTGCAAGTATCCTTAGACTTGAGATCTCCAACGTACTTTGTTTGTTGAGCATTGTGCTTTGATTCCAATCTTTGGAGCCAGATCGAGGGCTGCTTATGATATGGATATTTGGTACATTGTGAGGTAAACAAAAGTAGTTGAGAGGGTTAATAAAGGATTCACCACTTCTAATAGTAGGGGCGAATATCTCATGGCCACTTGTAGGAATTACTACTCGATAAGTCCTTGGCCATGGCGTCTATGTATTGGAAACAGTTCCAATTGATACACATCTAGAGTAGTGGTTCTTGGTACAAGTACTATTATATTTTGGACAAAATTAATATATATATATATATATATATATTCTAGAGGGATTTGGCACTAATTCTGTACTCCAGACTGAATGAGATATTTTATGGTGAAAGGAGTTAATTGCACTATAGTTTGTTATTGAAGGGTTCATGTCAAGCCACTTGACTTCCTGGACTTTTGGGTGGTCATGATGTATTGCTAGATACCACTCATGCATGATCTACAGAATATGGGTTTATTAATTGATGAATTAATAAACCAATCCTGATAAGAATTAATATGTTAATTCTAATTAATTATGGATTATTAATCTCAAAGACGTTTGAAATAATTCATGTTTGCTACCAATTGACTTGGAAACCTAATAGTCACACACAATAGAGGATTATATACTCAAGATGTTATTTGATAACATAGTGGGGTTAATTGCGAGAAAGAGAAGTTGTTGTGGCCAAATTATAAATAGTTATAATTTATGGGCTAAATTGTAATTGTGAGAACTTGATGGTTTCAATTACAATTAGAGATTCCTAATTGTTTTAGAATTCTCAGATAGAGTGTTTTTAGTAGGGTTTTCGTAATATATGTGAGATATACACGAAACCTATTGGGAGAGCTATTCACAGCAAACAACATCCTAAAAAACCTTCTCTTCTTTTCTCTCATTGTTATTCTGCAAACGTGAAAACAAAAACCCTAGCCGCCTTTTTGGTTTTCTGCTAGCACAGAAACATCTTGGTGCTTGAGAGTGACTCTCGTGTGGACCACTGTTAGAGGTGATTGCATACTTTGATCACAGAGGCACGATAATCAGCCTGTTTGTGATCTATTGGCATCAAGAGGATTGCTAGATTCTGCCACAATCGTCAGACAAAAAGGAAAATTTTTGTTTTCAGACACTCAAATACAAGGTAAATCCGTTACCTTTGTTACTTGTAAAACCTGTTTTAAATCACATGCTTGTGCTCTTGGGGCTTGGATTTCTTAGTTTCCACCATAGTAATCGTTATTATGATATAGAAATCCCATCAGTGGTATCAGAGATAGGATTTAATGTGTTTTCTAACGGGTTTAATCTTTGCTGTGAATTGTTCTAAGCATGTTCTCAGAATGAAAAATGTTTTCAATGGTGCGATTAAGTCTCTGGAATATGTTTTCTGCTGACTATGTTTTCTATGTCTGAAAATGTTTCTTGCATAAGATAAGAGTCATAAAGAAATTGTTTCTAAGATTGGGTTCTGTATGAAGAGTTTTCTATTTTGTTATCTTCGATGAAAATGTGTTTTCATTTTGGCACAGAAATCTCTCTGGTTCTGGTTTCATTCATATGAAACTTTTTAGATGTTTCTAGATATGGAATTTGGTTGTGGGTTAAATTTGTAGTGCATTATGCTTGTGTAATTGTTACAGCATATTTCATTTTGGTCAGAAAAATGTTTCCAGAAAAGTGCTACAAGTTTTTTTTTTTTAGAAAAATGTTTTCTGTGAACATGTGCCTTCCGTTTCATTCTGTGAATTTAATTTTCTATTTTGATTTTGTTTAAACTAACAAATTGGTTGTTGTTTTTAGCTTCAAAATAGAAAAATTCTGCTGAGAATTCTTCTCACTAAACCGTTGCAGAAGATGAAGGCTCCAAAAATTGTTTTTGGATTTTTTTTTTTAAAAACACATTGCAACCGGCGCCGCCTCTGGCTCCTAATTAGCTCCGGTTCTAGTCTATTCCGTGACATTACAGTAAGCCCCAAACAATTTCTAAAATAGAATTTTGAAAGGAAAAAATCTTATTTGATGAGAGGCGGTAAAATAAAATTTTCTTTCAAGGGGCGCTTCCCCCTTGACCCCTTCCTGTTGACCAGCTAGTGGGATCGCTGTTTTCGCTACCAGAGACTGGACCCAAAACTATTTTCTCAAAATTAGTTTTGAGACAAACAATTTTATTTTTCCAAAATAATGATTTTGAAATTTTAAAATTAATGTATTTTCTAAAATATTGATTTTAGAATTTGTTTTATTTTTCCAAAATTGTGATTTTGGAATAATAAAAATTATATGTTTATTTTGTTTAAGCATAATTAATGGCATGATGGATGGTTATGGACTAAAACCAATTATATCTGTTCATGCATTTTACAGTTTTGATTTTTTATGAAATAGGGCCTGCGTGTCCTGTCTTCTCTAGAATTCTTGTGTAATTCTCTTCTCATCTAACTCCCCTCGAATGTAACTCAAGATTTTCTCTCTTTAGGAAATTATGTAATTAGTTTACATATGTTAGATAGGAGTAGAATTATTTTATTTTGGAGATGGCAACCAAAATAAGGCGAGAATGTAAGACCTTCTACTTAAATCATGCATGAACACATAGGGTTAACTATATTAATTTCTTTTATGGCTTAAAGAAATTAATTTAGGGAAAAGTCCATAACCATACCACATAATCGCTTTATTACCATGATTATCAATTTTGTAATTTATTGATTTTTATGCATGTCATTTGTTGAAATCACTAAAAGGATGAAATCCCTCAATTAATATTAAACTTAATTCCTTTCATTAATATAGTAAGAACGAGAGTCCTTTTTCAAGACCAGGTTGTTGAGCAAATCCAAGCCTACTCGAAATTGGGCATGTTCAAGCTATGGAATTAAATTCCTGATTAATGGGTCAGGTTTAACTAAATTCTTTATCCCGGTTGGGCAAACTCAAGCATAAAGAAATTTAGAGGAAAAATTGGGGTAGCCCAAAAGTCTTTAAGATTAAAAGCTGTTAATCACCCAATGATCCGGTAATTACATACGATGTAATTGGTATTCGATACCTACCAATGAACTCAAGGGTTACTTGTTGGGCATGCCCAAGGTTTTTCTTGAGAAATTTGGATACTGGTCCACTAAGAAAGCTTCCAATGAACTTTTCCGGATCATTAGTGGGGGCTATCGGTTTGAGTAAAATAGTGGACTAAAAATGTGTTTAATTAAAGTCCTAATTATTTGCATTTCATGTGCATATACAGTAGCTAATCCTCTGTATCTTTAGATCTAGGTCACTTGTATCATGTCTACAAATTTAAACCTATGTAGCATTTTGGAAACCAATGAGTTAACCGAATCAAACTACCTCAACTGGTATAGAAACTTGAGTATCGTTCTCAAGTCGGAAAAGTTGCTCTACATGCTAGATGCTCCTATTTCGCCACTACCAGCTCAAGATGCTCATGCTGATGAGCATGATGTCCACAAAAAGTACAAGGAGGATAGTGATACAACATCGTGTATTATGCTGTCATCCATGACTCTTGAGCTGCAAAAACAGCATGAGCATATAGATGCTCAATCGATTATACTATATCTTCGAGAATTGTTTGATGCCCAAGCCAGAACTGAGAGATATGAGATCTTGAAGCAACTATTCCGTTGCAAAATGGCAGAGGGTTCTTCTGTAGCCACTCATGGGCTGAAGATGTTCGGCTAAATAGAGAATCTTGGATCTTTCGAGTTCGTGATGGATCATGACTTAAGTATTGACTTAATTCTACAGTCTTTACCTAATAGTTTCTCACAATTTATGATTAACTATCAGATGAACAAGATTGAGTCCACCATTCCTGAATTGATCAATCTTCTCAAAACTGCGGAGTCCTCTATGAAGAAGGATTCCAATGCAGTTTTAATGGTCGAATATTGTTCTTCTAAAAAGAAAGTTCAAAAGAATAAGAAGAAGTCTCCCATGAAGCCCAAAGGTGGTGTGAAGGAAAAGGACGCTACTACTAAGGGCCCATGCTATCATTGTGGCAAGATAGGCCACTGGAGGTGCAACTGCAAGGCCTACTTCGAGGCTGTTAAGGATAAGAAGTAGAAGGAGAAGCTTGCAAGAACTTCTACTTCTACTCCGGGTATGTTTATAATTGAGATAAATACCGTCTTTATAAATGAGATATGGGTATTAGATACCGGATGTGGATCTCATTTGTACAATAACTTGTAGGGACTAAAGGGCAATAGAAGGCTAGAGAAAGGCGACGTAGACCTACGTACTGCAAATGGGGCAAAGGTTGTTGCACATGCTGTGGGGACATACGAGCTGAACCTGTATTCGAGATTAATTCTCTAATTACAAAACTGTTATTATGTACCAGTTTTAATGAAAAACATTATCTCAGTTACGTGTTTAGACTTAAATGGATTTCATTTGATATTTAAGAATAAATATTGTTCTTTTTCATTGAATGATATTCATTATGGTTCAGCAACTCTGGTTAATGGTTTATATTTTCTAGACTTGGATAATCCAATACTCAATATAAACAATAAGAAACCTAAAATAGATAACTCTAACACCTCTTACTTATGGCATTGTCATTTAGGCCATGTAAACAAAAATCATATTTTTAAGTTACACAATCTTGGTGACTTAGGGTCATTTGATTATGAATCATATGGCACATGCAAGTCTTGTTTACTAGGTAAAATGGCTAAAACTCCTTTTTCAGGAAAAAGAGAACGAGCCAAGGAGTTATTAGAACTCATACATTTTGATGTATGTGGCCTAATGTCAATATAAGCAAGAGGAGGTTATAATAATTTCATAACCTTTATCGATGATTTCTCACGATACAGGTATTTGTATTTAATGAAATACAAATCTGAGGCCTTTGATAAGTTCAAAGACTTCAAGAATGAAATAGAGAAACAACTTGGCAAAGGCATTAAGACTCTAAGATCTAATCGAGGAGGAGAATACTTGAACTAAGAGTTTCTAAGTTATCTTAGAGATAATGGGATATTATTTCAATGGACTCCACCACATACACTTCAACATAACGGTATATTTGAGAGAAGGAATCGGACCCTTCTAGATATGGTACGGACTATGATGGCTTCTGTAGACCTATCAAAATTGTTTTGGAGGTATGCACTAGAGACTTCTATTTATATACTAAACAAAGTTCTGATAAAAACGGTTGATTCTACCCTATTTGAGATGTTCTTTGGTAAGAAACTAAAGTTATCTCACTTGCGAGTATAGGGTTGTCCTGTATTTGTTAAAAGGCCATAGTAAGACAAACTTGACAGTAAATCTGACAAGTGTTTGTTTGTGGGATATCCGAAAGAATCTTTTGAATATTACTTCTACCTTCCCTCTGAAAATAAAGTGTTTGTTTCGAAGCATGCCATTTTCTTAGAGAAGGAGCACATGCTCAAAGGGTCTATGGGAGTAAAATTGAACTTAGTGAAGTTTAAGAAGATCAAACAAACAAGGATCAATCGTCTGATCCCACATCTATTGAGAGAATAGATAATCTTCTACTATACAAGAACCTCGTCGATCTAGTAAGATACGTGTGGCACCTGAGAGATATGAATTTCTCATTAGTGACCACAATAACGTATTGCTCATAGATGAAGATGAGCCTACTACCTACAAAGATGTTCTGAACAGTCCAGAATTTGCCAAATGGCTTACGGCCATGAAATCAGAGATGGATTCCATGTACGATAACTAAGTATAGATTTTGGTTGATCCACCCAAAAGAATTAAACATTTTGGGTGCAAATGGGTTTTCAAGAAGAAAACGGACATGGATGGTAACATAGTTACCTATAAAGCATGACTAGTGGCGAAGGGTTATCATCAACAACATGGTATTAACTATGATGAAACCTTCTCACCAGTAGCCATGTTAAAATCCACCAGGATACTCCTAGCCATTGCTGCTCATTATGATTATGAGATTTGACAAATGGATGTGAAAATAGCTTTTCTAAACGGAAATCTGACGAAGAAAGTGTATATGACTGAACCTGAGGGTTTCACATCAAATGAAGGCATAAAAGTGTGTAAGTTGCAAAGGTCCATTTATGGACTTAAGCAAGCTTCTAGGAGTTGAAACATCCGTTTTGATGAAATAATCAAAGAGTTTGGTTTTATTCAAAACATGGATGAGCTTTGTGTATACAAGAAGGTTAGTGGGAGCGCAATTGTTTTCTTATTGCTTTATGTAGATGACATATTGCTAATAGGAAACGATATACCTGTCTTGTAAACAGTTAAAGTTTGGTTGTCCAAACAATTCTCCATGAAAGACGTTGGAGAAGCAACCTATATTCTTAGAATAAGGATCTATAGAGATAGATCCAAAATGTTGCTAGGTCTTTCGTAGTCTATATACATAGATAAAGTGCTAAAAAGGTTTAGCATGGATCAATTCAAAAAGGGATTCTTACCCATGTCACATAGTGTAAGCCTTTCCAAGTCGATTTCTCCCAAGACATAAGTTGAAATGGATCACATAAGTAAGTTTTCATATGCTTCGCTAGTTAGATCTATCATGTATACTATGATATGAACAAGGCCCGATGTATCTTGTGCTCTCAGTTTGATGAGCAGATACCAATCTGACCCAGATGAGGGTCATTGGGCGATTGTAAAGAACATCATTAAGTACTTACGAAGGACTAATGATGTGTTCTTAGTATATGGAGAAGGTGATTTGAAAATAAACTGGTATACTGATGCCAGTTTTCAATCTGATGAAGATGATTTAAAATCACAATCCAGCTATGTGTTTATGTTGTGCGGATGGGCAATAAGTTCGAAGATTTCCAAACAAGAGACTATTGCTGACTCTACGATAGAAGCTGAGTACATAGCCACTTCTAAAGCAGTTAAGGAGGCTATTTGGATTAAGAAGTTCATGATGGAACTGGGTGTGGTTCCTAGCGTTGTTGGTCCAATATCTCTGTATTGTGACAACAATGGAGCCATTGCACAAGTAAAGGAACCACTGTCTCACCAACGATCCAAACACATACTGCGATACTATCATCTGATCCAGGAGATCATAGATAGGAATAATATAAAGATAGAAAGAGTTCCCACAGATGAGAACATAGCTGACCTGCTTACAAAAGCACTATCCTAAAGGAAACATGATAGGCATGTTGAGTCATTCGGTATTTGATACATGAAGGATTGGCTCTAGTGCAAGTAGGAGTTTGTTAGTGTTATGCCTTAAAGGCAATCATTTGTACATTGTATATGATACATTTTATTTTAATAAAAGGTATTATTTATTTTACAGTATCTTTTGTTTATTTTTGTGTAAAATAACTGTTAGATAAAGTCCCTAATACAATACTGTGTTAAGGAAATCATGATAAAGATCATAATATAAGATTCCTACTACAATGTATAGTGTTAGTATTTAAATAGTCCCTAGTCGTAGTATTAATGAGATAAGACATCATTAATGTGTTAAGACTAGCATGTGTTAGACTTGCTGATTTGATTAGGTGGTGTTTCTCATATCCGTGAGTATTGAGATACTCAAAGTTAACACATGGATACTTGTTAATAGAACAACTACATTGGATGGCCTAGGTATGAGATAATCACATAGATAACTATTTAGTCCCAGTGATATAGTCTCAATATAGCAAACGTGCAAGTATCATTAGACTTGAGATCTCTAACATACTTTGTTTGCTGAGCATTGTGCTTTGATTCCAATCTCTGGAGCCAGATCGAGGGCGGCCTATGGGATGGATATTAGGTACATTGTGAGGCAAACGAAATTAGTTGAGAGGGTCAATGAAGGATTCACCACTTCTAATAGTAGGAGCGAATATCTCACCGCCACTTATAGGAATAACTACTCGAGAAGTCCTTGGCCAGGGCGACTGTGCATTGGAAACAGTTTCAATTGATACATATCTAGAGTAGTGGGTTCTTGGTACAAGTACTATTATATTTTGGCCAGAATTAATATATATATATATATATATATATATATATATAGTCTGGAAGGAGTTGGCACTAATTCTGTACTCCAGACCGAATGAGATATTATATGGTGAAAGGAGTTAATTGCACTATAGTTTGTTATTGAAGGGTTCATGTCAAGCCACTTGACTTCCTGGACTCTTGGGTGGTCATGATGTGTTGCTAGATACCGCTCATGATCTGCGGAATATGGATTTATTAATTCATGAATTAATAAACCAATCCTGATAAATATTAATATGTTAATTCTAATTAATTATGGATTATTAATCTCAAAGACGTTTGGATTAATTCATGTTCACCAATTGACTTGGAAACCTAATAGGTCACACACAATAGAGGATTATATTTTCAAGATGTTATTTGATAACATAGTAGGGTTAATTGCGAGAAATAGAAGTTGTTTTGGCCAAATTATAATTGGAAACCTAATAGGTCACACACATAGGACTTACTAGGAAATATTTCTCACACATTTTATATCATATCTTCAGGTCGATCCTACTTGGGAGGTCAATTTGCTTATGCTACCATGAGCTTAGAAGATTTATCTTGATGTATTTATTTATTACATATTTTAGTTACCATCTATTTGCTTCAAGACATGTAAAAGTATTATTTTGGAATTTTAATAAGTTTGTTACTAAGTTATTTCCTTCTATATTTTCTATTATCTAGTTATAAAGACCCCTTGTCCTAAGGACGGGGTGACATCCCCGCCCCTTTTGGGGTACGTAGGTAGCGGGGTGTTACACTGATGAACTGGCCATTGCACACAAATAGATAATTATAGAATAAATTTTTGAAAACTATTAGAAATAGGATACCTACAAGCACAGATAGGCAACTCAACTGAATTAAACAAGCACCGCCTATACCCGACCAGGGTTCTAACAAATGCAATTATCAAATTTCAATAATGTCGGCAAGGCCAAGCATAAAGCAACTAAATAGATTTCAAACGTAACAAATAAGCCAGTAATGGACTTGAGAGACTTGCTTGTAGTTCTACTAGAACGTACTTGGTGCTGACTCCAGTAGATGTACCCGTTACCGGCTTTCCTCTGGATAAGCTGCGATGAGACGTACAGTAACGCTGACTGAATCACCAGTTCAATACTGGTTTTCCTTCAAGAAGTTATTCGCCCTACTTCGGTGTGATAGGTACAGCAACTCTCCTTGCAGGATAAGACGGTCTCAGATCGTGTCGATGCACACTAACTGCGATCACCTCGAAAATCTCCTCAGTTCATCGGTCCTGTTCAGTTAAAATAATATGGATCATGGTAGGGAGAATGGAAGAGGCAATTTTTCTCTCAAGGAAGCAAAACCCTAGCGGCGATTCTATTCGTTTCCTTTTAATCTCGCCTAAGGGACAATTAAAACCCAATTTGAATTAGGAGACCCTAATTCCAGTCAAATTTTATGTTTCCTTTTTCTTTTCAAGTTAGAGTTAATTTAGACCAAATAAAAAATAGAGGAACGTGAAAACATGGGCCAAGCTTGAGTCAGGCCGGGCAGGCGGCGCGCGTGTGGTATCCTCCATACCTTAGGCTTTTCTATCAAGTCTATAGAAAAGCCTTTTAGTATATAAAGGCTTCCACACTCCTCCATTTTTTCTATGGACTCGTGTCTAATATGAGTTCCCAAATGGTTAAACACCTAACTTTAACAACATTTAATTATGGATTCCCACCATGAAAATGGCTTCTATCATAATCAAAGCATTCTCTAACATGTCAAGAAAAACTCTAATTAATTGTTTTAGGCTAACTAATCATGAGTTAAAAGTTATTAACTTCCAAAGTTACCATTTTCAACACCTTGGGTATGTCAGCTCCACAGAATAGGATGGTTCGTGTGAAGGTATGGATTACTGAATCTTGTAAATCTTAATGGTACTGTATATTCTTTAGCTTGAACAGTTAAGGACTTTGGGGAAAATGGCTTTTGTAGAGCTGATTTACTTTAGAGGAATACCTAAAAGTTCTAAGAACATAGTTCAAAGACCCAGACAACTGCAGCTTCATGCCAGGCACTCTAGGTGCAGCATCAAGGGCAATTTTTGCATTACCTCTGGGTTGGAAGATAGAAAAAAATGTCCACGAATTGAGAAGGTTTGTCGGTAAAATTGACTTCGTGATCAATTCCTTGACTTTGCTAAACCTGAAGTAATGCAAAATTATTTCATCTTCCTCTCATATTCCTAGTGGTTTGTTCCATATTGTGTATAATTTTATTATGCTACAAACTTTCATGGAACTAGGTACATGGCACATATATTGTTCCAGGCCAAATATGCAGGCGCATTTGGAAAGTTTAGAAAAGGTGGTGATATCATCCTAAGAAATATTTCAGATTTGTTAGTGCACACTCAATGAAATAACATTAATTAATATTTCAACATTTATGTAGAGTTTGGTACAAGGGAAACCATGTTCTTCACCTTGACATAGAATGAGTGAAAGATGGTGTGCTGCCGAGGAAGCTTTCTTGTTTCCTTCTTCCTGCTGTGAAATTCAAATTGTTACTGTTATGTTTTCCTCGGTGCAGATTTCAAATATTATATATTTGTGATATTGTTGGACACTATTAAAGACATTGACAAATATTTTTTACAGGTCCAAGGCCATTGGCAAGAATATTTGACAATGTTGAAGAATTGTTTCCTTCACAATGAATTGTATTTGGAATCTATTTAAAACTAATATTGCCAATGTTTGACGCTGAAGATATTTCCATTAAATTAGAAAAATAGATTCCAAAAATTTTAGGAAAAGATCTTTGAGAAGATTAAAGAAAATGTTATGGAATCGTAATAAAATTAGAACAAGAATGTTTCAAAAGGATTTGAACAATTCATGGACACTAGAATGAAGCTAAATATTGCTGGTTTAATGCAACAAGATTTTTAATTTGCATGCCACCTAAATTTCCAAGTAAAACTCACAAGCTCAAACCCTAACAAGTTCCCAACCAAATTTAGTTACAATTCACAACATAAAAGGAGCACAAAAATTCCTCTACCCATGAATGACCTTTATGACCATAACCACATAAAATAATGGTATTTTTCTATTGTACGTTGTTCCGATTTCTCATTTTAAAAATAGAGAATTTTAATACCTTGCCCTTGAAAGATCCGTATTCCTAAAACATTAGTTTTTATTATGCGCTTGTATTGTAAACTTGAGTAGATGTTTCATTACTTTCCTTAGTTGTACACCCTTCATGTGGATGATGTTTATGAGTGAGCCATATAAACTCTGTGACACCCCACTACATATAAAGCCTAATTAGGTCGCGAATGTCATCACGTCCTTTGGATCAAAAGCCTTTATAACATGATAAAAAAAATAAAAAGAAAAGATAAATAAAACTATAAAACTTGAACTTAAATAAATACTTCAGTTAAGGTTGTTACAATCCCGGTTTAAATTAATTCTTCAAAATAAACTTCTAATCATCCAAATAAAAGACAATACACATTGTATAAAGACTAATACATTTACAAAAGAGAATTTTACTCTTCATTCGTGATAAGTTCACCTAACCCTGAAAATATGGTTAGAAAAGTCGTATAAGATTATAAAATCTCAATAAATCCAAAATGTGTGAGTTTGTGTTACAATGACTAAAACCAATGTCATCATGCATGAATAATGTAGATTTGAACGGATGTATTAGTAATTCAAATAAATTTTATGCATCTCATATACATTATCATTTTGGGGGTAATTCAACGAGTACAAAAGCCGTACATGCATTATAAAATTTTTGTCAGGTAAATTATTCATGCCACATATCTAGAATATCAAATTTATTTTTGAAAAGTCTTTAACCCATCATAATGCCATATCCCATGGATCAATAAGAAACATATACCGTGTCATTGTGATCACGACACATCATATATATGACAACAACATATACAATGCCAAATAAGTGGGTAGGGTGTACATCATTCCCAAGAGAATACCCCGCCACCTGCCATCTCCTTCATACAAAATCAGATAGGATGTCCCATGTTTGTCATGTGCTTCCCTGGGACACAATGTTTCTAGCTAAGGACCATGTTTAGCTACTAGAATTGTCATCCCATTTGGGGAAAAACTGCTTCCTAGAGACGGCCAATATATCAAAATTCACTTCTAATCCAATAAAAGATAGTCCTATAGCCCCGCCCATTGAGATATCAGTGTCATTAATTTAATGGTTCAAAAGTTCACTAATTTGATATTGGATAGTCAAATTATTTTCAAATTTGTTCCAATCTTATTAATTAAATTCCCAAGTTTCGTCTCTACTAAAATCATAATCATAATGATAATCCCCAAAATTTCCAAAAACCAAAATTCCTATATCTTTTCTAAATATTCATTCAAGGTGTATTGATTTATTTCTAATATTCTGCCAAGACAACATTTGGAGCCATTACTTGTAAAACTCATGACATGATTTTCATAATGTTTTTCATGCACGAAATGCATAAATTTATATTCATGTATTAGCAAATATTTGATACTTTGCTCCATTCCATAATCACGATACTCATTTGAAATTTCACAACAATATGTATGCACGAATGGAGCTAGGTGGTTAGCAAACACTTGAGTAATGATTTTGTTACTAAATGTGCATAGACTGATTAATCTAAAATCTACAAAAGATTGATAATTGGCCTTCTTGGAAATGAGTACCAAAAGAGTGCTGGAAAATGATCTTACCATAGAGATTCCTACAAAAAAATCCCTTACAGCATCAACAATTTCCTAGCAATGAGTAAAGAAAAACCATGTGAACCCATCCAGGCCGGGGGAACTATTTCTGTCCAGAGTGAACATTGCATTTTTAATCTTCTCATAAGAAGGAAGCATGCAAAGAAAATAGTTATCCTCCTGAGAAATCAACTGAGGGATGGAGTCCAATAATTCACCTATGGCGTCCTGAGGAGATTGTGAAGTAGGAGATAAAAGATCCTTGAAAAACGATTCTGCATGCTTCCCAATTCCTCCTGGGAAGAGAGAAGTTGGTTATAGTTGCTACGGATTTGGGAGATTCGAGTCTGCTGGTGCTTAGACTGATAGTATGAATGGAAAATTTTTGTATTCTTACCTCCCTCCTTGAGCCATTTCATACGTGCCTTATCTCTCTAGAAAATTTCCTCCGCCTTTAGATAAAAAGCATATTGCGCTTCTTCTTGATGGAGTGCAGCCTGATCAGCTGAATCGTGAGACTCGTCGCATAAGAACTCCAGTCTAGTAACCTCATCTTCCTAATAACTAATAGAGGAGAAGACATTTTCGAACTTCACTGTGTTTTATTCCTTCAAAGCAGCCTTAACCTTGGTCAACTTCTTATGCAGGATTTGCATACTAATTCCATATTCCTCTGTTTGCCAAGCCATTTTTACCATATCCAAGAAATATACATGAAGAGCCCACTGTTGGAATGTATGCCCTCTTCGACTAGGTTTCTGATGAAAATATCAAATATTTTATTAAAAGAATTTATTTTCGAAAATTGTTTGTGAATTCATTTTCTTTATTTGTGCACATTTTCATTTGGAACAGACTCATTGTGTGTAAATAAGTGATCCATGTGAATAGAGGTCTTTCACAGTAAAGTATGGATCATGGGTTATTTAAACACATAAACATTTGTTCTTAACCGATTGATGAGAATGGGAATCTCATCATTTTTAGATTATTATGTTATGAATTCCAAATGGAGAATGGCTTACCTTTAGTCAGTGAGTAGTCCACTCACTTCATGACATAAACGTATTTCAAATACGTAGAACAGGACCTGTAATAGTGGTTTCTAAAAGTACTATATGGTAGAAACCTAGATTACTACCACTACAGTGTGGACTAGTACTCTATGACTTGAGTATGAGGTGGTGGTCTGGCGAAGTTGGAAGCATATACTTTGATATGCTATAGTTGAGGTTCTATCGTAGGGCTAATATACTTGCATGTTGGGTATGTGTGACTAGTTAGTTAAGACAGACTTGTACAAGATAGTTTCTACACTATATCGCCCCTTGTGGTTGTCTGAATGATCTAAATATCCAGGGCCCTAGGAAACATGACTTGGATGTTTGCTTTAGGGTAGCTACCTTGGAAAACGGAAACACTCCAAGAAGTCGTGGATCATTGGACTAGAAGCCTAAGGATGGTAGATGTCATTTAGAGGGGTGTTAGTACACTTCTTCCTTTCTAAAAGTACGATGATGTGTAGATGGGTATTTTAGTCATTTTACCTATAGGTCGAAGACTTTGCTAATGCAGCATTGTCCTTGGGGTCAATATTTTCTTATGGTGATATTAGGAAATATTTAAAATGCAAAATACATCTATTTATATAGTAGGGGTATTTTGGTCAGTTTAGTAGCCAAGGCAATGTGTCTTTTTGGTCCTCAGAATAGCCCGTAAGTCCTAATTAATTTTTGGGTTGAGAAATTGATCTCAGTTGAGAGGGTTTTATTTTATTCAGGAAGTCTAATTTATTATTGGATTGAAATAAAATAAATGGAGAGAAATATATTATATGGTTTAATTGGTTAATTAATTATTCAGGATCTAAGTCCAGTTTGAATAATTAAAAAATTAACCGGGACTTAAACGAGAGGAAAATAATTAATACTTAATTATTTATTGGGTGATTTATTTAATCCCAAGAAATAAATAATTAAAGTTTAATTATTTTTGGTTCATTTGGGTTCATTAATTATTTATTGAGTTATTTAATTAATCCTAAGAAAAATAATTAATGTTTATTATTTTGGGCTTTTCGGGTCCAAGAAAAATAATAAATATTATTTTGGCCTAATAGCTTGGACCATAAGATTTTTCCGGACACAGTTCAGAAGAGTTTAGGGTGAAGCCAAATTTTATTTTGTTAATAATATTCGGGTGTTTGAAATATTAAATCCCGGGAATATTATTTTTCTCAAAATAATTATTTTTTGCTTAATGAATCTTGGCTTTCTGTGTGGAAAAATAAAATAAAAGAAAAAGGATAAAAAATCCAAAGGTCTCTGTCTCTCCCTCTCGTGTGACTGTTGGTTTTTTGGCTTGTGGTGTTTCATCACTGGCTTTTGTTTTCTATAACAGAAGAAGCCACGCCTTGAAAACATATGGTCAGTGCTGTGAAAAAATTGAGAGATCTTCTTCTCAGCTGAATGTGTGCTCACCAACGTTTGATTACGCTATGGCTATATTTTGAGAATTGAAAAGCCTAGCATTATTGATTGCACCAGAGGAGAAGAAAGAGTCGGACAGTTTGGACACAGAAAACTTCACTGGACGGAGGAGAAGGAAGCTGTGTTTTTAGCTTCAAACCATTCTTCTTCAATCTTCAAGGTTTAAGGCTCCAAGAGGTATGTTTTTCATGCCTCCATGCTGCTACCATGCTCTATTTATATTGTTTTTGTCTCCATTTCTGTCCACCGTGATGCATGCTCTGTTTACTGTCAATCGTTCACCCACATGGAAAGAAACTTGAATGGCTTAGGAGAATCTGATGGAGGGATAAGTTGCACTGAAAATAATAAGGGGCCATGATCAGATCCAATATGATGAAGGTGGGAAACCTGGCTTGCATGAAAGAAGGATGCCCACTCCTAGTTAATCATAACTCTATTTAAACATTCCAGATGAGGCTAATCCCCTCCACGAGACCAGGTGAATCTCCTGCTTGAAAAATTACAATCCCCTAAGCCTCATAAGTGATAAAAATCATTGAATTTTGAGATTGCCGGAAGTGAAGGCGCCCTGTACTTGCATACTCATCTACATTGGAAATAATATTAAAATCTCCTACTAGCAACCAAGGACCTGAAATGGATTAAGCATTAGAACACAACTCCTCCCATAATATCCGTCTAGCCATCCGACTACATGGAGAGTATACAAAGGAAAGGTGAATAGAAGCAATTCCAAATAGAGCTATGTAACCAGTCAGGAAATGATCTGCACAATATGAAAATTTGAATTGAAGGTTATCTTTCCAGAATCACCAAAGTTTTTCGGATTCTGTGTTCGTATGTCTAGGAAAGCCTAGACAATATGCATAATTGGCTATTTGAGCGATGTCTAACATAGGTTCAATAATAATAAGAAGTTCTAACGAATGCAATCAGATGAGCTTCTTAACACATCTAAAAGAGATAGGGGCAGCCAGCCCTCCAATATTCCATATAAGAAATTTATTAATTGTGGTGAGTAGCGAGAAGGCAATTTGAACTTAGCTCTTCATGCTGGCTGTATTTTCCTGGGCAGCGGAGTTTTGTCTGGTGAAGATCTGTTTCCTTTAGCTTTGGAAGCCTTCAAAGAATCAACATGTGTCCGCAATTCCTTTGCAAATATTGGTTTAAGGACCTTAAGGATGGATGAATCGAAAACATAGCCTTCGTCAATCGCAACAGGGGCCTGTGTCAAAGCCAAGATGATATCATTTCTAGTTGTAAAAAATGGAGGTTGATCTATTGGAAGAGTGCTCAAGGCCGACTACATTTTTAAACTTACTTCTGGAGTCTGAGATGGTTCAACCTCTTGAGACAGTGCCACTGCTTTCTCCTGTAAACTTGCTGCTTTTTCCTATAAACTTACTGCTTTCTCCTGAAAACTTGTAGCCTCGTCAACTGAATGTGAAGATAAAACCCTAGCAATGCCTGTGAACTACAATCCAAGTGAGCATTGACAGTGTTGTGTACAAATGTTTCTGCCAACAGAGCCCCTTTTACAGGTGATTCTGTTCGGACAGTTGTCTTGATGGCCAAAGCTTCTGAGTGTTCCATGGGGGTTTTTTATAGGAATCCATCGCTGGATTGTCTTTTTTGATATCAAATGTTTAGTCTTTGGGTCAATCAACGTCACTGGATGAGAGGGTTTTTGGATCCTTGTGCCGCAAACATGACCTAGCCTCTTGTGTGTTGAATAGTAGAGAGGGTTATTCTCATATACTACCTCCTGGTAGAAGCCCTCCGTGTGTGATCCTAACCAAATTCTAGCAGGCAACTTTTTTTGGAGGTCTACTTCAATGCAGACCCTAACACTTGGACGTGTAAGGTTTGTTGTAGCATCATCAAGTTTTAGAGGTCTACCAATTGCTAAAGCTATTGCAAACAAGATGGATTTAGAGAAGAATTGCAGCGGGAGATTCTCAAAAGTAATCCATATAGGGACTATAGATGGGTCTTCCGTGACATGAAAGTTTGGTGTTCATTTTACAATCCACATCATTGAACCGGAAAGATACCATTGCTGCTTAAGCTATAATCGAATGTAATCCTCTTCTAGGATGGATCGGATTAAGACATGCTTGTAGTCAAGAACCCCTATTTTCACCTCACCTTTGAGATCCATGATGGCGAAATCCCTGCGGATTTTTTCCAAAGGAAAAACGGCCTTTCTGAAATTTACTAGTGAAAGCCAACTTGAAGGGTTGAGAAAGCTATTCGATTTCTTTGGCTGAGAACAAAAGGGCAGGCTCTCTCTTGTGGAGAGATATGGGTTTGATAGTATGTGAAGAATGAGAAGGCCCAGAGAAAACGAGCGTCTCCCCCAGCCAGAATTTGGCGTGGAAGATTGCACTGGTGGCTGAGGAGCCGCCATGGGAGCGAATTGGGAACCAAGATGCCTAAAAAAGAAGGTTCCTTAGAGAGAAAAATCCAAAAGATCGAATCCCTAACCTTATTCCTACCGTAAAATCATACATGTTTTATGTTCCCATAATTTACCACTTCAGCTTCTTCACCTGAAAAACTAATAAAAATTCAATCTAAAGGGTTTCGTCATTGCTAGCCTTTGTTAAGGTTACTAGACATTGTATATTTAACTTCTCTATTACAATATTCACATCAAGCTGCAACTGTAAACTGTTTCACTACAAGGTGTGTGCTTTTTTACTTAGCTTGTTATTAATTAGTATAGGCCTGCTCCAAACTGCATAGTTGAAGAAAATAATAATATTTGGTTGCATTCTGATAACACATTTTAAGTGATCTAATTAGTTGTATCCATTTTAAGATCGGGATGTCTAATCTATCTCCGGCATCAATCCACATATTGCCCAACCAGAAAGGTTTTTCTTGATTCTTGAGCTAAGGTGCTGTTTGGTTAAAATTTGTGTGTTTTTAACCAAAATAATGAAGTTTCAATTGTAGGTTAATTTGACAAACATGATTTGTAACACCCCACGACTACGTACCCTAAAAGGGCGGGGATGTCGCCCCGTCCCGTAGGACAAGGGGTCTTTAGAACAAGGTATAAAATATAAAGGTAATCTCCAAAAGGATCAACTTAGATAAATCAAGAAATATTCTTATTAAATCAGGCTCAACTTGGAGCAAAACGGAATAAAACAAAATATTGTTTAGAAGCACAAGCAATAAATGTCTCCTAGAACGGATAGAGAAAATAGCAAAAGCTCCAACTATTACATGTCCCGCTGACTCAGCACAGTCTATCTCCTGAAAACATGGTGTAAAACAGTGTGAGAATAAATCTCAGTAAGTCCTGTGTGTGCACATGGTGTGTTTTAAATAGTTCGTGTATGCAAAGTGTAAAACATTTGTAAAATAATTTGGCAAGTCATAAACAATCTCTTTTCGCAAGGAGTGGGTTTTTCTCAATGTCACACTTTGTATAAAATAAATCCTCCACTCGGATAAAAATCATGTCACCTCACGTTGGGCTCCATGAGAACAAATTGGCCAAGGCGCCACACTTTGTGCACCATGTCTGGACCAGATTACCACACGTTGGGCGTTCTGATCAAGGTGAGTGTACAGCCCACCGGGTGAGATACTCCTCCATCTCTACACCCAACAAAACCATCCGGGTGTCCAAGCCGGGAATATAAATAATACCTTTCAGGTATAATGCTAGCTTGGACTGGCCTGACCAACCAACACTGTCGCCTTTTCAAGCAGAGTTCATCTTCTGGAGGTGGCCTCCTGCCAGAAGACTTATGCTAGCCCTCCAAGACTAGTATTGTTAGCCTACCCTTATTGAGTACTCAACGAACATATCCGTCAATTCCTGATTCAAAATATTTTCAAACCTGGGCTTTGCAAAACGTGGTTTTCTTTAAAAGAGATTTCTAAAAATTTAAGGAAAAGAATGGTTTTCTTGCTAAAACCCGTTAGTTTGACAAAACCGTTTAAAGAATAAATATCCACGTTTACAACCCAAGCAAACACAGTTTAACAATAGCTTTACAAAGCTTCACAACATGGACTTGCCATCACAACATTTAAGAAAATAGTTTATAAAATGACTTACCATCACAACTTTTAATAAAAGAGTTTATGCAAGGACTTACTTGATACCCCTCAGATAACGAGATAAAAATCACAGCTGGCTTTCCTCAATTATCCTCCTGATCTAAACCATATAATATCATGATCAGGGTCTCAATTAATTCAAACATGCTCTAATCCCATTTATTTCCATAACCATTCGCAATCTCCTATTTAATTCCAAGTATACTATTCAATCCCCAAAGATCAAATACTACGACCACATGTTTATCTCGCTAATAAACACCATTAAACATTACTTTCGACATCAAGGGAGGGTATTCCCTTACCTTGCAACTACCGGGTAATGAGGTTTCGATGCTCCTATGGTGATCGTCCCGAGTTCGCTTGAGAAGAAGAGAGAAGCTACCTCCTTTGCTTCAGTTGATCGAAAATTTAGGAAGAAGAGGAAATCAGCTTCTATAGGGTGTGATTTAAGGGTAGAAGAAAGAGAAAAGAATCATTAGAGAAAACGGCATCAAGAGGTTGAAAGGATTTGTGCTTACCTTAAGGTGTGTGCGATTTTTGCTTGGAACAACTCTTGTATTTTCGAAAATTTACAGAGAGGAGTTGCTGAAATTTTCATGTAGAATGGAGAGGGTAAACGGTGGTTAGGATTTAAAGTTGGAGAAGATTGGTTTAGGGTTAGATGGTGATGTTTAGATAGACTCCTAATGGCTTTAGGTTTCTTGGACAGCAAAGGTGAAATTTCCAACTTGCGCGCGCCTCCTTGCTGCCGATTTTAGGGGAGTTTTATGGACGAGAAAATTCTGCAATTTGCTCCCCTAAGCTGGCCAAAATACTGCACAATGGAAGGGCTGAATGTGTTCAGAATTTTGGGCCAAACAAAGAAGAGTTTGAGTGAGTTTTGATGACTAAAAATCCTGTGCAAGTGCTGTGAAAATCGTTGAACAAGAGGAGAATAAAATCTGGATTGTTCAAGCTGTAATTCGGCCAAAATTTCCAGGGAAAAGGTGAGGGTTTTGGGTGCTGATATTGGCATAATCAACATGGAGTTTTGATAGGTTTTGGAGTGAAAAATTTCGTTGGTTTTGGAGTGCACAGCTGGACGAAAATTTCTGTGCAAGCTGGCCGAATTTTCTGGTTTCTAAGCTGCCGAAAATCAGTAATTTTTGGTGCTAGAAATTCTGGTTTTGTACAGCTAGGGTAGTTGAATTTTTAAGGAGTATTCTAGGTGGTTTGAGCTAGGATTTTCAGAGTTGGATTGTAACTAGAGTTGGCTGGAATTTCGGACAGCTTATGTAGATACAAAGCTGCCGAAATTCAGCTAGGAAAAGGAAGAAATTCTAGTTGAATTTGGATTGAAATAAAATCTGGTTTTACCAAGGGTTTGGATAGGATTTCCTCTAGTCCTAGAAGAGTTTGGATTAAGCTACAAGTCCTCCAAGAAGTGGCGGCACTTGCTGGAATTTTTTTCCAGATTTTTATCTAACATTCTAGGATTAAAATCAACAAGATTTCCTACTAGGAAAAGGATTCATTAATTCCACCTATCCATGGCAACATCTATCTAACTAAAATCAAGCTAATATTTTAATTACTAGCTAGGGTTCTTTCGAAAATCCTAAGGAACACAAGCTGAAAATTAAAGGTGAACTTTATTCACATCCAAGTCCTTGAATTTAGGAAATAAATATGGAGACTTATTTCCTTGGAGTAAAAATACTAAAATTTCTCTAGGCTAGCTAGATTCTTTTTCGGCCAAGACAAGAAATGGTCTAAAGAAAAGAATTTCAAGAAGAGAAACTTACTTCACAAAAGGTAGGATTCAAACTCGGGCCACCAAAGGAAATCACCAACCTCCCCGCTATTCCAAAACAACTCCAATGCTAATTTTTCTACAAGAAGTTCTTACCACCCCAATACTCATCCTTCAAAATCTTCGACCAAACCTCCCTTAACCAAATCTTTAACCACACAACTATTTCACATCAATTAATTCAAATGCAAGAGTAACGGAAAAATTCACATGCATCCATGCAAATAAAATTAGTCTAGCTACCACATAAAATGCAAGATGCTATGCAATGCATGACTTTTTCCCATAGTCAAAGGTGGTTTTGGGCGGGGTATTACATCCCCTCCCCCTCAAGAGAATTTCGTCCCGAAATTCAGGTTTCATACCCTTCGAGTATACCCAGATACTTTCGTCTTAACGATTCCTCCGTTTCCCACGTTGCATCCTGTGCTCCATGATTATCCCAAAGTATCTTCACCATGGGTATCTGCTTGTTTCGGAGCGTCTTGATACTCCGCTCCAAGATCTTGACGGGTATCTCCACATAACTCAGATTGAGTTGCAACTTCAACGGTTCCTCATTGAGTACATGACTCGGATCGGGGTTGTACCTTTTCAACTGAGAGACATGGAATACGTCATGCATCCCGGTTAGGCCATCAGGTAGATCCAATCGGTAGGCAACCGGTCCAATTTTCTCCAATATCGGGAATGGTCCCAAGTACCTAGGACTCAACTTCCCTCCCCTCGGATATTTCAGGATTCCTCTACTAGGAGTCAACTTCAAGAATGCACGGTCACCTACTTGGAACTCCAATTCCCTCCGTCTAGAGTCTGCATAACTTTTTTGTCTGCTTTGTGCTGCCCTTAGCCTTTCCCGAATTAACTTAATTTTGTCGGTCATCTCCTGAATGCATACTTCACTAGTCTTTTTAACGTTCCCTTCTTCTGTCCATCCCCAGTATATCGGTACCTGGCATTTTCGCCCATACAGTGCTTCATATGGCACCACTCCGATCGACGCCTGATAGTTGTTGTTATATGCTAACTCCGCATGCGGTAAAGACTCAATCCACTTGTCTCCAAAGTCCAAGATACATGCTCGGAGCATGTCTTCTAGTATCTGAATGACTCTTTCGGATTGACCATCAGTCTGCGGATGAGCAGAGGTACTGAATTTCAGGGTCATGCCCAAGAACTCCTGGAATTTACCCCAGAACCTTGAAGTGAATCTAGGGTCCCTATCCGACACGATGCTCGACGATACACCATGCAACCTTATAATTTCTTGGGTATATGTCTGAGCCAACTTTTCCATCGAGTCCCTTACGTTTACCGGTGTGAAATGCGCTGTCTTGGTCAATCGGTCCACTACCACCCAGATCGCATCTTTGTGTGACTTGGTCATCAGAAGGCCAGTCAGAAAGTCCATGGTCACCTCTTCCCATTTCCATTCGGGAATCGGTAACGGTTGCAGTAAACCAGCAGACTTCTTATGCTCCATCTTAACCTTATGGCATGTCAGACAGGTTGACACATGTCGAACTACAACCCTCTTCATTCCAGCCCACCAATATTTTCTCTTCAAGTCTTGGTACATCTTTACCTCCCCAGGGTGTATGGTGTATTTGCTCTTATGCACTTCGTCCAGTATCCTCCTCCTTAAGTCTTGGATGTCCGATACACAAATCCGGTCCCGAAAGTACAATACCCCTTCCTCATCGGTTCGGAAGTCACCTCCTCCTCTCGCGATCTCTTTCTTCTTGAAAGTTTGAAATTCTATACTGCCCTATTGACCTGATACAATTTCCTGGTTCAGATCGGGTTCCAGGGTCAGGTTGCTCACGCAGATCTTCCCCTTTTGCACTTGCACCTCTTTCTCCAGGATATCCTGGACTGCCAACACCTCCTGTATTCTTAAGTGTGCCATTTTCACCTTTCGACTTAGAGCATCTGCTACCATATTTACTTTACCCGGGTGATAGTTAATGGGGCACTTATATTCTTCCAGGAACTCCATCCACCTACGCTGCTGGAGATTCAAGTCCTTTTGCGTAAAGATATATTTCAAACTCTTATGGTCTGTGAAAACCTCGTATTGTGCACCGTACAAGTAATGTCGCCATTTCTTCAAGGCGAACACTATAGTTGCTAGCTCTAGGTCATGCGTGGGATAATTAACTTCGCGCGGCTTTAGCTTTCTAGATGCATAGGCTATGACTTTCCCTTCCTGCATTAGCACAGCTCCTAGTCCTTCCTTGGATGCATCTGTATAGAGTGTATAGGGCTTATCAGCCTCAGGCAGACTCAGCACGGGTGCTGTAATCAACCTCCTCTTAAGTTCTTGGAAGCTCTTCTCGCACTTCTCACTCCAAGCAAAAACGACATCTTTCTTCAACAGCCGTGTCATCGGTGAAGCTAAAGTGGAGAAGTTTTTAATGAAACGCCGATAGTACCCGGCCAACCCAAGGAAACTTCGTATCTCGGTAATGTTCTCCGGTTGTTTCCAATTAGCTACGGCTTCTACCTTAGCAGGGTCCACCTTGATCCCCTCCATGGATATCACGTGACCAAGGAAAGACACTGAGCTAAGCTAAAACTCACACTTACTGAACTTAGCGTAAAGCTTGAATTCCCTCAACTTCTCTAAGACCAACCTTAAGTGCTCCGCGTGGTCCTCCAGATTTTTGGAGTAGATCAAAATTTCATCGATGAATATGACCACGAACTTGTCCAAGTATGGTTGAAAAGTGCGATGCATCAAATCCATGAATACTGCTGGTGCGTTGGTTACACCGAACGGCATTACTACAAATTCGTAATGGCCATACCGCGTATTGAGTGCAGTCTTAGGAATGTCTTCTTCTTTGATCCTCACCTGATAGTATCCTTGCTGTAGGTCCAATTTCGAGAAACAAGCAGCGCCTTGCAGTTGATCAAACAACTCATCGATCAAGGGTAGAGGGTATTTATTCTTGATCGTTAGATTGTTCAGTCCCCGATAATCGATACATAGCCTCAAGGTACCATCTTTCTTCTTGACAAACAACATCGGGGCTCCCCACGGTGATGTACTCGGCGGAATGTAGCCTTGCCTTAGCAGTTCTTCCAATTGCTCCTTTAACTCCTTCAACTCTGTCGGTGCCATCCGGTAGGGGGTTCTGGATACCGGTTCTGCTCCGGGAATTAGATCCACGGTGAACTCAACTTCTCGTTCAAGGGGTAGGGAAGTGAGCTCCGTAGGGAACACATCCGAAAAGTCTTTCACCATCTCCGTACTTTCCAAGGTACACTGGTCCTTTAGTTTGTTTAGGAGATACGCCAAGTATCCCGTGCATCCTTTCTGGAGCAACTTCTGGGCTTTAGCTCCAACAATAAGGAATTTCAGTTCCTTCGTTTGCTTGCCATTGAATTCAATTACATCCCATCCAGGTCTCACAAACTGCACCGTCTTAGTCTTGCAGTCCACACGAGCTCCGTGCTTCGACAACCAGTCCATGACCAAGATCAAGTCATAACCATCCATGGCCAGGATTATAAGGTCGGCCTCCAGAATCTCCTTCCCAACCTCAACTCCACAACTTCCCATTTTCTTGCCTGCTTCCACCACCTTTCCCAAGGGGGAACTAACTACTAGGGTATAAGGTAGCTCATTTCCTTCCCAGCCCAGAAGTGAAGCACATACTTTACTTACATAAGAGTGTGTAGATCCTGGATCTATCAGAACATTAACAAGACAACCTTGGATAGAAAGGTTACCTTCGATTACGGCGGCGTCTGCTCCGACCTCCTCTCGGCTTACGGCAAAAACTTTAGCCTTCACTTGGGGCTTCATGCCTCCCGCTCCGACTAGTCCAGTAGCGGCACCTCTGTTGCCTCCCATTGGCTGGGTCGGCGTGGTCTGCTCAGTCCTTAAGGGTTTGGGGCAGACGCTCCTCAGATGTCCTGGGTCTCCGCAGTTGAAACACCTTCTTACACCCCCGCTACCCCAGCAATTTCTCTCGGTGTGGCCTCGCTTCCCACACAGTCGGTAGTTTAGGCTGCCTTGCATTAATCCAGCTACAGGCACTCGAGGCTGCTTACCCCGATTTCCCCACGGCATAGAACCCGTAGGTCGCTTATTGCCTGAAGGCCTCATAGGTGGATGACTTAGTTGGAAGGGTTGGTTCACCGGTCGGTGCCGATCATCGTTCTCCGTCCGAGAAGCTACGTCCACAACGGCAGTGTACGACGTTGGCGGGGATGGAGCGAACGCCCTCCTCAAATCTGGCCTTACCTTTTTCACGAATTGCCGGGTGCGCTTCTGCTCCGTATCTACCAAGCACTTGCAGTATTTGGACAACTGCATGAAACGGGCTGCATATTGGGCCACAGTCATGCCTCCCTACCTGAGGGTCTGGAATTTATCCTCCCTCTTCTCAGCCACCCATCGAGGAATGTACTCGGCCCGAAAAGCCTCCGTAAAATCGTCCCAGGTCCACTCCTGCTCCTCCTTGTCCCAATCACCCCGTACTCGCTGCCACCATGCCCGAGATGGTCCCCTTAGCCGAAAAGCAGCAAACTTTACCATCCTTTCTTCCGAGTACTGCAGAGTAGCAAAAATGTCCTCTATCTGCTCAATCCATTGCTCGACTTTCTCATCCTGTTCCACCTCCCCCTGGAATGTGGGAGGTTGGAACTTCAGGAAACGCTCCAGGGCCTCATCCTCTCCCTGCGGTGGTTTCCTGGCCACCTTGTCCACTTTTTCGGTCAAGTTCTGTAGAATCGAGGCCATCTTATCGAAAGCCTGACCCATGGTCACATCCCGTGACCTCTTCGAAGTCATCTCCTGCTCTCCTGGCAGGTGCTCTTCCATATCGGGGGTGGAACGATGCATCTGCTCAGACTCTGGGGTGGAGGATGCACTCTCGTGCACCGTTCTGCTTTGCTCCACTGTTTGGCATCTTGGTGCCATCTTAATCACATTCACTCAGGGTCAGATAGTTATCAAGGGGGAAAAAAATATGCTTAGGTGCATGATCAGTTGATAGTAATGTACTCATCTAAAAGAGAATGTGATGATAATGTGTAGAGATAAATCAAGTAATAAATGAAACTCATGCTTATCATATAAACCATTCTTTGCAGAAAAGAAGGGGTCATCTCATACGATACCCTTTTTATTTAAAATAATAGATAGGCCCAATGAGCTACATGCCCCCTTAAGGAAAAGATAAACAAGCAAAAGTATGCAAATTCCAGAGAAAGAAAGAGTAAAAGCTGCTGGTCTTCTATGTTCGACTCTCCCTAGTTTCAACAGAAGTATCGGAGTCGTCAGAGGCCGGTTCCACCAGCCACCCCACGGAGCTATCAGGTCTCCCTATGATGGAATTTGAACCCAAGACCTCAAGAACTAATTCTAAGGCTCTAACCACTACACCACAACAACTCTTTTGACCATCCGATAAGCAAAAGACAGGAATTAGAACCAGATCAAAATACTTAAGAAAATATAATCCCATAAGTAAAGTAATTGCCTAAACTATGGCTCTGATACCACTTGTAACACCCCACGACTACGTACCCTAAAAGGGCGGGGATGTCGCCCCGTCCCGTAGGACAAGGGGTCTTTAGAACAAGGTATAAAATATAAAGGTAATCTCCAAAAGGATCAACTTAGATAAATCAAGAAATATTCTTATTACATCAGGCTCAACTTGGAGCAAAACGGAATAAAACAAAATATTGTTTAGAAGCATAAGCAATAAATGTCTCCTAGAACGGATAGAGAAAATAGCAAAAGCTCCAACTATTACATGTCCCGCTGACACAACACAGTCTATCTCCTGAAAACATGGTGTAAAACAGTGTGAGAATAAATCTCCGTAAGTCCTGTGTGTGCACATGGTGTTTTTAAATAGTTTATCTATGCAAAGTGTAAAATATTTGTAAAATAATTTGGCAAGTTATAAACAATCTCTTTTCGCAAGGAGTGGGTTTTTTTTAATGTCACACTTTGTACAAAATAAATCCTCCACTCGGATAAAAATCATGTCACCACACGTTGGGCTCCATGAGAACAAATTGGCCAAGGCGCCACACTTTGTGCACCTTGTCCGGACCAGATTACCATACGTTGGGCGTTCTGATCAAGGTGAGTGTACAGCCCACTGGGTGAGATACTCCTCCATCTCTACACCCAACAAAACCATCCGGGTGTCCAAGCCGGGAATATAAACAATACCTTTTAGGTATAATGCTAGCTTGGACTGGACTGACCAACCAACACTACAGCCTTCTCAAGCAGAGTTCATCTTCTGGAGGTGGCCTCCTCCCAGAAGACTTACGCTAGCCCTCCAAGACTAGTATTGTTAGCCTACCCTTATTGAGTACTCAACGAAAATATCCGTCAATTCCTGATTCAAAATATTTTCAAACCTGGGCTTTGCAAAACGTGGTTTTCTTTAAAAGAGATTTCTAAAAATTTAAGGAAAAGAATGGTTTTCTTGCTAAAACCCGTTAGTTTGACAAAACCGTTTAAAGAATAAATATCCACGTTTACAACCCAAGAAAACATAGTTTAACAATAGCTTTACAAAGCTTCACAACATTTAAGAAAATAGTTTATAAAAGGACTTACCATCACTACTTTTAATAAAAGAGTTTATGCAAGGACTTACTTGATACCCTTCAGATAACGAGATAATAATCACAGCTGGCTTTCCTCAATTATCCTCCTGATCTAAACCATATAATATCATGATCAGGGTCTCAATTAATTCAAACAAGCTCTAATCCCATTTATTTCCATAACCATTCGCAATCTCCTATTTAATTCCAAGTATACTATTCAATCCCCAAAGATCAAATACTACGACTACATGTTTATCTCGCTAATAAACACCATTAAACATTACTTTTGACATCAAGGGTATTCCCTTACCTTGCAACTACCGGGTAATGAGGTTTCGATGCTCCTATGGTGATCGTCCCGAGTTCGCTTGAGAAGAAGAGAGAAGCTACCTCCTTTGCTTCAGTTGATCGAAAATTTAGGAAGAAGAGGAAATCAGCTTCTATAGGGTGTGATTTAAGGGTAGAAGAAAGAGAAAAGAATCATTAGAGAAAACGGCATCAAGAGGTTGAAAGGATTTGTGCTTACCTTAAGGTGTGTGCGATTTTTGCTTGGAACAACTCTTGTATTTTCGAAAATTTGCAGAGAGGAGTTGCTGAAATTTTCGTGTAGAATGGAGAGGGTAAATGGTGGTTAGGATTTAAAGTTGGAGAAGATTGGTTTAGGGTTAGATGGTGATGTTTAGATAGACTCCTAATGGCTTTAGGTTTCTTGGACACCAAAGGTGAAATTTCCAACTAGCGCGCGCCTCCTTGCTGCTGATTTTAGGGGAGTTTTATGGACGAGAAAATTCTGCAATTTGCTCCCCTAAGCTGGCCGAAACACTGCTCAAAGGAAGGGCTGAATGTGTTCAGAATTTTGGGCCTAACAAAGAAGAGTTTGAGTGAGTTTTGATGACTGAAAATCCTGTGCAAGTGCTGTGAAAATCGCTAAACAAGAGGAGAATAAAATTTGGATTGTTCAAGCTGTAATTCGGCCAAAATTTCCAGGGAAAAGGTGAGGGTTTTGGACGCTGATATTGGCATAATCAACATGGAGTTTTGATAGGTTTTGGAGTGCAAAATTTCGTTGGTTTTGGAGTGCACAGCTGGACGAAAATTTCTGTGCAAGCTGGCCGAATTTTCTGGTTTCCAAGCTGCCGAAAATCAGTAATTTTTGGTGCTAGAAATTCTGGTTTTGTGCAGCTAGGGTTGTTGAATTATTAAGGAGTATTCTAGGTGGTTTGAGCTAGGATTTTCAGAGTTGGATTGTAACTAGAGTTGGCTAGAATTTCGGACAGCTTATGTAGATACAAAGCTGCCGAAATTCAACTAGGAAAAGGAAGAAATCCTAGTTGAATTTGGATTGAAATAAAATCTGGTTTTACCAAGGGTTTGGATAGGATTTCCTCTAGTCCTAGAAGAGTTTGGATTAAGCTACAAATCCTCCAAGAAGTGGCGGCACTTGCTGGAATTTTTTCCAAATTTTTAGCTAACATTCTAGGATTAAAATCAACAAGATTTCCTACTAGGAAAAGGATTCATTAATTCCACCTATCCATGGCAACATCTATCTAACTAAAATCAAGCTAATATTTTAATTACTAGCTAGGGTTCTTTCGAAAATCCTAAGGAACACAAGCTGAAAATTAAAGGTGAACTTTATTCACATCCAAGTCCTTGAATTTAGGAAATAAATATGGAGACTTATTTCCTTGGAGTAAAAATACTAAAATTTCTCTAGGATAGCTAGATTCTTTTTCAGCCAAGAAAAGAAATGGTCTAAAGAAAAGAATTTCAAGAAGAGAAACTTACTTCACAAAAGGTAGGATTCGAACTCGGGTCACCAAAGGAAATTACCAACCTCCCCGCTATTCCAAAACAACTCCAATGCTAATTTTTCTACAAGAAGTTCTTACCACCCCAATACTCATCCTTCAAAATCTTCGACCAAACCTCCCTTAACCAAATCTTTAACAACACAACTATTTCACATCAATTAATTCAAATGCAAGAGTAACGGAAAAATTCACATGCATCCATGCAAATAAAATTAGTCTAGCTACCACATAAAATGCAAGATGCTATGCAATGCATGACTTTTTCCCATAGTCAAAGGTGATTTTAGGCGGGGTATTACTTGATTAGTCCACATGCAAATGATTCTTTCAGTAAACCATTTGCTGACATTTTTGTGAGATATTAAGCATGGATGTTAACAGTAGAAATTGTATTTACCTTATAATTTATTTGTTTGTATGTGTGATCGCTTAATTACATGAGTTGCTTATATTAGATAATATGTAACTTTAAACTAGAGTATATAATTTCATCCAACGCCATAATGCATGCACATTTGGTCACGGCCACGCTTAGTTTTTTTACACTAATATTTGAGGTATTGTAGGTTGGTTGCGACAAAGGTAATTTTTGCCAGTACAAATCTTAATTCGTATACTACCTATAAAATGTTGAACTTCTATATTAGCAATGCAAGATGTAATTTGATTTCGTGTTGCAATTTTTTCGATGGATATAAATGAACCACTTAATTAATAATTATATTAATTCCTGGTTTGCAATCAATAATTAAATAGCATATTTTCCAATTACTGTCATCTTACGAAAATCTTGCCATATATAAAACTATTGCACTATTTAAAAAAGAAAAAAAAAAGTACCAAGATGGGTGGGAATATAAGCAGACCCCTACATATTTATTAAAGTTAAAGATATTACATTGATGGGTGGGAGGCCAAAGCCTTGCCTCCAAACAAAAAGGAAACATCATCCAACTCTAATCGAATGAATCTGCAAAAAAGTCCAACCTGCAATTAATGCCCTTTTATTCTACGACGTAAAAAGTAGAAACAGTTAAATAGAAAATCCTCATTCGGTTCCCAACTTAGGTTTGCTAGAGCATCTACAATTGTATTCCCTTCTCTAAAAACATGTAAAAAATCATCTATATGAATCTGCTACAAAATGCGAAGAATTTGAAGCAATCTACAGGTAAATCTCCAAGGGGGCACCATAAGCTTGATCATGAAACCAGCCATATACGCTACAAGAAAACACAGTAATAGTGATGGCATTTAGCAACGGCCAACAAGCCGTCCATACTTAGTGAGCATTTTGTGATGGCAAGCAAGGGGAGGGACAATTTACCGAGGGGTTGACCAGCAGTAGCTAAACTCATGCAACTAGCAACGGCTTAACGAGGGTTATTTTTCCTTCGCTAATCAAAGAGGGTTTAGCTACGGCGGTAAATTTGTTCGTGACAAATCTTATTAGAAATTTTAGGATAACATTATTGTAGCTAAACCCTAGCTAATTAGTGAGGCTAAGCTATGATCCTAAATCATTCTGCAAAAAATTATTTTGGAATATTTCGAAGTAGTGGCCGTCACTAATTTGTGAGAGTGCAGCAATGGCTTTAAATTTTTTCTCAAAATAATTTGTTGGAATTTAAACATAAATAGTTGTAGCTAGACTCTTGGTAATTAGCGAGGGTTTGGCTGCAACAGAAAAATTTTTGTTAAAAATTATTTTTTAATATTAGGATATAGAATTCATAGCTAAACCGTCGCTAATTAGCAAGGGTTTGGCTATGGCTCTAAATTATTCCTCAGACAAGACTTTCTTGGAATTTTTAAATTAAAGCATCATCGCTAAACCATCGCAAAATGTCGAGGGTTTGGCTACGAAAGTAAATGGTTTCTCAATTTTTTTTGGGGGAATATTACGGTAAATGGTCGTAGTAAAACCCTCGCTAATTAGTGAGGGCATTGCTACGATTATTAGGGTAAGGTCGCTAATTAGCGACGGTATAGCTACAATACCCTTAATCATTGCTGAACTGTCAATACGCCATCTCTAGCGACTATTCCCTAGGCCCTCTCAAATCCGTTGCTAAACTTTTTAAGCAAAAAAATTTCGTAGTTTAATTTCATTTATATGTGGATATGTGTATAGTTATAATATGTGATTTTTATGTCATACAAGTTGCAAATTTACATAATTAAACATATTATATGTATATTGGTAGAATATATGATTATTATAGTAGTGGATATATACAAACTAACACTCATATACACTAATATATACTAAGATATATGTATTAGTACAAGTTAGTAATATATATATATATATATATATTACAATATATATATTAATAACACTAATATTACAATATTAGATATATATACACTAACATATATATACATATCCACACATATACACTAATATATACTAATAACTTTATATGTGTATGTGTGTGTGTGTGTATTAATATCTATATATATATATATATATATATATTAATATACACTAATTGAAAGCATGAAAATTTGAAAAACACAGGGCACACAGCGGAAGTGGAAAACAAAAACTGGAAAAAACTGAAGAATAGGGAATTCCGAACAGAGCCAGCGCCGGCTCCGGCAACCCTAGCCGGCGCCGGTAGTGCTCTGTACGGATTCTGAGGTTTTTTAAAAAAAATACCTCTTTTCCTTCTTCTTAGAATTGGCTGGACTGGAATGTGTGCAATCGGGGTAGGTACGCTGGTGGAAACCTCCGTTGCAATTCCTGCAAGTCTCCTACTCCGTCTTTGCATGTAGGTGAACGTCAAACTCTCGATCTTCCTATATATGGCCTACCTAATTCCGTTTGGTGAACAACTCACCGACTAAGGAACTTTTTCTTGAGAGAGAGAGAGACGTCCTCTTTTTTCACAGAGAAGAGGCAGTGATAAAAAACAACGTTATTTCCAATCCTCCTATTTAGCCTAAATAAAACCCTAGGTTAAACTGGATTGGGCCATTGGACTCTTAGTTTATCCTTTTAGGCTTAATTAATTATTCTAATTAGTACCATATAAATGGCCAAATTAATAATTAATTTTTCCAGTCCAAATAAACTAGTCCAATTAATAAGCATATATTAGTTTAGTCCTAGTGTAATCTTTAATTATTTAAATTGGGCCAAAGCCCTGAATAATTAATTAACCCATCAAACTAATTTAATTAATTCTCTCTCCATGGACCTTTATTTTATTCTAGCCCAACAATTAAATCAGGCTACTTAAATAAAATAAATTTCATTTAATTTAAGAACAATTCCTTAGCTCATATTTAATTAGGACTCACGGTCTATACTGGGAGACCAAAAGACATACCGCCTTGGCTACTAAAATAGCCAAAATACCCTTGCCATATAAATAGTTATATTTTGCATTTTAAACACTTCCTAATATCACCATAAGGAAATATTGACCCCAAGGGCAATGCTGCGTTAGCAAAGTCTCCGACCTACAGGTGTAATGACTAAAATACCCTTCTATACATCGTCATATATTTAGAGAGGAAGAAGTGAACTAACACCTCTCTAAATGACATCTACCATCCTTAGGCTTCTAGTCCAATGATCCACGACTTCCTGGATTATTTTCGTTTTCCAAGGGAGCTACTCTAAAACAAACATCGAAGTCATGTTTCCCAGGGCCCTGGATATTTAGATCATTCAGACAACCACAAGGGGTGATATAGTATAGAAACTGTCTTGTACAAGTCTGTTTTAACTAACTAGTCACACATACCCAACATACAAGTATATTGGCCCTACGATAGAACCTCAACTATAGTATATCAAAGTACATGCTTCTAGCTTTGTTAGACCACCAACTCATACTCAAGTCATAGAGTACTAGTCCATGCTGTAGCAATAGTAGTCTAGGTTTCTACCTAATAGTACTTTTAAGAAACTACTACTACAGGTCATATTCTACGTATTCGAAATACACTTATGTCATGAAGTGAGTGGACTGCTCACTGACTAAAGGTAAGCCATTCTCCATTTGGAATTCACAACATAATAACCTAAACATGATGAGATTCCCATTCTCATCAATCGGTTAAGAACGAATGTTTATGTATTAAGTAACCCGTGATCTATACCTTACTGTGAAAGACCTCCATTCACATAGACCACGTACTTAAACAAAATGAGTCTTTTCCAAACATAATTGTGCACAAATAAAATATAAATTCACAAACAATTTCTGAAAATAAATTCTTTTGTTAAGGCATTCGATTTTTACATCATAAACCTAGTTTACGAGGTCATATTTCCCAACACTAATATGTATATATATGCTAATATCTTTGTATGCATTAGTATATATTAATAATAATATATATATATATATATTATAACATATACTAATACACACACACACACACACACACTAATATATATATATATATATATATGTAGATAATATGTTTATATATCCATAAAATATTTTTTTAAAGCGATACAAATTATTTTCAAAATCGTGTATTATATTTTTGTGAAAATGGGAATATACTGAGATTTTTAAAAAAATTTTAATAGAATACAGACGGTTTAGCTATGTATATATATCGTAGCTAAATCTGTGAAATCAGTGCGGGGATTTAGCTATGGAAGTTTGAATTTTTTGTTTTGAATTTTTGTCGTCGCCAAACATTTTCAGACAGCGAGAGATTAGCGACGGCAAAATTCCATAGAAAAAACAAATACTAAATCTGAGACTTTGTCTTCTTCGGCTAGACTTCATCTTCTTCCTTTGGCTTCTCGATGCATCACTTCTCAGTGCACCCTCTTTATCTCACAACAAATTTGAAGATCTCTCTTTCCCCCTCCCTTATAGTAATGTAGCCTGAGTTTATTTTTCATTTCTAGCACCTCTCCTCCTCTCTATTTCATCGGAAGTCACTGGTAGACGTCAGCATCAATCGTGAGGAGAATAGTGAGCAATTAGTGGCCATCATTGCCTTCGAAGTTTGGTAAGTTGATTCTATGAGTTGGTAATGCAATTGGGTTGATTTCAATGGTTAATTTTTGTCGTAGAGCCTCCTATGTTAGATATGCCCAAGCCCATTGCTGAATGCTTATGGTACAATAGTTGCAGAAGAATATTTTGAGATACAAGGATTTTTTCTGTAATCTTAGAAAAGAAGCAACTGAATTGTGCTTCTATAAAAAAGTGGTTTCTCACAACTAGTTGATGAGACAATAAGATTGTGACTTTTGTTGATATGGATGGTGAAATAGATTCTAAGGACATACAAATAAGTAGAGTCAATTGCTTGATATTTTCTATTTCTTGCAGTTAAAAATTCTCTACATTTAAAGGTCTCTAAATATATTTTAGATGGAAAGGTTTGAAAAATGTAAATGTTCTAAGCTGCTGTCATTATTTTGTGATAAAATACATTAGGAAATTTCTGGTTTGGATCTTAAGAAATTAGTCCTTTTATATTTTGTTTTCCTTTTAGCCTCTGATTGTTGTTTTATGGGCTTTAAGTCTTTTTTTTTTGGGGGGGGGGGAGGGGGGTTCTATTCTTTCTTTCTGCAAATTGGAGGTTGTAAGAGTTCCCAATTAATTTTGATGAATGAGGTGATAACTAAACCAGAGCTGCTACTTTGCCATACGTGCTTTGATCCATTACGAAGAGTGCCAAACTTGTTTCTTTAACAAACTCTCCCTGTAGGGTTTACTTTGGTATATAACTTCTGTATAAGTGACCATCCTTTTTAGAAGTATATTTTTTGTTTTAAATGTTAATTAGATCAAAGTTTGATGATGATGGGACTTGGTACTTCCAAAAGTGACAAACAGCTTTATTCATGAACAATAATGGAATTTGACTCTGCATTTTTTGATTAATACTCAAGTTAACACTAATGTTCCTTTAATTTGTCTTATAGTTTTGTAATAGATGTAACTTTTTTTACATAAATTTATATTTTTCTAGTTATTACATAAATGCTATGCTAGGAGTTGAGATAATTTTATGATATGTAACCTTGTGTGTGTAATATTATATTTTCTGGTTATTATATAAAGTATATATTGTTGACAAAGTGTCTTTTGCATTCTTCTATGATATCTGCACAGTATCAAATGAGTTGAGTTGGATTTAGGTGATGCTTAGCTTACTTGTATTCAATTTGGTGCATTGGTCTCATTTGAAGACAGCTTATTATGCTTTATTTTGATGCGTCTATTGTTGTTTTATCTGAAGAATGCTTTTTTTGCTACATTGACTTCATTTGGTGTGAGCTACTCTCTCTTGAGATTAAAATGTATAATATTGAAGCGAAATACTTTCTTGAATAGTGTTGTGAATGTAATGTGAAATATGGAAGGGATTGTAGTTCCTCTGGAATTGGCTTACATTATATGATCTTGCACTTGGACTTTTTAGAATTCGTAGAGTTCATTTTCTATAGCTTTTTGTGGCTATTGATGTTTTGTTATTAATGGTTTGTTGGATAAGGGACCTGTGGAGTTATTATTTTGAGGACTTGCATTTGTTTGGGATCCTACTTGGTTTTGGAGTGAAGTTGGGGATTTATGCTGTGGATATTGATAGTTTTTTGTAGGATATGATGCAAAATGCCTATTAATATATCCTTAAGCTTTGTTAGATATGCCTCTCTTACATTATATTAAAGTTTTTCATTTATTTATTTGAACTATTTACTTGTCTTTGAATTCTAGTGCTTTGTAAATATAGCAGAGTATGTTTTCTATTTCTTTACATTTTGTTATATAATCTATGGTTTTTGAATTTTCAATTTTCATGTGAATTTTCAGCTTTGTTTGAGTTTTTGTTCATATGGCATGGAGTTTGGGTTGTGATTTGGATTGGTTATGGTTCTGTGGATTGTAGTTGCATTAGAGGATTGGTGTTGTGGTTTACATTTATAGTATGGAGTTGGATTGTTGTTGATTTTTTTATTTTTATTTTTATTTTTTTGGTAGGAAACCTTCTACACATTTTCCTATCCTTTTTGTCTTTTACCATGCCATGTAGGCTCTCCAAGTTTCCACTAAAGAGATGGAACATTGATTTGAGGTTTTTTTGCCTTATAAGTAGTTTTGGTTATAGGGTTTGGATGCCTTTGTATATCTTATTTTTAATACCCTTTGGCTATGAATAAAATATGTGAGTATGAAGGCATACTTAGAAGTTTTTAGGAATCATTATATGGGTGAACTTACTTTCTACTCATAGGTTATATGACCATTAAGTTTTAGTGATTACAATGTATAGTGTGTAATGTGAAGTTAAAAAAAACTTATATTTATGTTGTTGTCTTGAATTGAACTAAGTGGCCTAGTTCAACTTGATTTCTATAATTTCTTAGATAGACGTGGATAGCTTTCAACAACAAGAACTAACATTTTAGACATAATATTACACATGTGCTCAATTTTAGACATAATATTACATATATTTACATGCATTGCTCAATTTTTAACCATTATTATTGTCTAAAATGTAGTGCTTGATATTACAAGCTCTATTTTTTTTTACCGAGGTGCTTTGTCATTATCTTTTCTCATCAAGTAAAAAGGTACATGAGTTTATACGTTTCACCTTAAAATATTATATATTTAACTTATATGAATGGATCCTTACGAGTGATGGGTTATTATTCCCCATGAGTGATGAGTGATCATTCCCCATGGGTAATGGGTAATTACCCTTAGGTTAGTTTTATTGAATAATTTTTGTGACAGTTAGTGTTTTTTTTTTTTTTTTTTTTTTTGTTGAATGTTGGTTAATTTTGTGGTGGCTTAGTGCCTAAAAATATCCAATTTGTAGAGAAAAACTTTGTTAATTTTTTTTTTCAAGAATTTAGAGAACATAAAGCTTCTTCTGTTTGTAAAACATGATAAAAGAGAAACCACGTTTGACATAAAGAACCTAAACCCTAAATCTTAAAACACTAAACTCTAAACCCTCTAGATGTTGGTTCATCTCTTCTATCTATAGAGTGTCTAAAGTAAAAATTAGAATAAATACAAAACCCCTTATATGAAATGAAGGTAGGTAGGTAGCAATGTATAAACCCGAACAAAACCCAAACAACATGAACATAACTAGAAATTGAACGTCAACCAAAACCATTGCATCAACCCAATCAACATGAACGTATCTAGTTATTCAACCAATTCCCCATTTCTACTCTCATATTCCATTTCTTCAATGCTCTTTTAACTAGTCTAAGCTGATCAACCTTCTATATCATATCAGATTATCATTTAATCAGCCTAAGCTCATTTCACATTATAGTTTAATCTCTAAACGCAGAATGGTAATTGTTAAAAATAAAAAATTCAAATCATATCAAAAAGCAAAAGCTTTTGCATCTTTAAAACCATTCGTCGTCTTTTTCATGTACACTTCATATGAATCTTCCCTTCTTTGTTTGGTTATTTAACTACCCACTTGTCTTGGCAGTTTTCATTAGGTGGCTATAAGAATTTTCGTCATTTAATTAATATCCTAAAAGATAATAGGGGCAGTTGTTCTTTTAGGCCGATGACTTTGCTTGCTAGATTTGCAAAGTACTACTTCACTATGAAGGATGAAGGTGATCTCATGCTTCAAGTCTTTGGGAAGGCAAGAAAATGGCCAATTAGAATTCTGACTCTTTGTCATTGGTACAACTATTCTTATGCCAGAGAGCTGGATAATTGTCTGGCTATTTTCTTGTCTTTTCAAGGACTTGAAGCATGAACTCACCTTCATCCTTCGTAGTGAAATAGTCCTTCACAAAGCTAGCAGGAAAAGTAATCGGACTATAAGAGCAACTGTCTATGTTATCTTTGTGGATATTAATTAAATGCCGAAAATTCTTATAGCCGCCTGATGAAATCTGCCAAGACAAGTGGGTAGTCAAATAACTAGATAACAGGGATAATAGATTCATGTGATGGGTACATGAAAGAGATGAAGATTGGTTTTGAAGATCTAAAGGCTTTTGCTTTTGGATATGATTTCAACTGTTTTTTTAACGATTACCGTTCTGGTTTTAGAAATTACCACCTGATTACGTTAGGCCTGGAAAATGTCCATTTCTTACCTCAGACTCTATTTCTTCAACGCTCTTTTAACAATGACTTCTATGATCAAATCTTTTACATCTATCTTCAATCCATTGATTCTTCTTCGAAATTGAGACTTACAAGTGGTTTGAGTTATTTCTGGTGTTAATTGTAGATGGACAATTGAAGATGGATGTATAGAAGGCATGTTCCCGGCAACAAGGGTATTACTATTAAATTTAAATGGGGGGTTAAAGAATTTTTTACATTTGCAACTTCGAATGCATTGTCATCCAAGATAAGATGTCCATTCTTAAAGTGTATAAATAAGAAGTATTTGGCCCCACCCGAAGTCAAAATTTATTTATACGGATATGGATTTGTTGGTAATTATTAACAATGGACTTGTTATGGTGGATCGCATCATATAACATTAAGAGAGCTCGCCATGGTTTCAATGAATGCAACTGTTGAAATTTAATCCAGAAACCTGCTTCGCGAAATGGTTTTAGATGCTGTAGAGCTTGAGTTTCTGTTTCGTGGGCCATCTAAAGATTCTGTTAAAGAACCTCTAAATGCAGAAGTACAAAAGTTCTATAACATGTTGCGAGCTACTAATACGCCAATATCTGAAGGGTGTTCGAGCCACTTGAAACTTTTACTTATCTTTTGGATGTTAAATATCAAGTTCGAAAATAATATGTCCAAGAGATGTTTCAACCAAGTAGTTTAGCTCGTGAAAAAGGTCGTCCCAGGCTCCAATAAAATACCTAATGATTTCTATGAGTTTAAGAAATTAGTATTTGGTCTTAGTTTGCCTACTTAGAAGATAGAGGTATACACGAATGATGTATGCTATATTGGAAAGATGATCTTATCTACAGAGAATGTAAGTTTTACAGTAATCCATGGTACATGTAAAGGAGGGATTTGGGGGGTAGCAAACAGAAGGAGATATCATTAAGAAGATGTATTATTTTTCAATAACACCTCGATTGTAGTGGTTGTATGTTTTTAAAATGATGTATCACACATGAGATGGCATGCAAAGGGTAATGAGGAGGATGGATACATGAGTCATCCTTGTGATAGCGAGGCCTGGAAATAGTTTGAAAAGAGTCATCCTGAATTTTCAAAGGAGGTGCAAACATTAAGGCTTGGAATGTGCATAGATGGGTTTGCTCCATTTGGGATGTCTAGAAAGCAGCATTCATGTTAGTCAGTTATTCTTTCTTCATATAATCTTCCCCAGTGGAAGGATCCAATAATATTCTTGAGTGTCATTATTCTGGGCCCAAAGAACCCTAAACATAAAGTTGATGTTTATCTATAATCATTGATAGATGAACAGAGTAAGTTATGGTCTTATGGTATCCCCATATATGACATATCTAAGAAACAAGCTTTTTAGGTACGGACTATGCTTCTGTGGACGATAAATGATTTTCCAGCTTATGGAATGTTAAGTGGGTGGAGCACTGAAGGTAAATTTGCATGTTCATACTATATGGAGCATACTAAGTCTTTTCAACTGCAGTTCGGGGGTAAAACTTTTTGGTTCGATTGTCATCATCATTTCTTATCATTGGATCATCTATTTAGGAAGGATACACGATCATTTAAAAGGGATAGAGGCCAAGAAATCTCACTGTCGGAGTTATGCTTAACAGGGGACCAAGTGTGGGAAAGAGTGTGCCATTTTCCAAGAATAATAGATTTATAATGCGAATTGGGGCGGAGCGATAGTAGAGGTGTAAATCATAATTAGGTGAAAATGAGCATTTTTTGGGACTTGCCTTATTGGTGCACTCTACTTATGCCCTATAACATAAATATCATGCATAATGAAAAAAATGTGTTCGCCAATATTTTTAATACTTTTTTAGATGTGAAGGGAAAAATAAAAGATAACTTAAAGGCATGACGTGACCTTGAGACGTACTATCATAGGCTTGAACTAAAAGTTTGTGAAGCAGGCGAAAGAAGGGTGTCCGTGCCAAAAATATGTTATTCATTGAGTGCAGAGGCTAAGTGCTCACTGTTTGAATAGGTGAAGGGTTGCAACTTCTAGATGGATATACTTCGAACTTATCAAGATGTGTTGATTTGAAAGAGTTGAAGATGTCTGGCATGAAAAGTCATGACTGCCATGTGTTTATGGAGCAGTTACTTTCAATTGCTTTAAGAGAATTTCTTCCTATCAATGTTTGGAATGTGTTGATGGAATTATGTCTTTTTTATACGGATTTGTGCTTACCTAAATTGTCAGTGGCTCATATGAAGAAATTGGAGAGTGAAATTCCTATGCTCATATGTAAACTAGAAAAAATATTTCCCCTTTATTTCTTCGATGTGATGGAGCATCTAGTGGTTCACTTGCCTTCTGGAGCTCTTATTTGTAGTCCAATTCAATACAGATGGATGTATTCCTTTGAAACATACGTAGGCATTTAATATGGTAGTTATTCATATTACAGTACATGCTATTAATATGGTCTACAAAATTGTGATCAAATTTTCCATGTTTCAAATAATAGGTTCTTGCATCGTTTAAAGATCAAATTGAAAAATAAGGTGAGGGTGGAAGGATTAATTTGTAATGCATACCTAGTCAAAGAAGCATCAACGTTCTTTTCCTACTACTTTGAGCCACATATTCAAACAAGACATACACAAATGGCATGCAATGCAAAGGAAATAACTGAGGATGTACATGAACAATCTTTGCTCTCAATATGCAATATTATAGCAAGGGCATTGGGGAGGACATAAACTCAATTCCTGACATCCGAGGAATTTCGTGCTGCCATAAATTACAGTTTGAAGAACTACGATGAGGTGCAATTATAAATTAGGTTTTATTATTATTATTATTATTATTATTATTATTATTATTATTATTATTATTATTATTATTATTATTATTATTATTATTATTATTATTATTATTATTATTATTATTATTATTATTATTATTATTATTATTATTGCAATGTTATGCTCCTATCACATAGGTGTTACAGAGTTGGAAATTGAGAGAAGGATCGAGAACGAATTTGCTGGATGGTTCAAAATTTATGTAAATTCTTAAAGGTTTCGATTGTTAGTTAGTGTGATTTTATAGAAAACTTACAAAATACAACTTTCTTGTGGCTGCGTGACCCAAACAATGGAGTGACAAACAAATGTTTGCAATACCTTTTGTGGGGACCATCAAGAGAGGTGAAATCATTTCAATGATACATAATTAATGGTTATCGATTTCACATAAGTGACCATGCAGAACATAGAAAAAGTGTCAACCACGGAGTTTGTGTTAAAGCCACCGAGAATGAGCATGGCAGTATTGATTATTATGGGGTCTTAACAGAGGTTCTTGAACTTCAATTTCTTGGTCAACCAATCTAGAAAGTTATGCTTTTTAAGTGTGATTAGTTTGACCTTACACCACATCGAGGATTGAGGGTCCACCCTCAATATAAGTTAGTTGATATTAACCACAAGAGGCGTTATCCTAGATATGACCCTTTCGTATTAGCCCAGGAAGCGCATCAAGTATACTTTGCTATATATCCTTCAATTAAAAGATAGAAATCTAAATGAATGGCGGTCTGCAAAACTAAAGCACGCCATGTGTTTGATGCACCTATTGTTGATAGGGCTTATCAAGAAGAAGTTGATGGCAATGCTGCAATGACTATATCTTTGGTAGTCGATCTTGGGCCTCTAACACACGTGGAAGGCATAAATAAGATGTTGGATATTTAGGAAGAGGTAATAGATCGGGATCGAGACTTGCATGAGGATGAGGATAATGACAAGGGTACAGATTCTGAGATAGAAGTTGACTCAGAATACAATTCAGATAAAGACACAAGCAAATAGTACACACTATATACTTAGTATTTTTTTAACGTGTTTTTTGTCATCTTATTTACTTATTATACTCTAAAGAACAAGCTATAATTTTTTTTTTAAATTTGTAAGTGTTAGAATATGTTACTAACTTCTTTACACTGCAATACAAAATTGTAACAATTTTCTTCTTCTATCAAGATATGTCTTCTAGAGATCTGCTGCCTATTGATGACTCACAGTGTACTTGGTCATGAGATCGAAAACCCCTTACGCACACATACTTCTCGAATACCACTTGCCAAGTAGGAAAAAGAGTCCCCTGCACTTCCATAGTCCTCAGCGTCGCATCATCCTGGATCGCAGTCACAGGATCCCCGACCATCGATTATACCATGAGCGGATGGGTATGTTAATACACTACAAGAAAATTGTTAATCTGTCACGGAAATTTGCTATGGAAAAAATTCTGTGGCAATTTGCCATGAAAGAAGAGAAGACATAGCAAATTGCCATCGCAATATAACTGTAGCAAATCTATAGCTATTTGTCATGGACTTGCCACGAATATTGTAGCAACTAGTTATGAAAATATGTACCCTAAAAGATCAGTAGCAAAAAAAAGGATAGCAAAAAATTAGCCACCAATTTGTGATGGAAAATATCTGTGGCAAAAATGGTCAAATATTGATACGATCCTCCGTGGCAAATACGTGGCAATTTGCCACGAAATTAATTACTTTCAAATTAATTCCGTGGCAAATCGGTGGCAGATTTCCATGGAATTAGTTAGGAAATACTTAATTCTGTGGCAATCATTCCCATGGAATTAAGTATTTCCTAACTAGTTTCGTGACACATCCGTGGCAATCTGTTAGGGATTTGCCACGGATTTATTTTTTTTCTTTTTTATTCTATTAATTTGCATTAATATTTGTTCCAAACATTAAAATTCATGATCTTACCTTTAGTTGATTTGAACAATGTTCTTTCTTATTTGTAGGTAAAATTTTTCATTTCCTTCTATCATTCTATTTTTATTTTAACAATAAAAGCCATTGGAAATATTAGTGCAATTAACTATATTACCATTTAGAATATACAACAAATATGTTAGGTAAAATAGTGATAAAAAGAAAAAGAAAATTCCTTATTCTAATTTTTATTATATTTATTTTTATTCCATACATTTCGATTACAATGGTCAAATATTTCATAAACATTTTGTTTTTTTTTTATCTCTAACTTATTTATTCTTCAAAAATAATTGAAAAAAATTTAAACTAGAATGTAATATTTTTGTGTGTCAAAATATATATGTGTATTAAAATAAAAAATGTTAAAGATATGATATAATTTTTTTTTTATTTTGACAACAAAAGCCATTGGAAATATTACTGCAATTAACTATATTACCATTTAGAATATACAGAAAATATTTTAGGTAAAATAATAATAAAAAGAACAAGAAAATGTTATTATGTGTTTCATGGCAAATCCGTGGTAGTAAGACTACGGCAAATCCCTAGCAAATTGTGAAGGATTTGCCACGGATTTATTTTTCTTTTTGTATTCTAATTTTTATTATATTTATTTTTATTCCAAACATTTTTATTAAAATGGACAAATGTTTTATAAACATTTTATTTTTTATCTCAAACTTATTTATTCTTGAAAAAGAATTGATACGAATTTAAAATACAATGTAATATTTTTGTATCTCGAAATATATGTGTGTATTAAAATAAAAAATGTTAAGGATATGATATAGTTTTTGATTTATTTTGACAACAAAAGCCATTTGAAATATCAGTGTAATTAATTATATTACCATTTAGAATATACAAAAAATATGCTAGATAAAATGGTGATAAAAAGAACAGTAAATTTTTATTATATGTTCCGTGGCAAATCCGTAGCATATTGCCATGGATTGTGTTAGTCCATGGCACATCCCTAGCAAATTGCAAGGGATTTGCCACGAATCTATTTTTTACTTTTTTATTCTAATTTTTATTATATTTATTTGTATTCTATACATTTGATTAAAATGGTCAAATGTTGTAAAAACATTTTATTTTTTTTATCTCTAACTTCTTTACTCTTGAAAAAGAATTGATACAAATCTAAAATAGAATGTAATATTTTGTGTGTCAAAATATATGTGTGAAATTAAAAATTTTAAAGATATGATATGATATGATATATATATATATATATATATACATATATTTTTAATTTTGACAACAAAAGCCATTGAAAATATCTGTGCAATTAACTATATTAGCATTTAGAATATACAAAAATATGTTAGGTAAAATAGTGATAAAAAGAATAAGAAAAATTTATTATGTGATCTATGACAAATCCGTGATAATTTGCCATGGTTTTGCCATGGATTGTGTAAGTCCGTGGTGAATCCCTAGCAAATTGCAAGGGATTTGCCACGGATTTATTTTTTCCTTTTTTATTCTAATTTTTATTGCATACATTTTAATTAAAATGGTCAAATGTTTTATAAACATCTTGCTTTTTTATCTCTAACTAATTTATTCTTGAAAAACAATTGGTACGAATATAAACTAGAATGTAATATTTTTGTTTGTTGAAATACATGTGTGTATTAAAATAAAAAATTTTAAAGATATGATATATATATATATATATATATATATTATTTTGACAACAAAAGCCATTGGAAATATCAGTGCAACTAACTATATTACAATTTAGAACATACCAAAAATATGTTAGGTAAAATTGTGATAAAAAGAATAAGAAATTTTTATTGTGTGTTCCGTGGCAAATCCGTGGGAATCTGCCACGGATTTGCCACAGATCGTGTTAGTCTGTGGCAAATCTCTAGCAAATTGTGAGGGATTTGCCACGGATTTATTTTTTATTTTTTATTATTTTTATTTTTATTCCATACATTTTGATTAAAATTGTCAAATGTTTTATAAAAACTTTATTTTTTTATCTCTAACTTATTTATTCTTGAAAAAGAATTGATACGAATTTAAAATAGAATGTAATATTTTTGTGTGTCAAAATATATGTGTGTATTAGAATAAAAAATTTTAAAGATGTGATATAAATTTTCTTTTATTTTGACAACAAATGCAATGAAAATATCAGTGAAATTAACTATATTATCATTTAGAACATACAAAAAATATATTTGGAAAAATAGTGATAAAAAGAACAAGAATTTTTTTTTTTTTATCGCAATGTAAAAGGATTAATATTGATAAAAAAAAATATTTACATGAATGTTAACTAGTTTATAGTTAAGATGACTATTGACTAGTAGAGATGAAAATCATCCTCGAAACTACTCAGAACATTAGGGTACAATGTAAAAACAACAGTATACACGTATTTTGATCTTTTTCAAAATATCCAACGGTTGGCAGACGGTCCCCTCAAATAATGCTTTATTATGAGCAGTCTAAATGTAATAAAACGTGGCAGCCATAGCAGTAGCCTTTGCTTTAGCCATCCAGGAGGAGCCACGGTTGGAACGTTTGTACCACCTAAGATAAGAGGCAGCCATATCCAAAGCTTGTGGCAAGCCCAGCCACAGACGAATTTCCCTCTAGATAGATGCTAAAACAGTGCACTTGAAAAATAAATGATTAGCCGTCTCCATATGGGCATTACAAAGAGGGAAAGATAAATCATCCAAGCGGGCATTACAAAGAACAAGAAATTTTTATTATGTGTTCCGTGGCAATCTGCCACGGATTTGCTACAGATTGTGTTAGTCCGTGGCAAATCCCTAACAAATTATGAGGGATTTGTCATGGATTTATTTTTCTTATTTTATTCTAATTTTTATTATATTTATTTTATTCCATACATTGTGATTAAAATGGTCAAACATTTTATAATATTTTATTTTTTAATTTCTAGCTTATTTATTCTTGAAAAATAATTTATACGAATTTAAAATAGAATGTAATTTTTTTTTGTGTCGAAATTATATGTGCGTTAAAATTAAAAATTTAAAATTTTTAATATTTTAATATTTTTATTATAGAACATAATATTTTAATTTTTATTATTTTATTAAAAAATTAGAATACTTTGATTAAAATTCTAATTTTATTAATTTTATTTTATTAAAAAATTAAAATAAGTGGATTTAAAAAAACACTAAATTTATGTTTAGAAAATGATTGTTTCACTTTCAAAGATGCCTATCTTTGTAAATAGCATATATTTTTGGTATTTTAGTAAATATTTTGTGGGATTACATGTCAAAGTATATTCGATTACCTTTATATTTATGTATATGAATATATGTTTGTGTGTGTGTGTGTGTGTGTGTGTGAATATTTGAACATATGAATATGTATATGTGTGTGTGTGTGTGAGAGAGAGAGAGAGAGATAGGGCCTAAATTAGTCATATTTAGTTATTTGAGACTATTTTGTGATACATTTTGTTTAATAACTAGTCATATTCCTTTATATTTGAGATTTTACCCTTGAAAATGTATTTTGTTTATTATTTCAGATTTTATGGGTAAAATAAAATAAAAATATCACAAAACATAACAGAGGCAGCCCGAGAAAGGACAGCCAGCACTGGTCTTCCACTCAAAAGAACAGAGAAAAGTGCAAAAAGAATTGATGGAATGATGGAATGAATTGCAATTGGAAATTGGAAAGAAAAAGGAGGGAAAATGGCTTCATGGCTTCACGGTTCAAAAAAGGAAACAATTACAACAAAAAGAAAAGACCAAATTGATTCGGTCAGCCGAAAAAGAAAGAAAGACACAAAAGCTGACTACAAGAGAAGAAAGAAGTAAATTTGGTGGGCCAAGGAGCTTGCAAAGCAAAGTCAACAATGTCAGGCGGTTGGATCAAATCGAGCTGACGCAACACAGAATGAAAAAGAAGCAGCTCGGTTAGCGATTAGCAAGAAAGAATTTCGGAGGGTTTGGATGGTATGCGGCTCAATTGAGCTAAGGTAAGGAAAGTGGCTCAATTGAGCCGATGCAACAAAGACAAAAATCTCGGTGGCTGGACAGCAAATTCTGGACGTCTCCAATTCAAGCAATTTCACAATTCCAATTCAACAAGAATTGAAGTTCTCCAGCACAAGAAGACAAAAGTCCAAATAAAATTATCAATTTCACCAAAGTCGAAGACGGTGGAAGTATTTAGTTTTTATTTTAGCAATTTCTAATCTTTTTTTGTTTTAGATTTTTTTAGATAATTACTTCTTCTTTATTTAGGATTCTTTTAGGAACTTTGTAAGCTTATAAATAAAGGCCAATTTACCTAGGAAAGGGAGGTGAACAATGTAGGGACTTAGATTTATTTTAGAATGCATCACCAATATTTTCTCGAGAGAAATAAATCAAGGAGGGTTGTACAAGAAGGCCTTTAGAGGAAGACGAAGAAGGCTTATCTATAAGTATCTATTTCTTTTCTTTGTTTTCTTTTTCTTGAATAATGATGTGTTAATTGTTCTATTGTAATTTGAAATTGTTTTAAGCATTCATGATTGTTAGAGTTATTTGATCTTTTAATTAATTGATTGTTATTCTTGGTATTTAATTACTTGTGCGAATTACAAGATTAATTGGTTGTTTCTTTCTATTGACTTGCTTGAGAAAGAAGTTAATTGCTAAGAATAGGGTAATTAAAGATTAATTGATGTCTGCTAGAGTATGGATTCATTGGTTAATTTCATGTTTTAAGTTTGCCAGAGTATGAAAATTTAATCAAGGACTGTGTTTAGTGCATCTTTTGGGGTGAATTAGTTGAGACAGAGTATGTGGTGCTAATTTGTTTAAAAGATAGTAATTTCATGAATTGGGAAAGAAGTGTGTCTACTTTCATCCTTCATGATGCCAAGAGAGTAATTAGTTATGATAATGATTGGGTTCTTTAAGGTCATGTTTGTCCTAGCAATGGTTTAAGTTACATAATTCTTCATCCTTGACATGCATATATTCTTTTATTTTATTTTTTACTTTATTGAGTCGGTTAAATAATGAAAGAAAAGTGATTAATGTATACTTGTTCCTGGAGGATTGACACTCGTTTGAACCCTATGCTCTGTTAATGATGAGTACGCTTGCTCATATGTGTAATTTGGGGTTAGCGTTTTAATTTAAACTTGGTTGCGAATGTGCTTATTTTTATATAATTTTTATACCCAAATAAATACACATCAGTGTGTATGTATATAAATATGTGTGTGTGTGTGTGTGTGTGTGTGTGTGTGTTTGTGTACTAAATATGTGTGGTGTGTGTGTATATGTGTATGTGTGTGTGTGTGTGTGTGTGTGTGTGTGTATAGATTATGTATGCATTTATGAATGTATATTGTGGGTTATATTGTGTATGAATTTGTGTGTGTATGTGTATACACACACACACGTTTAAAATTTTTAATAAAAAAGATAATATAATTGACCGTATATAAAATTTTAAAATTCTATAAATATACAAAATATTTTTTTATATTGAATAATATAGTTTTATATTGAATTTAATATGATTATTATATTCTGTTATGATACTTTTATTTTTAAAAAAGTACACAAAGATTGTTCAGAATAGTTTAAATAAATAAAAAAAAGGATAGTATGAACAGTTATCGTAGCTCTGCAGCTAAACACAACCTCCAAAATTCGGAGGTCATAGGTTCAAGTCATGTGTGGTGCAATTCTTGATCAATTTAGGGGTTGCGATCTGTTGTGGTTGGTGCATTAGGAAGGCTAAGCATGGATAATCTGCCATGGACAGCTTATTTAACATTACTTCTATGGCAAATCCGTGGCACCATGAAAAGTATTTCTAAATAAAGTATCTGTGGCAATTTGCTACGGACAACTTATTTTCATATTGCTTCCATAGCAAATCTGTGGTAGATTGCGACGAATTTGCCATAGTTCCCTCGCAATATTTCACCCTGAAAGATGCTACCCACTTGAACAATCCATGGCAAATTGCCACAAAAAAAGAGTTCCTTCGCAAAAAATGCTTAGCGACGAAAGTATTTGCCACAGACCAATTCTGTCACAGATCCATGGCAAATTGCTGGTTCCAACAGATGTGTACGGGAGATCACATCCATTTTCCAGAGGTACTTCAACACACCTTACACAACATATGCTGATATCCTGATGAGCATGAATAACGTCTGGTTTGGTGAGTTTGAGATAAGTTACTAAGTATTGTATAGATTATTCTACATTACTTTTTTTCCGCTTCATATATACATATTTAATCATTTATTTTGAACTAACAACTTGGATATATGTATTAAAATTTTCTTTTTTTTGTAGAAACTATTTTTTTGGGCCGATGAGCATAGTACAAAGATCCGGTCCAACTGGAAGCATCAATGATGGACCCACTTTTCCGACACCCTCTCAAGGAAGCGGAGGATGACCCCGATTGGTCAGACTCCCTCCTGGATTGACTCTCGACACTAGGAAGCGATGCACAACACTAGTCCACATTGGAGTTTCAGCGAGTTTTCTCCACTGCTCAGAGGAACAGGGGTCAGGGCACCTCCACTCATACTAGAGGCTCAGTGTCATTTACAGTTCACAAGGAGCATATGGTAAATTGCATCAATTATTTACACATTTTAAAATTTTACATCTCACAATTAATTTTTCAGGACACTATTCTTATGAATTAAATTTTTAATTGTAGCGGCAAAAGATGGGCGATTACTTTAGCCACATCGAGTAGTACAAGAGGCTGCACATATTTCAGGGTGGAAAGAGACAGAGACAACATGTTAGTGAACACTCTTGCAAGATATTGGTAATTATTAATAATTTTCAGTACTTTAAATTACTTTTTGATTATTGACATTTTACTAAATAAAATACTATTGATTGAATTTCAAGAGGACATGATGGCTAAGAGTGAGCGTCTTGCTCAGGCATTTTCCTCATCTGCTAGTATTATGTCTTCAGTCGTCCTCGATGAGAGGTCACTATTTCTCAAAGGGGCAGTTAGGTACAATCGAGGACGCGTGTTTGGACTGGGTTCCGAGGCTTCGCGAGTTAGACAACAACTCGACTAGGGTTTCTAGCCATCCACATCCTTTACACCTGCTGACATAGAGGACATAGTAGAGAGGAGGGTTGAGGAAAGGGTGCATGATGTGAGAGATGAGTTGAAGGAGGATTTCGACAAGAAGGTGAATCATATACAACATCACTTCGGTGGATTTATGAACATGTTATCATAGAAGTTTGGGATAGTTCTTCCACCATTTCTGCTGATTCAGGAAGATGATGATGTGGATGAGACGGGGGGTAGCTTTATTCAGCCACCAAATTGCCATCCTTCGAGGCATTCTCATCCTCCTCCTCTCCCACCTCCATCAACTGGTGCCACTACTCTCGTAGTGTAGGATTTTATTAAAGACATTATCTTGTATATTACATTTATTTCACATTATACATTCTTGTTGAATAAATGTATTTTCTATTATTGAGATGATTACTTATTTTTTGCATTTTAATAAGAATAGTTTACATTTTATTGTGATGGAGCATTTGTGTGGTATATATTGTTTGATATATGATACATGGGGTTCAAGGTAAATACAAAATGGGCTTTGAAATATGGAAAAACCTTAGCGATGGTTTAGCTATGGTTTAGCTACACCAATAATTAGCAACGACATCCCTACGATAATAAGGCTTTTATTTTAACCGTCTACAACCGTCACTAAACCCCAGCAACTTAGCTAGAGTTAAAGACATCGCTAAACCGTATCTACGCATGCGAGGGCATAGCGACAGCAGGATATTGTCAACATTATAGAATTTGGAATAAATCCATCACTAAACATCACCAATCCAGTGACGGTGATAAATAAACCATCGGCAAACCGTTGCAACTTTAGCGACGGTTTGACTACGGTGTAAATAAATTTATAATTAACAAGAATTCAAAATTCTTTTTTGTCGTCGTTATTTCGTTGCTAATATGAACTTTGACTGATTGGTATTCTGGTGATATTCTGTCGCAAAGCCGTTGCTACTTCAGTCGGCTTTTCCATCCTGTCGTAAATATTTTATTTAGCGATTGAGATTTCAGCTACCACTGTGCCTGCTATTAGACCATCGCTAAGATTGTTAGGCGACGGCATAGCAATGGGAATGGCCGTCACTAATATCCTGTTTTCTCGTAGTGATAACTAAAGAATCATTCTAATTTGTACCTGACTAATTCCCAGGCATTGGTACATTTTGAATCCTTCAGGCATTGCGACGCTCAGGGACAAAGCCCTTATTTTTCTTCTCATTTTAAGAGTGGACAGGAATAAAATCGCTAACATTACATTCTTCGACAAGAAATACATGTCGGTGAGATACCAGAATGCCATTGTGTATGCGATTTTCTGGAGCACTGGATCCTTCTGTAGCTAGAGAGGCCTCAATATGGTCTCAACATCCATATTGGTGGCATAACCGAAAAGGCTGCCAAACGCAGCAATAAGCTCGATCTCTTTTCCATAAAATACTTCTAGTTGTAGACAACCCTAGGTTATCTTCGGATGTACCATCAACATTCTTGGCAAAGGGATTGAAGGATCCCTTCCCCATTAAGCTGATATTATTGATTGAGATTGAAATAGGGAACTATCGAGTCTTAAAAGAAAGAATTAATCACAATAGAAAAAAACACACTCTACTCTTGTGGCAATATTGGGAACAGCCTTGAGTGAAATCAGAGAGTGAGAAATCTGGGAGGGCATTCATTGAGAGGAAGGTGGAAAATCATCATAGAAACTGTTAGGGAAAAATCCCGGAAGAAACCAAAAACTTTAACGTCAAAACCACAATATGATAACAAAGAAATCAAAAAAATATTAATAGTAAAGTAAAAATTAAATAACATCAAAGGAAAGAAAAGATAAATAAGAATTTACATGGTTTGGTCAAATTACATACGTTCATGGGTAGAAGAAGAACAAAATTTTACTTTGAAGAAGACAATACACAAAGCTTTAGAAAAATATTCCTAAACCCATAGACACTACTAATAAAAAATAAGAGACCCCCAAAGAAACAAAAGTTTAAACAAGCTAGAGAATTCTTGTGTTGGTGTTGTCTTTCTAAAAGCCAAAGAAGGTAAATATATAGGCACAACGAGGCGGTGGTTTCACACTTAATAATAACTCTAATGCTAACCTTCCAAATTTACCAAACAATAAGCCAAAGCATCACTTGGAAACCATTCCGTCCTTGTTTTCTCCACCAAGATTGCAACACTAATTGAAGTGAAATCTCAATATATATTGTACATCAAACCAGCCACAAAAATGTTTCCTAATAACCCTTGTGATAGGACTCTCCAAGAATATAAGAGAGAAAGCAGACTTACACAGAGGAAACTGAGATACAAGATAGAGACCAAACTTGATCCAATTACTTTTGTGGCTTTTTCAAGTCCTTGAAAGGGATGAGACAAGGTGATACTCAACATCGCATGTAGTTTGTTTTTGCCCAATAACTCCTATCTCGTAGCTTTAATCATACGCTGGTTTGTGGAACTTTAATTCCATTCAGTGTTCCAGATTCATGTCCATCAATATCACATCTTAGCTTTGCAGATGATAAGATGATTTTCAAGACTGCCTAAAAAGTGTAATATGCGCGCCATCTTCTGTTTTACAGAAGTGTCAGAGGGTTTCTGGGTCAGCTTATTAATGCTTCTAAAAGCTCTTATGTGCTTTCAGCTAAGACGCCTCAAGCCAGGTTGACAATGATTTGCAGCTTGTTCCGGTTCCATAGAAAATCCTTAGCCGTGGTTTACTTGGGTTGTCCAATATATAAGGGTCATAAAAAATGGATTTTCTTTCAGGCTTGGTGCATAAGGCGCGGGAAAAAAAAAAGAAAAAAAAAATCCAAGGTTGGACAAGTAAGCATTTGCCTTCCGCTGAAAGATTTCATCTTACGAGATCGGTCCTTTTCTCGGTTCCATTACATATTTTGAATGTTATTAAACCCCCTCGAGCATCCAGCTTTACGATTCAAATTGTAATTTTTTTTTTATGAGATTAGGCTTTGCCCCCCTCTTGTAGTGATTAATTTTTTATATAAATAAATCCCCTGTGGAAGGCTGATTAAAAAAAAAAAAAAAAAAAAGACCTCGAGCTGTCTTTGGGGATCTAGGCAAAGTTTTCCTTGATTTCATATGGGCTTATACTCAATTCTGACAAAACCATCATTGGAAGAGTTGGAATTCTGATTGTTTCCCTTTCTGCGAGAATGGGCTAAGCCTTAGGGCTTTAATGATTTTAGTGCAGCTTTTGCTAAGAGATTGTTGTGGAAGTTTAGGGAGCGAAACTCCTTATGGTCCTATTTTATTTGGGACAATCATCGAAATGAGCATCCGTCATTGCTCCGGAGTACCTTGGGTATGTAAGCTCCACGGAATAGGATGGTTCGTCTGAAGGACATAGCAAAGTTTCTTATTTCATTTAAGTTTGCGTCATGTACTTGCTTTTCATATGGTAAGATGATTGGACTGGATTGCTGAATCTTGCAAATCTCAATGCTACTGTATCTTCTTCAGCTTGAGCAGTTAAGGACTTTGGGGAAAATGGCTTTTGAAGAGCTGATTTACTTCGGAGGAATACCTAAAGATTCTAAGAACATAGTTCAAAGACCCAGACAACTGCAGCTCCGTGCCAGGCGCAGCATCAAGGGAAATTTTTACGTTGCCTCCAGCTTGGAAGATAGAAGAAAGTGTCCAGGAAAAGAGAAGGTTCGCCGGTAAAATTGACTTCGTGATCAATTCCTTGACTTTGCCAAACCTGAAGTAATGCAAAATTATTTGATTTTCCTCTCATATTCCTAGTGGTTTGTTCCGTATCGTGTATAATTTTATCTTATGCTGCAGACGTTCATGGAACTTGGTACACGGCACAGACACTGTTCCAGACCAAATGTGCAGGCGCATTTGGAAAGTTTAGGAAAGGTAGCGATATCATACTAAGAAGTATTTCAGATTTTTGCTTGTGCACGCTCAATGAAATAACTTTAATTAATATTTCAATATTTATGTAGAATTTGGTACAAGGGCAACCTAGCTCTGCACCTTGACATAGAATGAGTGAAAGATGGTGCGCTGCCGAGGAAGCTTTCTTGTTTCCTTCTTCCCGCTGTGAAATTCAAATTGTTATTGCTATGTTTTCTTTGGGGCAGAATTCAAAAATTATATATTTGTATTTGGAATCTATTTAAAACTAATATTGCCAATGTGCGATGCTGAAGATATTTTAATTGGATTAGGAAAAGACATTCCAGAAAGTTTAGGAAAAGATCTTTGACAAGATTACAGGGCAATGTTATGGAATCCTAATGAAATTAGAACAAAAATGCTTCAAAAGGATTTTAACAATTCATCGACACTAGAATGAAGCTAATATTGCTGGTTTAATGCAACAAGATTTTTAATTTGCATGCCACCTAAATTTTCATGTAAGATGCTAAATTCACAAGCTCAAACACCAACAAGTTCCTAACCAAATTTTGTCACAATTCACAACACAATAGCAGCGCAAAAAATCCTCTACCCATGAACGACCTTCATGAAGATAACCACATAAAATAATGGAATTTTTCTATTGTGCGTTGGTCCGATTTCTCATTTTAAAAATAGAGAATTTTAATGCCCTGCCCTTGAAAGATCCGTATGCCTAAAACATTAGTTTTTATTATGCGCTTGTATTGTAAACTCGAGAAGACGTTTTATTACTTTCCTTAGTTGTATACCCTCCATGTGGATGATGTTTATGAGTGAGCTGCATAAACTTTGTAACACCCCACTACATACAAAGTCTAATTAGGTCGTGAATGTCGTCACCTCCTTTGGATTAGGAGGCTTTATAACACAGTAAGAAATAAAAAGAAAAGATAAATCAAACTATAAAATTTGAACTTAAATAAAAACTTTAGTAAGGATGTTACAATCCCGGCTTAAATTAATTCTTCAACATAAACTTCTAATCATCCAAATAAAAGATAATACACATTGTATGAAGACTAATACAATTACAAAAGAGAATTTTACTCCTCATTCGTGATAAGTTCACCTAACCCTCAAAATATGGTTAGAAAAGTCGTATGAGATTATAAAATTTCAGTAAATCCGAAATGTCTGAGTTCGTGTCACCATGACTAAACCAATGTCATGATGCATGAATAATGTAGACTTGAACAGATGTATTCATAATTCAAATAATTTTTATGCATCTCATTTACATTATCATTTTGGGGTAATTCAATGAGTACAAAATCGGTACGCGCATAATAAAATTTTTGTTGTGTAAATTATTCATGCTATATATCTAGAATATCAAATTTCTTTTTCTAAAGTCTTAAACCCATCATAATGCCATATCCCGTGTATCAATAAGAAATACATACCGTGTCTTTGTGATCACGACACATCAGACATTACATGAAAAAACCAAATTAGTGATGGAATTTTGCGACGGCCTTTAGGCCGTCGCTAATTTTTGACAGAATAGCAACATAAGCAAAAATTTTGAAAATAAATTTATTTTTTAAAATTTTTGTCACTAATCCATCAATAATAGCGACGGACATCTATCTGTCTCAAATTAGAGACAGATTTGTGACAATTTTTTTTTAATTATTCATTAGCACTAATTCAATTGAAAGCCATTGACAATCCATCACTAATTTGTGACGGTCTTTTTTCATATTTAATCAACACTAAAAAATTGAAGTGCTGTTACAAATCCATCGCAATTAGAGAGGGATTTGCAACGGCCTACAGAAATTTAAAAATATATTTTTTTTCAAAATTGAAAAATAAGCCGTTGCAAATCCGTCGCAAATTAGCAAGGGATTTGCCACGACCATCTTAAATTTTGAAATAAATTAAATTTTCTAAAATTGAAAAAAATATGTCCTCGCAATTTATGAGGGATGTACGATAGCCATCCAAAATTTAAAAATAAATTTATTTTTTAAAATTGAAAAAATAAGGCCTCACAAATCCGTCTCAAATTTGTGAGAGATTTGCGATGCCCATCAAAAATTTAAAAATAAATTTATTTTTTAAAATTTTAAAAATAAGCTTGTCCAAATCCATCTCAAATTAGCAAGGGATTTGCATGGCCATTCAAAATTTACAAATAAATTAATTTTTATAAAATTAAAAAAAAATCCCTCACAAATATGCGAAGGATTTGCGATGGCCATTTAAAATTAAAAAAAATAAGCTCTTGCAAATCCGTCTCAAATTAACGAGGGATTTGCGATGACCATCCAAAATTTAAAAATAAATCATTTTTTTAATTAAAAAAATAAGCCCTCACAAATCTGTCGCAAATTTATCGAATATTAATATATAAATATACATACATGCATACATACATACATACATACATACATACATACACACACACACACACACACACACATACATATATTAATATAGCATTTATATATACTTATATGTTAATATACTTTTTAATATAAAAATAAAATTATATACATACATATATAAATATTTATTTATGTTAGTATATATGTGTCTATATATATATATATGCATATATATATATCTATATTTATATTTATATGAATATATATATATATATATATACATATATATACACATATATCTACATATATATGTTGTAATACATTTTTAATATATTAATATATATATGTATGTATTTATATATTTACATATTCATACAAATTAATACACACACACACACACACATACATACATTTAATTGCAACAAATGGATATATATAATATTCATACATATATACATACATATGTATACTTAATAATGTCTTTTCACGTATTTTATTATTTCAACACACACACACACACACACACACAAAATCAAATTGTAAATTTTTTTTTTTTTTTTTTGTGAATTTTTTAGATTAGTGACGGATTTTCAAGGAATCAGGGTTTCATACCCTAATGAAACTTTGACCTCACGCAAATCCATCACAACTAGTGAGAGATTTGCAACGGCCATCCAAAATTAAAAAAAAATATATCTTTTTAAAATTGAAAAAAAAAAAGTCCTCACAAATATATCGTAATTAGTGAGGGATTTTTGGTAGCCATATGAAATTTTAAAATAAATTTAATTTTTTAAATTAAAAAATAAATCATCGCAAATCCCTCACAATTAGCAAGGAATTTGTGACAGCCATTCAAAATTTAAAAATAAATTTATTTTCTTAAAATTGAAAAAATAAGTCCTCGCAAATCCGTCGCAATTAGCGAAAGATTCGCGACGGTCATCCAAAATTTAAAAATAAGGTTAATCTTTTAAATCTTGAAAAATTAGCTGTCACTAATCTGTGGCTAATTAGCAACGGATTTGCGATGAAAAATTTGGTCGACGCAGATCCTTCGCAAAGTGATGGACATCTAGCTGTCTCAAATTAGAGATGGATTTGTGACGGGTTTTTTTTTTTTTAAATTATTCATTAGCACTTATTCAATTGAAAGCCATTGCCAATCCGCCACTAATTTGTGATGGCCTTTTCTCATGTTTAATTAACACTAAAAAATTAAAGTGCCATCACAAATCTACCGCAATAAGAGAAGGATTTGCGACGGTCTTTTAAAATTTAAAAATAAATCATTCTTTTTTAAATTGAAAAATAAGTCCATGCAAATCCGTTGCAAATTAGCGAGGGATTTGTCATGGTCATCTAAAATTTAAAAATAAATAAATAATTTTAAAACTGAAAAAATAAGCCCTCGCAAATCCGTTGCAAATTTGCGAGGGATTCGTGACGGCCATCTAAAAATTCTTATTATTATATATATATATATATATATATATATATACACACACACACACACACATACATATACATATTTATTTATGTTAGTATGTGTGTGTCTATATATATATATATACATAGATATATAGATATATTACTCATATATATATATATATATGATATATATGTATATACATATATATATTCATATATTTACATATTCATACAAATTAATATATATGCATATATATATATATATATACACGCATTTAATTGCAATAGATATATCATATTCAAACATATGTACATACATATATACTTAATAATATCATATTTATATTATATATATAAATATTTCAACTTAATAATGTCTTTTCGTGTATTTTACTAGTTCAACACACACACACACACATGCGCGTGCACATATACTCAAACTTTAAATTTTTTTGGTGAATTTTTTAGATTAGTGACGGATTTGTGATGGATTAGGGTTTCATACCCTAATGAAACCTTGATCACTCTCAAATCCATCGCAATTAGTGAGGGTTTTGCAATGTCCATCGAAAATTTTAAAAAATTATTTTTTTAAAATTGAAAAAAAGAGGCCCTCACAAATATGTCGTAATTAGCTAGGGACTTGCGACAACTATCTAAAATTTAAAAATAAATTAATTTTCTTAAAAATAAAAAATAAATCCTCACAAAGCTGTCACAATTAGTGAGAGATTTGCGATGGCCATACAAAAGTTAAAAATAAATTTAATTTTTTAAAATTAAAAAAATAAGTCATCACAAATCCGTCGCAATTAGTTAGGGATTTGCAACGGCCATACAAAATTTTAAAATAATTTTTTAAAATTAAAAAAATAAGTCCTTGCAAATCCATCGCAATTAGCGAGGGATTTGTGACGGTCATCCAAATTTTAAAAATAAATTTGTTCTATTAAATCTTGAAAAATTAGCCATCGCAAATCCGTGACTAATTAGCAATGGATTTGTGATGAAAAACTGGGTCGTCGCAGATCCATTGTAGTGTCCTTGCAAATCCGTTGCTAATTCACAAAAAACATTTACTATATAATTAATATATAGCATAATAAATCACAAGAACATCAATATCTTTGTGTAATCCGTCGCTAATTTGGTTTTTTATTGTAGTGATATATATGATAACAACATATACAATGCCAAATAAGTGGGTAGGCTGTACATCCTTCCCGAAATAATACCCCGCCAGCCACCATCTCCTTCATACAAAATCAGACAGGATGTCCCATATATGTCCTGTGTTTCCCTTGGAAACTGTATTTCTAGCTAAGGATTGTGTTTAGCTACTAGACTTGTCACCCCATTTGGGAAAAAAAAAAAAAGCTTCCCAGAGATGACCAATCTATTAAAATTCATTTCTAGTTGAATGAAAGATAGTCCTATAGCCTCGCCCATTGAGGTATCAGTGTCATTAATTTAATGGTTCAAGAGTTCACTATTCTGATATTGGATAATCAAATTATTTTCAAATTTTGTTCCAATCTTATGAATTAAACTCCCAAGTTTCATCTCTACTAAAATCAAAATCACAATTATTTTTCCAAAAATTTCCAAAAACAAAAATTCCTATATCTCTTCTAAATATTCATTCAAGATGTATTAATTCATTTCTAATATTCCACCAAAACAACATTGAGAGCCATTACTTATAAAACTCATGACATGATTTTCATAATATTTTTCATGCATGAAATGCATAAATTTATATTGATGTATTTGCATATATTTGATACTTAGCTCCATTCCATAATCATGATCCTCATTTGAAATTTCACAACAGTATGTATGCATGAACAAATCATAATATCATAATAGAATTATTATTTTCAGTAGACATTATTTTCATGCATAAATATTTTCTCAAAATGGCATTCTCTTAATTTAAATTATAATTTACATGTCGTGCTCATAAAACATTTCATAAAATCTTGCATACATTATAGATGCATTTTAATACAAATTTTGTATATTGTAAACGTGGTGTTTTTGCATGGATTTTGCATTCCATAATTATGCAATTTAAAAACATATGTTTGGGGATACAAGGACTTATCTATGTTAAAGCATGCAAATTGTCAAATTCAATTTCTCGCTTCTCCTCCATGTAACTAAAGCAAATCTATAATTACAATATATACACTACAAGAAAATAGGGAATTAGTGACGGCATAAACTGTAGCTAAATACGTCCTTGCTATAAAACGGCACCAAAAACCTTTAAATCAAAATTTTGCGATGGCACAAAAACTTTTGTGAAGAAGTATCAACAGTTCACATAACATGATTAAGTTTTAAATCAAAATAAATCACTACACAATACACATTTATGCAAGTATACTTATTATGTGGCATATAGTTTCGTTGGTAAGTATCGAAAATCCTTAGGTAAGTGAAAAGTACTTTTACAATAGTATTATTCAATTGTTTGGCCAATCATTCATATATGTAAAATTGATGAATTATCAAGAGAATTAGCCAATGCTTTTGCATGAGAATTCATCCAACCTCATCAAGCCTAAGGAATAAGAAAAAGATATGTAGTGTAAATAAATGGAATCCCCTAAATATCATGTCAAAACTCAATTGACTAAATTACCAAGTCAACAACTTAAATTAGGCGTCGATGGGTAATTTTATCCAAGACCCACTCTATTTGGAGTTATAAGTCCCATATCTTGACCAAATTAATAGGTATCTCTCCATCTCACTAATGTTAAGCATGAAATAGTCAGATTTTTATAGTACTTTTTATTAGCTTTTGTGTGGGATTTTGTGTGATAAGAGATGATTTTCTACTCAATATGTGTTCTCTTATGTTTCTTGATGAAAAATAAGCAGAAAATTAGTTTAAATAATACATTTTTGTAGTTGGAATGATTGCCCACACATTTTAGGTCTTGGAACATACACTTAATAGTGTTTTATGTGTTTTTACATGGACACGGTTTGATGCACGACCATGCATCAAGGCCATGCAGAATAGAGAAGTTTTACGAGACATGCACGGCCAAGTGCATGGCTGTGCATGTGCCCATGCATAACAGAGGATTATTTTCTACCCCATAAGTTTGTAGAATTCCAAAAAAAAAAAAAAAGAAAGAAAATCACTCTCCTAAATACATGGGCAAACGTACGGCTGTGCATGTGACCGTGAAGGGTGCACGACCAAGATACATGACTGTGTATATTGGTTGTGTCACTATCAAGCTATTTAGATAGAAAGCACGCACAACCAAGAGGCACAGTCGTGCAACCTTCTTGAACATTTTAGAAAGTCCTAAATCACTTCAATAGCATTTTAAACTTCCCAAATTCAATCAAAGATTGTTTAGGGTCTTAATATAAAGGCGGTGGACGTCCAAATTCATAGAAATAGAACTAATACAACTTTCTCTCATCAAGGAAACATCAAAGAAGGCTAAGAGAAGGGGAAGAAGGCAAGGAGGCACAAAGACTTGAGATTATGGGCTTCCCAAGTTCTATCTTTCTATATTTTTCTTAGTTTTTCTTGTTTCCAATTTCTTAAGTTCTTTCGTTTTTCTTTTAATTCAAATAATTGAGAATTTATCTACGTTTTGAGGCTACGTTTTGTTATTGGGTTTTTCTACTTTGAGATTCAAGTATTAAAGATTTCTTCTTCAATAATTATATAGATTACCTCTTGAGTATTTATGCAATTATGGCTTTCTCTTCTTACCAATTGCGTTGATTTTCTAGTTCTTGGCCAACATATGTAATTTGCATGATTGATTTGCTAAATAATTTATCTTTTGATTAATTATCTGAGTAACATCTCTTGGTCTCAATTGGGATGCATGTTTTTAGGCTTGATTAGGATTGATAGAAATTATATAACTTAAGTTTCATTTATTTGCAAGTTTTTGGGGTATATGTTAATTTGATGTTGATGATGCCTTAATTTTCTTATCAATCTCGTTTTCAATCTATAACAATTGATTAATTGTTGTTTTAATATCTTTAAGAAAGATTAATAAACTTGAAGTAGGTTGAGAATAGGGTTAGGGGTTAATTGGGGGCGTTTGACGAAAATTAATCTATTTTGGCAAAGATAGGAATTCTTGGAATTTTGCATGAGTTCTATAATTAACTACTCAAATTTATCATTTTTCTATGATAAATTCATTACTTAATTTCATGACATATACTTAAGAACATGGTAATTTCTTGATTGGTCTTGGAGTTCCCTATTATTACTTGTTTCCTATTTGATTCCCGTTTCTTAATTTATTTACATTAGCTTTAGAATTTGATATCCTTCATCTATTTGGGCATACTTTTAAATAACACATCATTAGGATTAGTTAGGTTAACTATTAACAAGGGGATTTCATATGAATAAAGTGATTGAATTTTTCTTATAAAGTATATTACTTTTATTCCTTGTAGGATTGATAACTTACTTTTTACTATGCTAAGATTGTGTTTTTAGGAGTAGGGTTTAAAATTTGTTAGTGCATAATGACCACTTTAGGTTTTTCTAATCAAACACCTAGGAGGCTTAGTGCATATTTCAACAATTTTAAAGAGGAATTAAGAGATCATCAAAATTTTACGTGGGAAATCAAGGGATTGGGGAACCTATTGGTAGCCATCTTTTCACACATGCACCCCCTTTTTCAAATTCATCTCAATGCATATCCCTAGAAGATATGGTCAAGTCTCTTATGCTTTGTTCTCTAACTTTTCAAAATAAGACCAAGACATGCATTCACCATCTAGAAGACCAATTAAGAAATTGACGTTAGTGATGAGTCACATTAAGGCATATTTTTTAAAGCACTTCTATTTGAATATTTTTCCACTCAAAAGAATGCCAAAGCTATCACACTTAAGAGTGGGAAGAGATTGAGTGACCCTCAAATAAAGCCTTTAGAGGACGAAGATGAGCTACAGGTAGCACAAGTACTGAAGCCAACAAAAGAGCCTAGTGTAAGGGAGCCTAAGTTAATAAAGTCTGCACCTAACAAAGTGCAACAACCTTTCCCTAGTAGATTGGCTAGAAATAGGAAGGAGGATTTAGAAAATGACCTTTTGGAAATTCTAAAGAATGTAGAGATAAATCTTCCCTTACTTGAAGCAATTAGGCAAGTTCCTATTATTCTAAGTTTTTAAATACACAGTTCTGTAACTTTTCAAATTGAGACCAAAACGTGCATTCACCATCTAGAAGACCAACTAGGGAAATTAACCCTAGATACGAGTCACGTTAAAGCACATTTTTCTAAAGCACTTAATCTTAATATTTTGCCACTCAAAAGAATTCTAAAGCCATTACACTTAGGACTGGGAGGGGATTGAATGACCCTTGCAAAAAGCTTTTAGAGGAAGAGGACGACCTAAAGGTAGAACAAGTACCCAAGCTAACAAATGAACCTAGTATAGGAGAGCCTAAGTTGGAAAAATTGACATCTAACAAAGTGCAACCACCATCCCTAGTAGATTGGTTAGAAATAGGATGGAGGATTTAGAAAACGGCCTTTTAGAAATTTATAAGAAGTTAAAGATAAATCTTCCCATGAAGCAATTAGGTAAGTTTCCATTATTCTAAGGTTTTAAAAGAATTGTATACTAACAAGAAGAGGCTTAAAGGGGATGAAAAGGTAATAATAGGGGATCAAGTGTGTTTCTCCTATTCTTCAAAGAAAACTTCCATAAAACCAAAAAGATCTCAGCATTTTCACCATTTCTTGCATAATTGGAAACAAACTTATTCCGGATTATAATGTTAGATTTGGGATCCTCTATTAATGTCATTCAATAATCTCTTTATGCTATCTTAGATGTAGGACCTTTGAACCCTACAAGATGTGTCATCTAAGCTGCCTTAGATACAGGACCTTTGAACCCTAAAAGATATGTCATCCAACTAGTGGATAGGTTCGAAGCACACCTCGATAGAGTGGTTGAGGATGTTCTAGTTAAAGTTATTGAATTGGCTTTTCTGGCATATTTCTATGTTATTAAAATGGAAGGTAGACCTAGTTCTTCTAATTCTTCCCATATGCTTTTAGGAAGACCATTCTTGAAAACAACTAGGACACAAATCGATGTTCACAATGACACACTATCAAAAGAATTCAACGGGAAGAAAATTTGTTTTAATATTTTTGATGACATGAAATTTCCTTGTCATGAATTTTCTAATATCTTATTGATTAATATGATTGATCCACTTGTTGTTGAAATGCTTGCACTAACCTACACAAAAATGATGCAATCCAATTTGAATTGGAATTTTAATGTGCATTTGCTAAATTCTTGCTAATGGATTTTGATGTTGACATGATTAACATGGTAGAAGAATTGGTTTCATGTCTAATTTTTTAGCATAAAATTGACTTGTCTATTTCCCATGAAAGTATATTGTCATCTATTGTGAGTACCCCTTCACTTTAGTTGAAACCATTGTCATCCCATCTCAAATATGATTACTTAGGTAAAGGAGAAACATTGCCTGCTATCACTGCCAATAATCTTTCTTCTTTGTAAAAGGAAAGGTTAGTTTCCATGCTTATGGACAACAAAACTGGATTAGATTAGACCTTAGTTGACATTAAAGAGATTAGTTCCTTTACATGCATGCATCATATCATTTTAGAACATAAGACAAAGTCATCTAGTGAGGCCCAAAGAAGGTTAAACCCTCCAATGATGGAAGTAGTGATGAAATTACTAAAAGTTATTATAATTTTCCCTATTATCGATCCTAGGTGGGCTAGCCCAATTTATATAGTCCAAAAAAAAAAAAAATCCGGAATCACCATAACTGAAAATAAGAAGGGTGGAAATGTTCTTACTAGACTTTAAAATAGTTGAAGAGTATGCACCAACTATAGAACCTTGAATGGCAATACTAGGAATGATCATTGTCCCTTACCTTTTATAAACCAAATATTGGATTATCTTAAGGGATTTTCCTAGTTTTGCTTTCTTGATGGTTTTTTTTTTTTTTTTGGATATTTCAAATTGTCATTGCACCTAAAGATCAAGAAAAGACCATATTTACTTGTCTTTTTACAACTTTTGCCTATAGAAGAATGCCCTTTGGTCTTTGTAATGGTCCTGGTACTTGTCAAAGATACATGCTTTACATTTTTGCTAAATATGTTACATATATTATTTAGGTTTTCATAGCTAATTTTACTGTGTATGGAAATTATTTTGATACATGCTTCGTATTGAAACTAACCTTGTTTTGAACTTTAAAAAATGTTACTTTATGGTTAATCAAGGTATAGTTTAAGGGCATATTTCGACTAAGGGGATCAAGGTGGATAAAGTAAAAATTGATGTAATCAAATCTCTTCCTTATCCTTCTAAGGTGTGTGGTATATGGGCATTTTTAATAAGCTTCATACATCACCACATCCTCCTACATGGTGCTATAAAAATACAAGCTCTCGATACCAGTAAAATTTTTTAGGTCAACGGTCATTGGTTGAAAACATTCTATGAAGGAGTTCAAATTCACCCAACCTATAAGTTACATCTTGCCAACCCAACCTACAATCCCTAAGGATAGAGTGACCACGTTGAGCCAATGATATAAAACCAAAACTTTTCTTGGGATATGCAATCTAAGGGAGTTTTTTTGTTTGTTTTTCACTTACCTTTTGTGTGTGCGGTTTTGTATTCTTATTTCTAGACTAGTTTTATTTTATGCACTTTTTCTTTATGTTATTTTCTTTTGAACTTCTTCTATTTTCTTTTAGCAATGTACTAAATGATCTTACCTACTTTTTATCTATATTTGATGCTCTTCAATGGATTAATATGCAACTTCTTGAGCTTTATTTTCATTGGCAATCTTGGAGAATATTTAATTTTGGAAGTATTTGTTTTTCCTTTTCCTTTTATCTTTTTATTTCCCTTTAGTGATGCTTACTTGTTCTATTTTTCATCCATTGAGGACAATGTATGGTTTCAGTATGTGTGTGGATATTCAAAAATTTTTCGAAATAAATCTTTCTAGCTTTTTATTTTTTAAAGTAATTTTGGGCAAAATTTTTGAGCTTTTAAAAACAAAATTGGTGGAGCAAATTTCTTTTCACTATAAGAAAAATAGGCTATATTGACGTTGAAATCCGTCATTAAAGGGAGGCTTTCCTGATGCTTTGCCGTGACATCGTCCCAAGTCACGTCACAATAGGTGCGCTGGTGCACAAAAGCGTAAGGCAAAGTGTCACTAAAGAACGTGTAATATGGCGTTTTCTACTATCACCATAGGTTGTTTACAGTGATGGTTTTGTGCATCAGTAAAAGTGTCATTAACGCTATCTTAATATGACACAATAAACCATCACCAAAGGTATTATATTGTGACAAAATTTACTGTTAGGAAAATAACACTACTATGACAACTTGATTTGTCATAATAGGGTATTTACTATGACCACTAAACGTGTCAGTAGAAGTGTCATGAAATCATGGCTACTATGACAAAATTTTGTGTCACAATCGGAGTTGTACTGTGACACATCCAGGCATCACAATAGATGCCATAATGTGTCACCGGAAAGAATGTCATGAAAGCACCTCTAATATGACACATCATTAGCATCACAATAAAGCTTATTTCATGACCAAGAATGGTGTCATATAATGTGTCAGCTCTAATATGACGGAAAAAAAAGCGTCACCATAGGTTATGTAATACCAATAGCATCAATTCTCATTAGGCCTCTGTTTTTTTTACCTGCCTTAATGTGTGTGTGTGTGTGTGTGTGTGTGTGTGTGTGTCCTCCGTAAATAAAATACAATTTTAAATGCATTATGAAAGATCAAAATAATCAAAAGTTATACTGAAGAGAAAGTAAATCTAAATGTAAATTTTATAATATCTAAATTTAACATTCATATTCATCGAACAAAAGCAATACAAAAGAGAGTACTAAGTATGGTTATATACATCAGTTCTTGAAACCAAGCAAATCTGAAACTAAAATTTAGTTCTTCAAAACCAAGCATCATTTATCTAGTCCCAATCCCAAATAGCTTTGATATTGAGATGCACATTCAATCTTCTTCACAAATCGTCACCTGCATTATTATTATATGGAATGAATCTAGTAACAACAACATTATAAAGAATGATGAAAAATAACATATATTAAACTAATTAATAAGGTAAATGTTTAGATAGTCACCAAATGGCATGGCCAAGTAGTAGATAATCCAATTGAGTCTCTAATGGTTTGAATGAGATATAATGGCCTTATCAATTGCCCATCATGATGGAAATAAGCTAAAACCACAACTTCACACTATCCCTCACCTAGCCTTAGCCTCCCAACTTGTTGGGATGGATCCAAATTTTGAATATGGCCTGTTGCAACTACTTTAGTTAAATCCAACATGCTTAAAATTGAAACATATCCACCAACCTACAGTGAATATTCTATTTAATCTATATTTAATGGAATTAGTCAAATAGGCTAAACAATTCATGGTCATGAAAAAGCCATTGATTTAAAAAAAAAACTAATTAAACAGTAAATGCCAATCACAATGAAAGAAGATGTAGCATAAATCAAAATTGAAATTAATTAATTGTGTTGAAGGCATAGAAATTAACTAATTAACCTCATTAGATCCATTCGTTACAAATTGTTTATATTACCTATTTTGATCGACTATGAGGTAAATGACATAAGTAATGTTTTCAACTTCTGCATCAGACAAATGGCTAGAGAACCTGTATAGAAATCACATAGTAAAGCAACTAGATCTTCTTAGAACTCAATGCAATGGTCATTAACAGAGAACAAAATCAAGGATAGTAGCTCCCTACAATTATTTCCTTTCCATTGTGAACCTACATTTTTTCTCAGTTTTTAGCTCCATATTCTGACATTCCAATATTTCTTCATTCTACCATAATCCGTTGCTAAAATTTTATTGTACTCTTTTGCATCCCAGAAGGACAGACCTGTAACACCCCACATTTTCACTTCCAATTAGCTACTATTTGTAATAGGATGAGAATTTGTACCGATGTCCAAAATAAAAGTTGATCGGTGTAATGAGATGAATATTTTGGTAGAATAATATTTTGTCGGGACCTAGATGAAATTATTGAATTTGTTCTACCCATACCCGAAATTTTCAGAAAGCTATTATTATTAAAAAAATATGAATTTAAGGGTACTCTGAAAAGAGAAATTGATCAGTACAATGAAATGCATGTTTTGGTGCGAATTATACTGCCCGGGGTATCAGGGGCATTTTTGTCATTTTGACCGCGCTCGCAACTTTGACTGCAAATTTGACTAAGTGGAGAGGGAATTGAAGAATTTAAGTGTTACCAATGGATTTGTTGCAATTTTTGGAGTTGAATAGTGAAATAAAATATTTTTCCATTACGGACCCGATTTTGGTTATTTCTGAAGAAAATAGAAAATCGAGGTTAAAAATGGACAAGTGTCATTGTGTGAATGGTGGATAAAAACAAGTGTTAAAATACCATTGGGGGAGTAAAATATTTGTGGGATTATTAAATTGCAAAAGCTTATTGAATAAGCTTAAGAATTATCCATTTAAATTAAATCCACCAATAGGAATTTAGCTTTAAAATGGATAGCCCACAATGTAATTGATGTTGGTTGACCATTGGACACAAGAATGGTGGTGAGGAGGCTGGGAAAACTGGCCAAGGGCTTAAATGAAGAAGGAAGGAAGAAATAAGGAAGAAAAGGAAAGGAAAAATCAACAAAAAATTGGAAAAAGAGAGAGAAAATAGCGTTCTTGAAGAAGTTGGAGATTCTTGGAGCAAATTCAAGCTAGAACACCTTAAGGTAAAGTCCTATACTTCAAGAATTAAATTTGTAGATTTCATTTAGGTGATCATTTTGATATGAATTTTAACATGAAAACGTGAGATTTGTGATTATTAAAATGATTATTGTGTACTATGTGAGACTTTGTGTGTGCAAGTGTGTGTACCAGTTGGATAATGGATTCATAGGCTATGCTTTGTATGGTGAATAAGAGTATTTTAATGGTGATTTAAAGTGTTGTTCATGATTGAGAAGAAAGATGGTAGAGTTGGGATAAAAATGGGTTAAACGTTAAAGAAAATGGATTATGATTTGTTTTTTAATGTCGATGTTAGTTATATGTTGTTTGCATAAGAACTTAGTGGCTTTCTTGAACCCGAAAATATTAAGAATTAAAGTTGTTTGAAGGGAAATGAATTGGATTAAGGGTTAAGTAGGTGTTATGAATCAAGAAGCACAAGTAGGTGAAGTTGTTTTGTGGAAATGGACTAAAAATCAGAAAACTACTGGGGCTGTTTTTGCCCAGTGGCATGTTACTAGAAACAGAAATCTAAAAAAAATCCTATATTTAATTAAATTTAAGAGTCTTACGGTCATTTTGGTATATCATAGAGCCAAAACGGAGTTGTGCATTGAAAATTATGTCCAAAACAAAATCATGTGTCAAAGCTGCAAAATTTCAGAATTTTGCTTGGATCATGGACGAATTTAAGGATGATTAATTGGGTGATTTGGATGAAATAATTGGGGAAATATGAAGTGAATCCCTTTCTTATTAAGGGAGAAAGGATGTGGAAAAGAAAATTGAAAGAATCAAACAAACGATGGAAAAACGACGTGAACAAAAGTTGAATGTTTTCCTTAACCATCGGCTAACCGTCAGCCTCGTCGGCTAACCGTCAGCCTCGTCGGCTAAACATTGGTTGGACGTTGGCTACCCATCGGCTATTTTTCGGCCAAACACGAATTGATCCGAAAACGATGTTTGGTGTAGGTTTAACGACAAAAGGCCAACAGAACATCGAAAACGGTAAAAACGAAGGTTAAACGACCATGAATGGAAAGAGTTGCTTAGAACACGAGGTGAGTCCTTTGGATTTCTAAAACTCTTTCTAAAGCTAGTGTGCTTTGTTTTTCCATAAAATGCTATATTGTATACCATTTTGGAAATCCCTGAATATGTTTAAGGTTTATCTGAGCAAGAATTATTTTTATGCCATTTTGGGCCCGATTGAACATCATAATTAGCTTAGAAACCTTACTGGATGAGTAAAGCATAAATTTTGTGAATTTAGTCATTTTTGGATTAAATATTTGAGATTTTTGAAAAATGGTAAATTTCGAAATCGGGTATTCATAAACTGACTGGAATGCCTTTATTGGAAAATTTTATGGAGATATGTTTGGGAACTTTAAATTTAATCATCTTTTGGGATTAAAATTCTGGATTTCTTAAAATGAGTTCTTTTTTTGGAATCGGGTATTTGGAAAATAATCCAAATGTCCTTATTGGAATGTTTTATGAAAACCTTTGGAACTCGGGTATTCGGTAGATGATCGAAATATCCTTATTGGAACTCTTGTGAATATTTTTCAAATCGGGTAAGGGTAAAATGACCCGAATGTCCTCAGAAAGTTTTTTGGAAATCGGGTATGGGTTAAATGACCTGAATACCCTTGAAAATGACTTTTGTGATCGAGTATAGGGAAAATGGCCCGGAATACTCTTGGAAAAATATTTCGATGTGTGAACAGAACTCTTTATCCTATTTGAACATGATTTTAGAAAATAATATTTCGTGATGAGATTGACTTTTGGAAAATGACCTTTTGATCCCTAAAATCGTTTTATTAGCCTGATGTGCCATGGAAGGAATTGATTGGCTCTGTGAGTCTATGTGAATGATGATTTGACTTGCGAGTCAGTGGGATCAAATTCTGGAAAATGTGATTTCGCCCCAAAAATGTTTTGATTTAAGAATCTTGCGGGATTAGATAACCCTCTGGCCTGATCAGTTAGACGGGGTTGGTATTGTTAACGTTGAGTACTCAGCAAGGACTTTGATCTTTGTACTAGCTCATGTTAGAGATAGACGAACCCAAGTAACCCGATCAGTTCTAGGGATTATCTTGCTCCAAACAGGGCGATAGGACATTGAGATGAGTCATCCTAGCTAGCCGTTTAGCACCTGGCAATTGTCGTGTCTACGGGCGCTTCTTGATTTTGAGTCATTCGCTGGATGCCGGGCAGGGACACTTGGTGTGTTTAACTCCTTGCCGCCTCGATGGCGATTGACGTCAGGATTGGGACCCCTAGCTTATGGTGGCAAGTAAAAGATTGTATGTTGTAGTACACTAGGTATGCTGCAGTATACCTGAGCAAAAGTATGCTACGGTGTACTTATTTCGGCGACGCACGGTTGAGTTCTGGAGGCTGTGGTCTCAGTACAATGATACGTGGCGCTGAAGGCAAGGACTGCGAGACTTACATGTGGATAGAGAAGCACCTGTGATTTGAAAATTGGGGCAACGATTTGAAATTGAAATACAATTTTTCAAAAATAATTGAGTTTTGAATAAACTCTTCGTTAAAGAGTTTTAGATTCATTTCTAATGAACAAATGATATGCTTTCCACAAAAAGTTTTGTGTACTCTGCCTCTTTGATAAAACACTAGCACACATAAGACTCACTAGGTGATTTTTCACTCACACGTGTATTTTATCTTACCTTTTTGTAGGATCCAGAGTTGAGAGGACCTATGGATAGAGGATGATACCACAGTATAGCAAAATAGGTCCGGACGTCTCCCTTTTGGATAATGTACCTTATTACTGATGTTGAATGGAAATTTTCATGTATGAGATTCTTTGCTAGATATGTGCATGTGGCCATCAGTATGGATCTGGACCTTACATACTCTGTTGGTTTTTCGTTATAAAGACCCCTAGTTTGGGTAACTGGACGGGGTGACACCCGATGATGATATGCTTCCTCTATTACCTTTAGTAGGGGTGTTACAAGACCAATGCACTCTGATACTTTAGGTGTGGTAGCAAGAAATGCCACCAGTATAATGAAACCTCCTTCATTAGTTATGGATTACCAACTAAAATGATCCTGTTTCATTTCCTCATCGAGAGAAGGTATCAAATGGATATCTAGGATTGCCTACAACTTATAAGGTTGTATTCCAGAACTTGAAGGAATGATATGTTTAAACAAATGAAGAAGTTTCAATTCAACCATTTATAAGGTTCATGTAGAGCATTTCTGGACAAAGAAAAAGTTCTGGAGTAAAGTAGTTTTTTTGTGTAAAAATTGTAAGTCCAGTACTAGCTAAACTATGAGCCTGGTAAGTCCACAAATTGTGATATAGAGAAATTAAAAGTTTCACACAGTGGCCAACCGAGTTGTCTTATATCAGCTCTAACGACACATCAAATCATAAGCCTAAAGAGAATGGAGAACTTTAGATAATTAATTAAAACCAATTACAGAACAATTGCCCTACCTTAAATTAATTTGAAGATAATAGTCCAGCTGAGTTTTTTTACATCTTCTATACGTCTTTCTCAGGTAATTAGACTACTTTAAAGTGGCACCCATTAACTTTCCCTCTTTTCTTAATAATTTATGAAATTATTTCATGCGTAAATCACCATGCAAAATAGTGAATCAAAATCAAATTAATGTATTGAAAATGCGCTAACAATGCTACTATTTGCATTTAGTGAAAATGCACTGAACATGCTACTAAAAATGCACTGAGACAGCTGAGAAAAAGCACTAAAAATGCTACTATTTTGTTCATTGAAATGCTACTCTTTGTGTTCATGGGTTTATTCTCCGGCCATGCATCTACATGTCTTAAATACAGAAAAAATAATGAAGCTTTTTAGTAAATAAACTGAGACAACTACAATCTATATGAGCATGAACGAGTCCAATCAATTGTTTAGTGAAATTTGAAATGGTTCATCTCATTCCCCCAGCCAACACCAGCTATCTCAATTAACTTAAACTCTAGATCCAAACACTAGCCATCTGAATTGACTTGAACCCTAGATCTAACACCAGTCATCTCAATTTTATAGTCATTAGTCTCCTGCTAGAAAAGAACGTAGCTAAACCAATGACATAACTTTGAGCTTATTTGAATCCCTTTTTGATCTTTTTCTTTTACCTTGTGATTAGCTTTTATTTCTAACCAGGCCTTGTGAAACCCCAGTCAAAACCAACCTTAGAGTGAGGGGATTGGGAGGCATATCATAATTTATTGCATGTTGAAATATATTCTGAAATGATTTTCTATGCTTTGGATTTGAGTTTTATTGTCTCGAAGGCTTGGTTGTGAGTATTGCTTGAGAATGGCAAAATAGTAATTTTTGCTTGAGGTGGAAAAAGGGAGACAACTTGAGGATTGAAAAAGAAAAAAAAAAAATTTTGAGGGAAAATAAGAACAAGAGTTGTTGTGATTTAGTAGTTAGAGCTTTAGAATTAATTCTTGAGGTCTTGGGTTCAAATTCCATCATAGAAGCTTTAGATTGGTTAAATTTTCTTTTTGCTTGGGAAGTATCATTTTCGGCCTTAGTGGTGTTTGGAGTAGGGTAGAGATATTGTCCTATGAGAGGCATGATAGGAGTCTTCAAATCCTACTCATTTGTTCTACACAAAATTCCTAAGAGAAATTCATTTCCACTTGACCCTTAATTTTCCTATTTTTCAATTCATTAATTTGTTCAAATTGTTCTAGCCAATTTCTTTCCAGAAATTCCAGGGAAGTGCTGTGGCTTTGTAGAATCAAAATATCTTAGTTGGAGACATTTTATGGTCTGAAAATGTGAAGGAGATGTAAAAGATTCCAAGGGGATAAATCCCTTTAGTGAACTTTCTAAAAATTCATTCTAGCTAGGTTCATCTTCCTTCTTGGAATGAACTAAAATTTTCCAGCTTCTTGTTCCTTCAAGTTGTCAAAACTCTTAGCTAATATTCCCTCCTAAATGCTGCCAGAAAAATGGCCTTTTGGATCAGCTTGCAACCTGAATTTCTCTGACCATTTTTGGACTGCACAAAGTTGGTGCAAAACCAGAAAAATCCCTGGGCAAATTGCAGCTTTGGAGGTCCGAAATCAAGCTGTTTTCTTCCAGTTTTTGTTCAGCACCTTAGCCAAGTTTTTCTTCAATGAAGAAGGCTGGAAACCAGCCTTGAAAACCCCTGAAAATCCCCTTCAAAATCTCTACAAATCGGCTGGAAAGATGGCAGCTAAAACTGCCCAGAAAAAATAATTCCAGCCTTGCGAAAAATACTGTGCAATAGTTTTTTCAGCTTTGTTTCCTAATTTTCTCCTAGCCGAAATTCCATCCTTTTTTCTGTACAAACCACCCTTAAACCTCCATTAACTGAACGCCATTATCCTTCCTAAGTTTTGCATGAAAAATCCTGTCATGGCTGCCAGAAAATCTCTCCAACAAATCTTTGCAATCATGCTTAATTAGTTACCAAAATTACAGCCACCATAATTTAGCAACCTTCCATAAAATGTTCCTCAAACAACCAGACTTATTCCACACCATGTCACTCCATTTTTCAGCCACCATTACCCCTCTTCAATCAGCTTTCATCCAGCAGAAACACTGCACATAAATTCGGCCACGACAGACTTCCAAAAGCTCTCCAAGAATCAAAGATATTCTTGAATAATTAGTTTCCAAATTTGCTTCTCAAAAATATTCTTCAAGTATTCCAACAACTAGCCTTTCCTTTTCTCTTCCAAATCAGAGAATCACCTTCCTAAACCCTACAGAAATTTTGGCCAGCCCTAATCTCTTCAGAATTTCGGCAGCCTCCATCCAAAAACTCTCTATTCCCTTCAACCTCCAAGAACACACAACACACCAAGAACACCTACTTCTTCCTTTCACTTAATACCTATCTAAATCACTTCAAACTACTTTTAAAAACTCCAGAATTCATCTACTCACTACCGTGAGTCCATCAACACCATGCTTAACTTCAAACTCCAAAATCCAACTTGCTAGTTTAGATAAAAAACCTGAAATTTTGTGAAGGCTCAAGAACACCATCAAGGTAGGTTTGTTCTAACAACTCCATGTTCTCTAGTCATGATCTCTAATGAATGTATATATGAATAAACCCACTAATGGTCTCTCTCTCTCTCTCTCTCTCTCTCTCTCTCTCGGCCGAATCTCTCTCCTCCTTGGCCGGATGGTTTCTTTTCCAATGGTCATGCTTCCTTCACCTTCTTTGGTTGGATTTAAACATCTAGGAGTTGAGACTTATTCAAAAATCCTTCAAGAGAATTCATCAAGCAAGTAAGCTTTCTTTTAACCCTTCTTTTAATTCTAGATTCATGTCTCTAGGATAATGTTGATAGAAGGTGGATTGTGGATAGGATTTGAGTATGTATTGTTGAGATTGAAGCATGAATATATGTATCAATATGAAGGAGATGGGATTTATGCATGGATGGATTATCTTGATTGATTGTATGATGATTTGAGGTTTAATGCATGCCTCCATGATTCAATATGCTAGAGATTATGTCACCTTTGGTGAATATGATTTATATTCATGTTGGATTGTTGAAGCCATGATCATATTTATTCTAGTAGGGGTTAGATCATGTCTTGATAAATTGAGATCTATGCTTGTATGCAATATTTGGATGATTTGATGAATTGAAGGATTGTATATGTTCATGATTGTGAATAGCCATAAAAATATGATCATGATCTAGTTGTCCCTAAATTAATTTTTATTTCATGAAAAAAATATTTAATAATATGATTTTGCTAGTAATTTCGAAAAAACCCTAGGAAGGGTGGATTTGGATTATTATATATATAAAGGAAATTTTAGTCAAATAAATAATAGTTTTGATAAAAAAAATAAAATATATCGATATTATATAAAAATAATGAAATCAACTAAAGCCTTTTTTTTTAACTAATCATAATTAGAAAATACTTATTATTAAAATTTAATTATTATCTTTTAATCAAAACCTATTAAAACTTATTTATTATTTACCAAGCAAGGCTCATTAAAATTCATTTTCAACTAACTTTAGTTATCAATTATTTTCTAACAGCTAAATTATTAATAAATCATTATTTTTCCTAAAAACTACCTAAGACTCTTCATCAAATAAACTATAAATTTTCTTAGCAATATTTAAACCTTTAACTTATTAGTACTTATTTTCCAAAACATTAATTATTTTAAATATCAAATTATCCTTAGCTTATAAACCTATTTACTTATTGTTTGGCCTTAAAGCTTGGGACACTAAGATCATGATTGTAGTAAGTTGAGTTGTTTAAATTGAGAAAGTGAATTTTGGCTTGAGTTTGATTGTGGTTTGTATTTGCCCATGCGGGGTTAGGTCAACAGTTGGAGACCTTTTTATTGTGAGCAAGAATCAGGTAAACACCTGCATAAAACCTTATTGATGAAAAGTGTTTAATTATAGCAAGCCAAATGTAGAGTGCATGGACACTCATCTTTGTAAAGGCAATTCAGGATTGTCTCCTGTCTTATTTTCGTCAAACAAATTATTTGAAAACCAATAAGCAGATTTATTCAAACACAAAATTCTTTCTAAAACTGATTTTGACAAAGACTTTTGAAACCCTTAATTGCCATGTTCAAGTGGAACTATATTTTGTTCATTTTTTTCCCAAGTGGGATATTTTATGTTGAGTACTCAATAAGGGTAGACTACTGGGCTAGTTTTTGAGGGGTTAGGGTAATTCTCTCAGTAGGTGGCCATCTCTGAGGGGTGAGTCCTTCCCGGATAAGACGACAGTCCAGTAAGTCGTGCCGGTCCGAGCTAGCAATGTTCTTTTTCAGTCAAGTGACTGTGTTTTGCCGGAATGGACACCCGGTTGTTGTTTGGGTATAGAGAAGGGGGAGTATCTTGCCCAGTAGGTCGATCACCTACTTTTGTCAGTCTGCACAAAGTGTGGCATTCTGACCGGCGGTATGGACAAAGTGTAGCATGCTGACCATCCGGTTATGGGGCCCAACGTGTGGTAACCCGTAATCCTTTTTTTCGAGTGGTTAATTTTATAAATTATGTATGGCTAGAATTGCTAAAACACCACTCTTGATTTTGACTGATGTTTATTGCTTGCCAGTGATCTCTTATAAATAATTTTATACTTTACATTCACGAACTGTTTTCACTGAACACCCAAAGCACACACGAACTTACTAAGATTTCTGTCTCACCACCATTTTACCATGATTTCAGGTCGATCCTACTGTGGGGATGAGTAGCTAGATTATACCTATTTTGGAAGATTTTCTGATGATTTATTTTTGTGTAATTTTTTGGGGAGATGAGAGTGGATAAATTTTATTTCAGATTTGTTTTTGGTATTTTGGGAATTATTCTTGGATTGATATTTATTTTTGGATGTAATAAATTTTAAGTTCAAGTATCATTTATATTCTGCTATTTCATTTGTGTGACCTAGTTATAAAGACCCCTTGTCATTTGGACGGGGCGACATCCCCGGTCCTGGCGGGCCTAGGTAGTAGGGTGTTACAAGTGGTATCAGAGCCTAGGTTTAGGCAATTATTGATAGTATTTATGCTATTTCTTTAAATCTAAATCTTTATCTAACCTATCTTGTTGATGTTGTAGGATGGTTAGACTGCTTAGGATAGCGAGGAAAGGGCAGCAGTGGCACCCGCCTATCCCTCTAGACCCGGAGGACCTTCCAGTTCCCCAACCTATCCCTCAGCCAGTTATCCCCATGGAGGATAACAGTGATGATGAGGTTATCCCTATGGAGGATAACAGTGATGATGAGGTTATCCCTATGGAGGATAGCAGTGATGACGAGGTCCAGACCATTGAGCCACCCCCAATTTCGGTGATTGACATAAGCTCGAATAGTGAGGATGAGGTGATGATAGTGGAGCCTGAACCCCACTCCCTAATCCCGAGGTGGACTTAGCAGCAGATAGCGATGATCCGGGGGAGATAGACTATGAGTCTCCACCTAGGCCTTCTTTCCTTCCTTCTTCCAGCCAGGTGGAGCCCGGGGAGAGTTCTAAGTGCCCTGGGAAGGAGCTAATGAGGGGATTTGCTAGCGGGGATGGGGTAGATTTTTCCAAGAACTCTGGGGGATGGTTGTATGAGGCTGATGATGAGGGTTCTGATGAGGATTAGAGGACTAGGAGTTCTTTTGATTTGGATGTTTATTTGTTTACTATTTTTTTTTTCTGAGAACTTTTATGACAAGGATTTTTAATTCTGCTTTCTATCAAATTTCAAATTTATACAAGTCCATTTTTGAAAGAGAATTTATTCCTTAGCTAAAATTTACATCCGCTTTCTATTTACATCTATTTGACCATGCATGCAAGTACAACTAAAATGATTTGACCCTTAAATGCATACACTTATCTTCTTGGGTGTGGTTTAGAATGGCACCCAAGCGTCGTGCATCTACAGCAAGTGGAAGAGTTCCGAAAGTCGATCAAGTGGCACCGGAAGTACAAACAGCTCAGATGCAAGCACCAAGCCAGGGTGAAGGGAATGGTCCGGATATGGGATCAAGGTCTGAAGTTCCAGTTGATGTGACCATGGGCCAGGCATTCAGTAAGATGGCCGAGATTTTGCAGTCAATGACCGAGAGATGAAACCCAAGGGATGAAAATGAGGCCTTGGAGAGGTTCCTGAAGTTTTAGCTGCCCGTTTTCTTGGGCGAAGCGGAACAGGATCAGAAGGCAGAGCAGTGGGTTGAATAGTTGGAGGACATATTCGTGATGCTCCAGTACACCGAGGAGTGGATAGTTAAGTTTGCAGCTTTCCGATTGAAAGGACCAGCTCGAGCGTGGTAGCAGTGGGTCTAAGATGACTGGGAAATGGATGAGCAGGAATGGACGTGGTCCAACTTCATGGAAGCCTTCAGGTTAGAGTACATTCCACAGTAGATTGTGGAGAAGCAAGAGAACGAATTCTAGAATCTGAGGCAGGGAAGCATGTCGGTAGCCCAGTACGTGGCCTGGTTCACTCAGTTGTCTAAGTACTGCAAGCGATTGGTGGACATCGAGCAGAATAGGACGAGGCAATTCGTCAAGGGGCTGAGACCGGAGTTGAGAAGAGCATTGGCACCAGCCCCGCCGACAACCTATTTGGGGGTTGTAGACGCAGCTACTCGGATGGAAAATGAGGATCGTAGCAAGATGGTAGTAAAACCCTTCCAGCCACTGAGACAGCCGCAAGAACAATTCCCGAGACCGCAACCCCGCAAGCGCCCCACTAACCACCAATGGCAGAACTAGGGGAAGCAAGCCCGGACAGCACTGAGTGGACCTGCCCCGAATCTCCCATCATGCAGGCAGTATGGAAGGAAAGGCCACACCGAGAGGAATTGTTGGTCCAAGGGTGGTGAGAGAAAGTGCTATCACTGTGGCGACCCGAACCACTTGAGGAACACCTGCCACAAATTGCACCGAGTCGGGCAAGGAAACCCGACTCAGAACCTGGGCCCAACCGAGCCAACCCTACAGGAGCATCCAGGAGTGGAGCGCCAAAGCCATAAGTGAAGGTCAAGGTGTTTGCTCTCAACAGAGAAGAAGTTGGGTCTGATGCAGCGGTGGTGGAAGGTATGTTCACTGTTCAAGGACGTTCCGTTAATGCTTTGATTGATCCTAGCTCTACTCATTCCTATATAAACAAGTTGTGTGCATGTCATTTGGGTTAGGATAGAGTGGAGCTACCTTTCATTTTAGAGGTAAGCACACTTCTAGGGGAAATGGTGCAAGCGGATCGGTATGTAAAGGAGTGTAAAGTTAATGTGGGGAGAGAAAGTTTGGAGGGGGATTTGATAGTGTTAGATATTAAGGATTATGACTTGATCTTGGGAATGGACTGGTTAGCCAAGCATGGGGCTAGGGTAGACTGTAAAAATAAGACAATCCAGTTCGTTAGGCCAGGATGTGATGTATTGGAATGTAAGTATTTGATTGCGGGGGCTAAAGCCCGAAAATTGTTAAAGCAAGGGTGTCAAGGGTACCTGGCTTACGTGATAAACAAGCCGAAGGACCAGTGTACTTTGGAAGACACGGAAGCAATGAAGGATTTTCCCGATGTGTTTCCAGCGAAGCTTGATTCTCTACCCCTAGCCGAGAAGTGGAATTCACCATCGACTTAGTTCTAGGAGCGGAACCAGTATCGCGGACTCTGTACCGGATGGCACCGACAGAGTTGAAAGAGTTGAAAAAGCAGTTGGAGGAGTTAGTGAGTCAAGGCTGTATCAGGCCGAGCACGTCACCCTGGGAAGCACCTGTGCTATTTGTAAAGAAGAAGGACGGAACTCTGAAGCTATGCATCAACTACCGAGGGTTGAACAACTTGACGATCAAGAACAAATATCCCCTACCGTTGATTGACGAACTATTCGACCAGTTGCAAGGATCTACTTGCTACTCTAAGTTGGATCTGAGGCAAGGGTACTACCAGGTGCGGATAAGAGAGGATGATATTCCCAAGATAGCCTTCAACACCAAATATGGACACTACGAGTTCGTGGTGATGCTGTTCGGGGTGACTAACGTTCCAGCAGTATTCATGGACCTGATGCACCGAGTATTCCGACCTTATCTAAACAAGTTCGTGGTGGTCTTCATCGATGACATTTTGATCTACTCCAAGAGTCCGGAGGAGCATGCAGAGCATCTGAAGCTCGTACTGGAGAAGCTTCGGGAGCACAAGCTGTACGCCAAGGTCAGCAAGTGCGAATTTTGGATAGACAGTGTGGCATTCCTTGGCCATGTAGTGACCAAGGAGGGAATCAAGGTGGACCCGGCAAAGGTTGAAGCGGTATCGGACTGGAAGCAGCCGGAGAGTATCACTGAGATCTGGAGTTTCTTGGGACTGGCTGGTTACTACCGAAGATTTATCAAGGGATTTTCGACACTTGCATCACTAATGACCTGATTATTGTGAAAGGATGTTCCATTTGTGTGGAACAAGAAATGCGAGAAAAGTTTTCAAGAATTGAAGCGCAGACTGATGTCATCATCGGTATTGAGTCTACCGGAGGAAGGGAAACCTTACGCGCTATATACTGACTCTTCGAAAGAAGGACTGGGAGCAGTGTTGATGTAGGACCGAAAGGTGATTGCTTACGCTTCTCGAAAGCTGAGACCTCATGAAGTTAACTATCCCACTCATGATGTGGAGCTGGCAGCTATAGTGTTCGCCCTAAAGAAATAGCGATACTACCTGTATGAAGCCGAATACGAGGTATTCATCAACCATAAGAGTCTAATGTATATCTTCACCCAAAAGGATCTGAACTTAAGGCAATGAATGTGGATGGAATTCTTAGAAGAATACCGTTGCCCGATCAACTACCATCCCGGGAAGGCCAACGTGGTGGCGGACACCCTAAGCAGAAAAGTTGGGATGGCTAGGTTAAGGGTGCAGGAAATGCAAGCGGTGTAGGATGTGTTAGACAGAAGGGTGGAAGTGCAAGGCAAAGGGATTATCATAAGCAATTTGAAGTTGGTGCCAAATTTGAGATGGGAAATCGTGGAACCTCAGCAAGGCAACATCGAGTTTAAGCTTTTCAAGGACAAGGAGCTAAAGCGGCCCGGCAGTGAATTCTGTCTAGACGAGACGGGAGTTCTACATCTCAAGGATCAGTTGTGTATACCCGCAGAGCAATAATTAAAGGACCGAGTTTTGGAAGAAGCACACAAGAGCAAGTATGCCATTCATCCGAAGGAAGTCAAGATGTATCAGGACTTGAAGAGAGCCTATTGGTGGCCCGGACTGAAGCGTGATGTGGTTATGTATGTCTCGACTTGTCTCACCTGCCAAAAAGTCAAAGCGGAGCATAAGAAGTCAGCGGGACTATTGCAGCCATTGCCAGTACCGGAATGGAAGTGGGAAGAGGTGACTATGGATTTTGTCACCGGGCTTCCCATGTCAAGGACTCAAAAGGACGCCATATGGGTAGTGGTGGATCGACTAACCAAGTCGGCCCATTTCATACCGGTGAATGTGAGGGACTCGATGAAGAAGCTGGCTCAGACTTATGTTCGAGAGATCGTCCGACTACATGGAGTGCCTTCAAGCATAATGTCATATCGAGACCCAAAGTTTACGTCTCGTTTCTAGGGAAAGTTTCAGGAAGCAATGGGATAGAATCTGAAATTCAGTACGACGGCGCATCCGCAGATCGATGGACAGTCAGAGAGGGTGATACAGATATTGGAAGATATGTGAGAGCCTGTGTTTTGGACTTCAAAGATAAATGGATAGAGTGTGTACCGTATGTAGAATTATCGTATAATAACAACTACCAAGCTTCAATCGGGATGGCACCGTATGAGGCTTTGTATAGGCGCAAAAGTCAGGTACCGTTGTATTGGAGTTGGTCCGAAGATGGTCATGTGAGCAAAACCGAAGAAGTATGTGTCCAAGAAATGTTGGATAAAGTGAAATTGATCAGGGAAAGGTTAAAGGCGGCACAGAGTCGGCAGAAGAGCTATGCGGATAACCGGCGAAGGGAATTAGAATATCAAGTCGGGGACAACGTGTTTTTGAAGTTGACGCCAAACAGAGGAATTTTGAAGCATCCGAAGGGCGGGAAGTTGAATCCAAGATATTTGAGACCGTTTTCGATTAAGGAAAGGATTACACCGGTAGATTACCGATTAGACCTGCCAGATGGGTTGACGGGAATCCATGATGTGTTTCATATGTCATAATTGAAGAAGTATAATGCGGATCCCGGTCATGTATTGAATGATGAACCGTTAGTGTTGCAGCCAGACCTGAGCTATGTGGAGAAGCCTGTGTGAATATTAGACAGCAGTGTCAAGACTCTCCGGAGCAAGCAGATACTGATGGTGAAGATTCAGTGGGAGCACCATGGCACGCAGGATGCCATATGGGAGTCGGAAGAGTGGGTTAAACGGAAGTATACTGAGTTGCAATAGAGGTATGCTTGAATTTCAGGGTGAAATTCCTCTAAAGAGGGGAGGACGGGAAACCCCAGTCAAAACCAACCTTAGAGTGAGGGGGTTGGGATGTATATCATAATTTATTGCATGTTTAAATATATTTTGAAATGATTTTCTATGCTTTGGATTTGAGTTTTATTGTCTCGAAGGCTTGGTTGTGAGTATTGCTTGAGAAGGGCAAAATAGTAATTTTTGCTTGAGGTGGAAAAAGGGAGACAACTTGAGGATTGAATAAGAAAAAAAATTTTTGAGGGAAAATAAGAACAAGAGTTGTTGTGATTTAGTAGTTAGAGCCTTAGAATTAATTCTTGAGGTCTTGGGTTTAAATTCCATCATAGGAGCTTTAGCTTGGTTAAATTTTCTTTTTGCTTGGGAAGTATCATTTTCGGCCTTAGTGGTATTTGGAGTAGGGTAGAGATGTTGTCCTATAAGAGGCATGATAGGAGTCTTCAAATCCTACTCATTTGTTCTACACAAAATTCCTAAGAGGAATTCATTTCCTCTTGATCCTTAATTTTCCTATTTCTCAATTCATTAATTTGTTCAAATTGTTCTAGCCAATTTCTTTCCAGAAATTCCAGTGAAGTGCTGTGGCTTTGTAGAATCAAAATGTCTTAGTGGAAGACATTTTATGGTCTGAAAATGTGGAGGAGATGTGAAAGATTCCAAGGGGATAAATCCCTTTAGTGAACTTTCTAAAAATTCATTCTAGCTAGGTTCATCTTCCTTCTTGGAATGAACTGAAATTTTCCAGCTTCTTGTGCCTTCAAGTTGTCGAAACTCTTAGCTAATATTCCCTCCTAAATGCTGCCAGAAAAATGGCCTTTTGGATCAGCTTGCAACCTGAATTTCTTTGACCATTTTCGGACTGCACAAAGTTGGTGCAAAACCAGAAAAATCCCTGGGCAAATCGCAGCTTTGGAGGTCCGAAACCAAGCTGTTTTCTTCCAGTTTTTGTTCAGCACCTTAGCCATGTTTTTCTTCCATGAAGAAGGCTGGAAACCAGCCTTGAAAACCCCTGAAACTCCCCTTCAAAACCTCTGCAAATCGGCTGGAAAGATGGCAGCTAAAACTGCCCAGAAAAAATAATTCCAGCCTTGCGAAAAATGCTGTGCAGTAGTTTTTCCAGCTTTGTTTCCTAATTCTTTCCTAGCCGAAACTCCATCCTGTTTCTGTACAAACCACCCTTAAACCTCCATTAACTGAACTCCATTATCCTCCCTAAGTTCTGCACGAAAAATCCAGTCATGGCTGCCAGAAAATCTCTCCAACAAATCTCTGCAATCATGCTTGATTAGTTACCAAAATTACAGCCACCATAATTTAGCAACCTTCTATAAAATGTTCCTCAAACAACCAGACTTATTCCTCACCATTTCACTCCATTTTTTCAGCCGCCATTACCCCTCTTCAATCAGCTTTCATCTAGCAGAAACACTGCACAGAAATTCGGCCATGGTAGACTTCCAAAAGCTCTCCAAGAATCAAAGATATTCCTGAATATTTAGTTTCCAAATTTGCTTCTCAAAAATATTCTTCAAGGATTCCAACAACTAGCCTTTCTTTTTCTCTTCCAAATTAGAAAATCACCTTCCTAAACTCTACAAAAATTTCGGCCAGCCCTAATCTCTTCAGAATTTCAACAGCCTCCATCGAAAAACTCTCTATTCCCTTCAACCTTCAAGAACACACAACACACCAAGAACACCTACTTCTTCTTTTCACCTAATACCTATCCAAATCACTTCAAACTACTTCTAAAAACTCCAGAATTCAACTACTCCTTGGCCGGATGGTTTCTTCTCCAATGGTCATGCTGCCTTCACTTTCTTTGGTCGGATTTAGACATCTAGGAGTTGAGACTTATTCAAAACTCCTTCAAGGGAATTCATCAAGCATGTAAGCTTTCTTTTAACCCTTCTTTTAATTCTAGATTCATGTCTCTAGAATGATGTTGATAGAAGATGGATTGTGGATAGGATTTGAGTATGTGTTGTTGAGATTGAAGCATGAATATATGTATCAATATGAAGGAGATAGGATTTATGCATAGATGGATTATCTTGGTTGATTGTATGATGATTTGAGGTTTAATGCATGCCTCCATGATTAAGTATGCTAGAGATTATGTCACCTTTGGTGAATAGGATTTATATTTATGTTGGATTGTTGAAGCCGTGATCATATTTATGCTAGTAGGGGTTAGATCATGTCTTGATAAATTGAGATCCATGATTGTATGCATGATTTGGATGATTTGATGAATTGAAGGATTGTATATGTTCATGATTGTGAATAGCCATGGAAATATGATCATGATCTAGTTGTCCCTAAATTAATTTTTATTTCATGAAAAAAAATATTTAATAATATGATTTTGCTAGTAATTTCAAAAAACCCCTAGGAAGGGTGGATTTGGATTATTATATATATAAAGGATATTTTAGTCAAATAAATAATAGTTTTGATAGAAAAATAAAATATATCGATATTATATAAAAATAATTAAATCAACTAAAGCCTTTTTTTTAAATAATCATAATTAGTAAAATGCTTATTATTAAAATTTAATTATTATCTTTTAATCAAAACCTATTAAAACTTATTTATTATTTACCAAGCAAGGCTCATTAAAATTCATTTTCAACTAACTTTAGTTATCAATTATTTTCTAACAGCTAAATTATTAATAAATCATTATTTTTCCTAAAAACCACCTAAGACTCTTCATCAAATAAACTCTAAATTTTCTTAGCAATATTTAAACCTTTAACTTATTAGTACTTATTCCCCAAAACATTAATTATTTTAAATATCAAATTATCCTTAGCTTATAAACCTATTTACTTATTGTTTGGCCTTAAAGCTTGGGACACTAAGATCATGATAGTAGTAAGTTGAGTTATTTAAATTGAGAAAGTGAATTTTGGCTTGAGTTTGATTGTGGTTTGTATTTGCCCATGCGGGGTTAGGTTAGCAGTTGGAGACCTTTTTATTGTGAGCAAGAATCAGGTAAGTTCCTGCATAAAACCTGATTGATGAAAAGTGTTTAATTATGGCAAGCCAAATATAGAGTGCATGGACACTCATCTTTGTAAAGGTAATTGAGGCTATTGGCTAGGCTTTTTTGTGTGTTATTAGCTACTATATATCACACGAAATTCCCTTCCCAAAACTGAGAATTCTAATCCTATTAGAATTCCCTAATTATAATTGGAAACATTAAGTTCTCGCAATTACAACTTGTACCACAAATTATAACTAATTATAATTTGTCCTCAACAACTTTTCTTTCTCTCAATCAACCCCACAATGTTTTCAAATAACATCTTGAGTATATAATCCTCTATTGTGTATGATCTATTAGGTTTCCCAGTCAATTGGTAGAGAATATGAATTAATCCAAACGTCTTTGAGATTAATAATCCATAATTAATTAGAATTAATCCGATTAATTTTAATCAGGATTGGTTTATTAATTCATCAATTAATAAACCCATATTCCTAGATCATGAGCGATATCTAGCAACACATCATGACGACCCAAGAGTCCAGGAAGTTAAGTGGCTTGACATGAACCCTTCAATAACAAACTTTAGTGCAATTAACTCCTTTCACCATACAATATCTCATTCGGTTTGGAGTATGAAAATTAGTGCCAACTCCCTCCAGAAATAATTCTGGCCCGAATACAATAATACTTGTACCAGGAACCAACTACTCTAGATGTGTATCAATTGGAACTGTTTCCAATACACAATCACCTTGGCCAAGGACTTTTCGAGTAGTGATTCCTACAAGTGGCCATGAGATATTCGCCCCTACTATTAGGAGTGATGAATCCTTTATTGACCCTCTCAACTACTTTTGTTTACCTCACAATGTACCCAATATCCATCCCATAGGCGACCCTTGATCAAGCTTCGGAGATTGGAATCAAAGTACAAAGCTCAGCAAACAAAGTACCTTGGAGATCTTAAGTCTAAGGATACTTACACGTTTGCTATATTGAGATTATATCACTGGCACTAAATAGTTATCCATATGATTATCTCAAAGCTAGGTCATCCAATGAACTTGTTCCATTAACAAGCATCCATGTGTTAACTTTGAGCATCTCAATACTCACGGTTATGAGAACCACCGCCTGATCAAATCAAGAAGTCTAACACATGCTAGTCTTAACGCATTAATAATGTCCTGTCTTATTAATACTATGACTAGGGACTATTTAAGTACTAACACCATCCAGTGTAGTAGGAATCTTATATCATGATCTCTATCATGAATCCCTTAACACAGTGTTGTACTAGGGACTTTATTGAACAGTTATATTACTTAAAGTAAACAAAAAGAAACTGTAAGATAAATAATGCCTTTTATTAAAATAAAATGTGTCATATACAATGTACAAGTAATTGCCTCTAGGGTACAACACTAACAAAACCTTTGAATTATACTGAAGTAATAATATGTAGCAGTGAAGCCTCCAATTAATGAATCACCACATTTTTGCCATCCCAAAACATCAAAACAAAACACAGTATGTGCTGTTCGAAGCTGTAACTTTTGTTTAATTAGTTCAAAGGAACTAAACAACCCATTGATTGACAATAGAAACAAAGCCTCTAATGAGTAAATCATGACATTTGCCCTACGCAGAGAAGCGAATGTAAAAGAAATAAGCAAAGAAGAATGAATCAACATGAGGTATGTTATAAGATATTCAACATTCCTCTGTCTGAAGTCCACATAATGGAACTCCAAAAGTAATAACACTAACTTAAGACATTCTTTTGTAAGCTCAAAACTGATAAGGAGAGGCCTGTTCAATTTTTTTCTTTCTTTGTTAGCAGATAATCAATAAGGCATAATGAATGAAATACCAGAGAAATAAAAGGCTGTGCAATTTATTCTTTCTATGTATTTACCTTCACTTCCATGAATAATGAAATAAAAGACACAGAGAAAGGTTTAGCCATTCATATATCTTCTGAGAAACAAATTTCAGCAAATCAATTTTGGAAGCCATTGTGTTCTTGGATTGTTATCCATTTCAAACTAAATTTACCATAGATTTTCTTGAAAACAATATCATAATGAACAAGAAGAATTCAAAATGAAGGTCAAGAAGGTAAATTCTCATAAAAAACATGTTCAAAGTATCTACCATTTAACATGTTACATCTTATGCTAGAGATAGATCGTAATCTACCTTAGCAAGATTGGTAATAGAACGTAATCTAGCTCAGCTGGATTGGTAAAAAGTTTTGCTAGTCATATTATACTCAATTTTGCACAAGATAAAATGTAGAATGCAAGTATTTAGCTTTATCACTTCAATTCTAAAATTCTGAACATGATAACAATTAGCTACAAGACTTTTAAATGATGGATTAGAAACCTAAAAAAGGAAATGGTAATAGTTGATAGCATTCGGGATAGTAAATTGGGCTTCTTCTTATAAAGCTTTTACCTATGGTTAAGTTACATTTGAGACTTCCCCTTAGGAAGCCTTTAACTAGATATGCAGAAACTGCATCACGCTACAACAGTTGAATTGAGGTTCTGCCAACATTAAAAGAAAACTTTCAAAAGAAAATGAAAAAACATAGATAAATGCAATGGCCACTAAATCACAACTGTCAGCCCATTAGAGATTAAAATGATTAGAAGACGAAGAAATAAAAATAGAAAATGAGTTTTGTTCTCTTTCTTCTTGTTTTAGTTGCTGGGTAATGTTCAGTTAGCAAATTTTTTCACATTACTGAAACAGTACTTTCACATTGCTATAAAGTTTAACTAAAATTTTTTATTTTTAATGTACTCTATCTAATAGCATATTCACCAATTAGGATAATATCAGGCACTATGATAGGTTAACAAAATTAAGTCCTTAGTGTAGTGGGGGATTGAAGTGTCTACCCCCATAAAGTTAATTAACACAGTTTAATTCATTTTCGCTAGCATAAGAGAATTACACATTGTAAGGAGAAAAGTAATGTTCAAATTGGAAAATAAAATAATATTATTTAAATCATCCTTACTAAGACATCTAATAAGTGCCTGAGTAGTATAGTTGAGATTTGCCACATCCCAAGGAATTGTACGGACAACAACCAACTGTAATTTACAAATGTAGGGGGAAATAAAGAACTTATGGAACATTAAGCAAATATTTTTCGGTCAACAAAGAAAATATAATACACCTTATCATATTTTTCAATGCTCTTTCCTTAGTTTGATAATCCCATACCTAATTAGGAATATAAAATGCATTTGAGATAAGAACTATAAATGATTTTGTATACAAAAAGGATAAAGTAACACTGAAACCAAACCTTGGTAGCGTGATCATAAGAGCCAATAATCAGAAAAGGCTTATCACCACTAATGAAATATTGCACATAATTTCCTTCTTTAAGGTGGGCATCCAACATGAAGTTTAGATCAGGGAAGCTAAGCTTCCAAATATGCAAAAGAGAGAATTATCAGCAAAAAATTGAGCAAATTCAGAACCTCCCCATGGGATCAAAAGTTCATAGAAACGCAATTATAGAAAATTGTGTCTATGAACAAATTGAAGGATCAAAATGGAAAACATCAAAGAAAGCATAGTGAAAAATTTTCAGTTTTCCAAGCCACATCTAGAAGAGAGTACTTAGTTTTCCTCATTGGTTGAAACCAATGTAGGGACGAGTTGTACTACAACTTGCGTTGGAGAAGGAGAACGAGGAACCTGTGGTTCGACCGGTATTCCCTCCAATCTTCTACTCCTACGCATCAAACGTCTCCAAGCTTCTTCTCTTCGTCTTCTAAAGTGTGACTCTACCTTATTCTTAGGTTAGCTTGATGAAAGCTCCTTCTTTGGATAATCACAATACTCTCAAAGAGAGAGAAGAAAAGGACAAGAAACAAGAGGAAGAGACGACACACACAGAGAGAGCCCAAGAAAAACTACGTTACTTTTCTTCCCTCTCTTGCACCTTAATTTCGGCTAGCCGTAGGGCTTGATGAAGCCCTAATGCCCAAAAAACACTAAGCCCTAATAGGCTTGGTGTTGTGCTCATATATAAATCCAGGACTGGCACAATCCTCTTAATCAATTAATTATCTTTTTTGGCCTTCATTAAATACCCAAGACTAATTAATTAATTCTAATTGGACTCTTAATATATGTCAACATATATCAGCCTAATTAATTAATTTATTTCAGTTCAATCTTCTTAATTAATTAATTATTTTTTTGGGTCTTATAAAAAACCTAAGACTAATTAATTAATTCAAATTGGACTCTTAGGATAAATTTTATTCTCTTTCAAATAATTATCTATTAATCCCAGGTTATGTCTAAACAACACCAAGGTTACTTGAACTACTCTGGGGACCAAGAGACATATTATTCATGACTAAAATGCCCTTACTATTAAATAGCTACATTTTACCATTTTAAATTTTTTCATTTATCACCATATGGAAATATTGATCCCACGAATAATACCGCTAAAGCAATGTCTCTGACTTATAGGTGAAATGATAGAAATACAACTCTATGTAACACCCATCAATGAGACCATCAATGTGAGTGAACTACTTACTGAATCAGGGTAAACTATTTCTCATTGGAAATCATGGCATAATAGTCTTACCTTGATGAAATTTCCAATTCCATCAAATATCTAAGAACTCAATTTTACTTGTATGACAAGCACACATGGTCTATACCATACTATGAAGAACGACACAACACATAGACCGTTACTTGTCATACTTGAACCTTAAATGTCCAATAATATAAGCAACAAAATAAATTGAATTAATAAAAATTTTATTGCAATATATTTACACAGAATACATAGTTTTTGAGGGCATACTTTCTAACAATCTCCTACTTGCACTACAAAGACTAAGAAAGTCCATAAGTGCCTACCCCTATGACATCTAAGTGTCTGCGAAATACCTTTTCTGTCAAAGGCTTGGTAAAGGGATGATGTGTTCGGACTTGGGTATAAAAATCATACAAAAACTAAGCACATTCTCAATCGAGCTTAAATTAAAACATTCAACCCAAATCACACATATGAGCAAGCGTACTCATCATTAACCAAGCATAGGGTTCAAATGAGTGTCGATCATCTAGGAACAAGTAGACATTAATTACCTTTCTTTCATTATTTAACCGACTCGATAAATTGAAAAACAAATAAAATAAAATAAAATAAAATAAAATATATACATGTCAAGGATATAGATTTATGCAATTCAAACCATTGTTTAGACAACCATGATCTTAAAGTACCTAACCTTTATCATAACTAATTATTCTCTTGGCATCATGAAGGATAACATAGATTCACTTCTTTGTCCAATCCATGAATCCCTATCTTCTAGGTAACTTAGTATCACATATCCTGTCTCAACAAGTCTTACCCAAAAGATACATTAACCATAGTCCGTGATTTAATTCCCATTCCTAGTAAATTATGCATGAAATTAACTAATGAATCCATATCCTGGCAGACATCAATTAACCTTGAGTTACTTTATCCCTACTCTTAACCCCTTTGTGCAAGCAAGTTAATAGAAAGATCCAACCAATCAATCTCGTAATAAGCACAAGTAATCAATACCAAGAATAACACTCAATTAACCAAAAGATCAAATAACTCTAAGAAATATGAATATCTAAAACAATGTCAAATTATAATAAAATAATTAACATATAATTGTTCAAGAAAAAAGAAAACAAAGTAAAAAGAAAGAACTCATAAACAAGCCTCCATCTTCTTCCTTTGATGACTTTCTTGTACAACCCTCATTGAATTGAAGAATTTCTTCTGTGATTGAGTGATCTTCTATGATAACCAATTAATTCTCTCCTTTCCCCTTGTGTTTTTCATCTATTTAAAGGCTTAGGAAGTGCCTAAACTCGTAGGTACAAAGTTCTTGGCCGAGAAGAAGTTGGAAGATACTAAAATTCCTTAGATTACCAAAAACCGAATAGAAAAAATCAAGCACCGCCTTGACTCTTGGAGCCGGCGCTGGTTGTGTTCTGTTCCTCCACTCATTCACCGATTTTTCTTCCAATTTTGCACAATGTTTTCCAGAATGCAGCCGGCGCCAATTCCAGCTCCACAGCCAGCGTTGCCTTAGTTCTATTCTGCTCTGTTTTCACAATTTTTCCGTCACTTCGAAGTTCGTTTCAACAATGCATGGCCGGCGCCGGTTCTAGGGTCCTAGCCAGTGCCGCCTCTCTTCTGTTTTGTGATATTTTTGTTCCATTTTACTCTAAAAATCTAAAATAAAGAACAAAATACCTTTTCAAGGGTAAATCTCAAATATGAAGAAATATGACCAGTTATTGAACAAAATGTGTCACAAAAGAATCTCAAATAACTAGAAAAAACATGAATAATTTAGCCCCTATCATATTCCCCCACACTTAGCTCTTTGCTTGACCTCAAGCAAAGTAACAAGAACAAGTAGGAAAACACAAGGTTTAATCAATCACACAATCAATTTCAAAACAATATCTTCAAGGCTTTCTTCATTCAACAACATAAAACACATGACTACTACATCTTTCACAACCAATGCAAGACTTGTGTTAGTGATAAATGACTTAGTAGAACAGTCACAATACTTCACACTATTCTCAAACCATTAGGAGGAATTTAGCTCAAAAAGAATATGCTCTCCTATTCCAAAAATCAATCAAACCATAACCTTGTATAACAATTACAACTCCACTCCAGCAAATCCTACATTTTTCTCTTTTCTTTCAACTCTTCTTTTCATCAACTCTTTTTTATCTTTCACAAGATCACTCAAAATTTTCAGCAATGGTGTCAAGTTTTAAGATGAACTAAACTTTTTTTCTTCAGCTCAATCACCATTCCTTTTGTGATCTTTTCTTTCACTGCTACTGTTGTTTTTTTCACTTCCCTTCTTTCATTCTTTCTAGTAGCTTTTTGCTTTCTTTTTTCCACTCCTTTGTTTTTTTTTTTTTCACTCTCTCTTTTCTCTTTTCTCTTTCTTTTTCTTTTCAACTCAACTTGTTATTGATCAATGACTGAAAGTAACAAGTCATGATCTTTATCCCAAAATTCTTTCTCAACATTCTCATACATATACTTTCATCCATCAAGAGCATAAAGATTTGGAAAATTATTCGAACTCTCAATAACAAGTAATGGACAAATATTGTGACGAGATTTAATGAAAGAAATCAACAATTTAGGCTCAAAATGGGTACTCAGGATAATATGATAATAGGTCGGCTTGAAAAGCTAAAACTATCCAAAGAAGGCCTATTACCATCATCCTTAAGTTAAATCATGATTGTCTTTCTTATTTCGCCTCGAGAGGTATTTAAGTAAGTTCTAGAATGCTTCATGAATTTTAGTAGAAAAACAAGATTTAAGAACAATGAAAAGCATTAGATCAAGAACTTCTTCATCTAAGTGAGTGCAAAAAGTCATGCATAAGCCATAAATGATATAGAACATATGCTCTATAATCTATCATAAAGACATTCACTAAAAATATAGCTTGAAATCTCTAGAAATTTAGAAAAATTTTTGCAGAAAAATTTCAACAATTTACTCCCAAGAAGGTTAAAATATATGTATAGAAGACTTGTCAATCAAATCACTCCCCCACACTTAAACTGGACATTGTTCTCAATGGCCAAATAAATATAACAAGAAAAACAATACCATGGGACCAAAAATATAAAGGAGAAGAGATAAGAGAAACAAACTTCCATTCATTTAGCATTGTTTCGTACAAAATATGAATGCTTGCCAAGTACCTAAAAAGAAAAATACAAAAGAGAACCCACCAAAGCATAAAAAATAGAAAAGAAAATAAAGCTAAAACAAAAGAAAGAAAGAGTACATCAAAAAACAAAAACTAACTAAAGAAAACAATAAAAGAGAAAGGAAAAACAAGAGTGCTCGAGAAAAATCATCAGTCCTCCTCCTCCTCATCATCATCCTTATCATCCTCAGCTGGTCTAGAGGTACCCGCACCACCATGTGGCCCAAAAGAATGCTATCTCAACTTGGCTAACTGCTGCTCTATAGTTGCTTGCCATCTTGCCATGTCCTCCATAGTACCTTGCAAGCGTAGGAGTACCACCATTTGCTGATCGAGTCACCCCAACACTGTATCCTCAAAGTCAGTCCGGGAGTGGGATTGAGAACTGCTAGCCCGTGCACGTGCCAGTGGTGGTGGGTGCTCCTCTTCCATTGTGGGTGGCCTTACCTACCCGGGATGTCTGACCTCGAAGGGAGTTAGCCACTTTTTCTAATCTTGGTTGTATTTGTACCCGCAACTCATAAGAGTTTGCTCGGTGACCATATTGTGCTCAGTGGTAGCATCCATGAGTTCTCCCTCAAGACTCACTCCAAAGTCTTTTAGAATTTTCATTATAACCAAGGGAAAAACAAAGGCTTTTGTGCAGAGTCAGTGATGAGCAACCACCCTAATAGATTGGATGATCAAGGGAGCAAGAGGGATAGGTAATATGTTCATCATCCGATGTAAAATATAAGTGTTAATCAGTCTAGTCTCATTAAAACCACTAGCACGGGGTACAATATTGAATCCAAACATGTAGACTAGAGCTCGAAAATTGGCTGCCAATTCATTGTTGGAATAGAAGCTATTAGCTTGGAAGGCATTATGCTTATGTAAGCCTAGGGTAGCTCTAGTCCCTCTAGCATCCCAATTCAGGTTAGAAAGAATCTTTTGATTATTCACATCAATCCCTTGCCAAGTATCATCGTAAAAAACTTGGAGAAGGTTAGCTAATTGGTTTTGAGTGATGACAATAGGAACTCCTTTCACTCTTGTTTCTATATGGGGAAGATGTTTATTGTCCTTATCCGTTATATTAGCATAGAATTCCTTAATAAGCATGGGACAATACTTCCCTTTCTATTATACTATCGACCCCCATCCTAGCCGTCTAAACAGCGTTCCCAATTTGAGTGCACTATCTAAGGTGGGTGAGAAAGTACGCTCGACAATAATATTATTAGCGACTCTCTTACTGTACCACTTCTCGCAAGATGCATCTATAAACTCAGTAGGTCTTAGGAACAAAGGATTAACAGATGAAAAGGCTGAAGAAGAGGAAGTTCTCACCCTTTTAGAAGACTGACCCCTTGCTCTAGACATGATATCAAGTAAGGAATAGGGGAATAGGAAGAGAGAGCAAGTAAGCTCAAAAACTGAAACAGGGCTACTACCCTTTCAAACATACTTCTCAAATTGTACTCAACCCTCAACCAATCTCACAATTCACAAAACCTAAGCTCCTTTTATATATATCCCCTCTAGTCCACCAATCAATTCAACACAACCTGCATAATACATGTAAAATTCCGTGTAAAGCATAAACGTGTTGAATATCTTTGATGCATGCAAATAGACATGATCAGGTTAATGAAGGCATCATCATGGCCTAAACAATGTACGTTTCATATAGTCAACTATCACAAATAACCACAATTCTAACCTTAGCTATATGCCTAAAGCCCCAAATGATCATATGCATGAATCAAGTATCCAAGAATGATTAACTCCTAATCTAACTCAACTCATGAAGCTTCAAGGAGTAATGTGCAATCCAATCATAGCATCCATAATCCCAAATTTCGGCCAAAAGAGTCCCTAAAATTAGAAAAAATCATCTCCATTATTTTAACCGTAGGAATTAAATAAAAATCATACATTTATGCTCTTATATGCATAGGTAAGAAAAAGATGCTAGTTTTTTGTAGAAATCTACTCTCTTTGCTTGTGGATTGAATGGAATTGTGTTGCAAAAATCGAAGCTTTTGAGGTTTTTGATCCGTAGGATCAACAAAAAAGAAGTTAAGAGATGGTATGGAGGTGTTTAGGAGTTGAAAAATCAAATTTTGGAAGATGAGGGATGTGAAGCCGGCGCGGGCTTGAGAGAATTTGAGAGGGAGAATGGAGATTTTAAAGAAAAAGTGGCCAAAATGGCCCTTTAATTGTGCTCCACCCGATAGGAACCGGCGCCAGTTCGAGCTCTTAAAGCCAACGCCGGCTCGGTTTTGTTCGGTTCTCCAAAAACTTTTTTTTTAAAATAAGAAAGCAGAAAACACACGAATGTTGAATAATTCACTCTAATTAATTAATCAAAATGACATAAAATAACAAAATTGTCTCAATCACAAAAACTGAAAGTAAAGAAAAGTAAGACTGCTTCAATATTTCCCACGGCTGTGATCCCGTGGACTTTCCTCAATATTCCCTAGTAATGTCCCTACTTGACGATCTCCCAAGAGTTTGGCTAATTGACCAATTTGGTTCTCCAGGTTGCGCATGGAAGCCTCTAAGTTCCTTGTCTTGTATCGACTCCTTGTAACTTGGTTTCCATGGTACTTACCAATTGGCCAATCAACTCTTCCAATGGTGGTTTTGGAGGTGTTGCAGTGTTGGTCATGGGGTTTTGGTTCCTTTTATTTCTGCCAAAATTGAAAGAACCCTGCCTAGGTTGATTCCTATTGCTCCAAGAGAAATTAGGGTGATTTTGCTAGCCAGGATTATAGGTAGAGGTATTAGGATTGTTACCTGGCCGGACATTACTAGCAAAGGCCACTTATTTCGACGTTTCTTGGAGTGACCCCATATTTTAGCATTCATGATTAGGGTGTCCTTCTCCATAGAAATCACAATTGATGTTTAAAACTTAACTTTGAGGCATCACCATCTGTTCCAGATTTTGAGTTAAGGCGTCCACCTTAGCCTCTAATGCTGCCACATCATCCACTTTGTGCACTCCTTACACACGAGCTTTTGACCTTGCACTTCCCCAAGAATAGTTATTAGAAGCCAAATTTTCAATAAGCTCAAATACCTGTTCCGGGGTCTTATGATTGATGGAGCCCCCTACAGAAGAGTCACTACTTGCCGTGTTGCGAACATGAGGCCATTCAAGAAGATAAGCATTTGCATTCCCAACTAGAATTCGTGGTGTGGGCATTTTCTTAACATCTCCTTAAATCTCTCCCAACTTTCATATAAGGGCTCAGAATCTAATTGTTAGAAGGCAAATATTTCATTCCTAAGTTTGGTTGTCCTAGTTAGGGGAAAATATTTGGCCAAAAATTTTTCAGCTAGGGCATTCCAAGTTGTGATGGAACCTGTAGGTAAAGACTTCAACTAAGATTTAGCTCTATCTCTCAAGAAAAACGGAAAAAGTCTTAACTTAATGGCATATTCAGAAACACCGTTCATCTTGAAAGTATCACAAATCTTAAGAAAACTAATTAAGTGAGCATTGGGATCCTCTTCAGGTAGCCCATCAAATTGAACTATATTTTGCACCATTTGGATAATGTTGGGCTTTATTTCAAAATTGTTTGCATCTATCCTAGGTCTAGTAATACTCGAGCCTGTGGTTGAGATTGCGAATTTCACAAAGTCATCCATAACCCTCCTGTTATTCCCAGCATTATTCTATTGAGCACCATCCATCTTGACGATCAGGTTCCTTTGAATTGTTCGGCGAAGTTTTGATAACGTCCTCTCGATTTCAAGGTCAAAATCGACTATCTCGCCTTCGAATTTTCTGGTCGTCTACCAAGGGTAACACCTAAGAAAACAAGAAGCAAGTTAGATACATAATTAATGATTAACAACAAAACTACAAGGTTACAAAGTTAGTAAAAAGAACGTAGTCAAAGTTAGTAGGTTAGGTTAGGTTACAAGGGTGTACAAGAATACATGAAATACAAAAGATAACACTTTTTTGCGGAAAGAACAATTATACATATGTACATATCTACATATTTCCATATTTATATATTTACGTATTTACATGGTTAAATCAACAAAATTCAAGCTTTCATGCTATTGTTCCCTGGCAACGGCGCCAAAAACTTGATGTGTTCGGACTTGGGTATAAAAATCATACAAAAACTAAGTACGTTCCCAATCAAGTTCAAATTAAAACGTTCAATCCAAATCACACATATGAGCAAGCGTACTCATCATTAACCGATCATAGGGTAAACGAGTGTCGATCCTCCAGGAACAAGTAGACATTAATTACCTTTCTTTCATTATTTAACCGACTCAATAAATTGAAAAATAAATAAAAATAAAATAAAATAAAATATATACATGTCAAGGATGTAGATTTATGCAATTCAAATCATTGTTTAGACAACCATGATCTTAAAGTATCCAACCTTTATCATAACTAAGTATTCTCTTAGTATCATGAAGGACAATATAGATTCACTTCTTTGTCCAATCCATGAATTCCTATCTTTAGGTATCTTAATATCACATATCCTATCTCAACCAGTCTTACCCAAAAGATGCATTAACCATAGTCCTTGATTTAATTCCCATTCTTGGTAAATTATGCATGAAATTAACTAATGAATCCATATCCTAGTAGACATCAATTAATCTTGAGTTACTTTGTCCCTACTCTTAACCCCTTTGTCCAAGAAAGTTAATGGAAAGATCCAACTAATCAATCTCATAATAAGCACAAGTAATCAATACCAAGAATAACACTCAATTAATCAAAAGATTATATAACTCTAAGGATCATGAATATCTAAAATAATGTCAAATTACAATAAAACAATTAACATATCATTGTTCAAGAAAAAAGAAAACAAAGTAAAAGAAAGCACTCATAGACAAGCCTCCATCTTCTTCATTTGAAGACCTTCTTGTACAACCCTTCTTGAAATGAAGAATTCCTCCTATGATTGAGTGATCTTCTATGATAATCAATGAATTCTCTCCTTTCCCCTTGTGTTTTTCATCTATTTAAAAGCTTAGGAAGTGCCTAAACTGTAAAACCCCAGCTAAAACTAACCTTAGAGTAAGGAGGTCGGGATGCATATCATATTTGCTTGCATGCATAAATATATTTTTGTATGATTTTATGTGCTTAGATATGTGATTTGTAGACTAGATGGCTTAATAGTGTTTATTGAATAAGAATGGCAAAATGGTAATTTTTGCTTGAGGTGAAACTAGGGAGATAGCTTGAGGATTAAATAGGAAAAATATTTGGAAGAGAAAATAAGAACAAGAGTTGTTGTGGTTTAGTGGTTAGAGCTTTGGAATTAATTCTTGAGGTCTTGGTTTCAAATTCCATCATTGGAGTTTTAGCATGATTAATTTTTATTTTTATTTGGGAAGGCTATATTTTGGCCTTGCATGATTTAGGGAAGAGTAGGAGTGTTGTCCTAAGGGGGACATGATAGGAATGTCCTAGCCCTACTCTTGTGCCCTACAAAAATTCCAAAGGGACTCATACCCTTCTTGATTTCTAGCTTTCCTTAATTCTTAATCAATTAGGGTAATTAATTTATCCAAGCCAATTTTATTCCAGAAAAATTTCAGCAAAGTTCTGTGATATGAAGGCTTCGAAATGTCCAAATGAGTTATCTTGTTGGCTGAAAATGGGGAGGAGTTTTGGGAAGGTTCCCAAGAGAATTAATCTCCATGGTTGAACTTTCAAAACTCCAACCTAGCTGTGTTCATTTTCTTCATGTTGGAAACTGAAATTTGTCTAGCCTCTTGATCAGTCCAATTGTAAAAAATTTCAGTCATCTCTCCCTCTCAAATTCTTCCAGAACAATGATCAATTCACTTAGCTTGAAGACTAAAAATCCCAGCCAAAATCGAGCTGCACAAAAACTGTGCAAACCAGGAAATTTTCTGGTCAGTTTTCGTAGCTTTGGTGAGCTAAAAACCAAGCTGTTTCTTCTAGTTTTCCATCCAGCAACTCAACCTTGTTTTTCCTCCATAAAGGAGGCTGGAAACCAACCTTAAAGGACCCTCCAATGGCCCTTCAAATCTTCTGCAAACTGACTGGAAAATGGCAACAAAATCTGCCCAGAAATTTCCAGCAAACTTGCGAAAATCTGTTCAGGATTTTCCAGCTTTACTTCTTCTTCAGCCTTGTCCGAAACTTCCACCATTTTTCTGTACAAACTCTCCTTGAACAGCCATGAATTGAGCTTCATCATCTTCCCCAACATTCTGCTTGAAAACCAGTCCCATGGTTGTCCTAAAATCTCTCCATCTATCACTCCAATCAAACCATTGATTGAAGTCCATAATTCCAACAAAATAATTCAGCAAACTATCATAGAATCATCCCTCAAACAACTAGAAAATCCCTTCACCATTGCACATCATATTTCGGCCACCCTTAAGCTTTCTCGAACAGCTTTCATTCCAGCAAAAACCCTAACCAATCAACCGACCATTGAAGCTTCCAAAAGCTCTCCACCATCAAAGATCTACTTACCATATTTGTTTCCAATATGAATTCCCTAAAATATTCTTTTTGGATTTCAAACAAATAGCTTTCCTTTTCCTCTCAAATTTGAAAATCCAATTTCCAAAAACAATTCAAACAATTCAGCCACCCTATTCCCATAGAATTTCGGCCAGCTTCAACTAAAGTCTTTCCATTCTCTCTAAACCAAGAACACCTACTAGCATTCTCTCGCCTAAGACCACTCCAAACCTCTCCAATCTTCTCCAACAACTCCAGATCACACCTACTCAATCCCTTGAAACCACTTCTGCAACTTTTAACATCGAATACCGAAATCCAAGTCTCACTTTTGGATAAAAAAAACCAAAATTTTCTTGAAGGCTCAAGAACACCTTTAAGGTAAGCATGATCAATCATCTCCATCTTCACTTATCTTCAACTCTTAATGAATATATATAAATACACACACACACACACACACACACACATATACTAATGAACTCTCTCTCTTTCTCTCTCTCTCTCTCTCTCTCTCTCTCTCTCTCTCTCGTGGTTACTTCAATCATGGCCATGTTTCCTTCTTCCTTCTTGGACGAACCAAGCTGTCCACGCGAGAGGATTCTTTCAAAACTTCTTCAAGGTCGTCATCTTTCAAGTAAGCCTCTTCAACATTCTCTTTAAATTCTAGATTCATGTCTCTAGGATGATATTGGAAGGGGATGGATTATGATTAGGGTTTGAGCATGTGTTGTTGTGTTGGAGTTGAGATTGAAGCATGAATAAATGTGTTTGTATGATGGAGATGGGATTGATGCATGAGATGGTTTGTCTTGGTTGATTGTATGGCATTTTTAGGGTTTGTTGCATGTCTTCATGTCATGAGTAGTATGAATGATCAAGCATATTAGAGATTATGTCACCTTCAATGAATAGGGTTTTGTGATTTTGTATGATTGTTAAAGCCATGAATATGTTTATGTTAGTAGAGTTTGGATCATGTCTTGATAGATTTGGATCTATGTTTTATTCATGATTTGGATGTTTTGTTGATTGATGTAGAGTGTATATTCATGATTATGGATAGCAATAGGAAATATGATCATGAACTTGTTGTCCCTAAGCTAATTTTATTTCATTAATAAAATGATTAAAACTATAATTTCTTCTAGTGATTTCGAAAACCCTAGGGAAATGTGGATTTGGTCTATTATATAAAATAATGATATTTTAGTCAAATAAATAATGGCTTTTATTAAAGAAATAAAATATATAGATTTTGTATAAAATAAAATATATAGAAAATAATAATATCGAATAAAGTTTTTTTATATATATATTCATAATAGGTAAAATATTAATTTTGTAAGTCTTATATTCATAAATATTATTAAAATTTATTTATTGTCTTCCAATCAAAACCCATAAAAATTCACTTACAACTAATTTTAGTTACCAATTATTTTCCAACAACTAATTATTAATGGATTAGCATTTTAAATAATTCCATCTAGGTCCTAGGACCCTTCATCAAATAAACCCTAATTTATTTATAGCAAGATTTAAGCTTTCAACTTATTAGTACCCATTTCCCAAACTCTAGTTATTTTAATATCAAGCTAGATTTATTTCATAAACTCTTTTATTTATTATCTGGCCTTAAAGCTTGGGACACTAGGGTCATGGTTGTAGTAAGTTGAGCTAGGATTATTTGTGAAAGTGAATTTTGGTTTGAGTTTAATTATGGCTCATGTTTAACCCAGGCGGGGTTAGCTCAGCTGTTGGAGACCTTTATTTTGAGCAAGGATTAGGTAAGCTCCTGCATCAAACTTGTTTGATGGAAAATGGTTATTATGGCAAGCCAAATGTGGAGTGCGTGGACACTCACTTCTGTAAAAGCAATTGAGGGTTGTCTCCTATCTCATTTTAGTCAAACAAATTATTTGAAAATCAATAAGCAATTTTACTCAAACTCTAAACTCTTTCTAAAACTAGATTTGTCCCAAAATTTGGAAATCCTCAATTGCCATTTTCAAGTGGAGCTATGATTTATTCATTTTTTCCCAAAGTGGGATAAATTACGTTGAGTGCTCAATAAAGGCGGACTACTAGGACTAGTCTTTGAGGAGTTAGGGTAAGTCTCTTAATAGGTAGCCACCTCTGAGGGGTAAGTCCTTCCCGAATAAGATGTCAGTTTAGTGGGTCATGCCGGTCCGAGCTAGCAGTTTTCAGTCAAGTGGACTGTATGTTACCAGAATGGACAACCGATTTTGTTTGGGTGTAGAGATGGAGGAGTATCTCACCCGGTAGGCCGATCACCTACTTTTTGTCAGTCTGCACAAAGTGTGGCATTCTGACCATTGTATGGTTATGGGGCCCAACGTGTGGTAACCCATGACTACCCTTTTTGAGTGGTTGATTTATTTGTTATATATGGTTGGAAAAGAGGAAAACGCCACTCTTGATTTTGACTATTGTTTATTGCTTGCCAGTATTTTTCTTATGAAATTCTTAGACCTTGCATTCATGGACTGTTTTCTTTGAACACTCAAAGCACACACAGACTTATTGAGATTTTTATCTCATCACCCGTTTTACCATAATTTTAGGTTGATCTTGTTGTGGGGATGAATAGCTAGTGTTGCCTGCCTTGGAAGATATTTTGTTATTTATTTTATGTAATACTTTGGGAGTTAAGAGTGAACAATTTTCATTTTGGATTTATTCATGAATTTTTGGGTTGTAATAAGCTTTAACTTTTTAAGGTATTGTTTTATTTTTATTGTGTGTCCTAGTTATAAAGACCTCTTGTCCTTTGGACGGAACGACATCCCTGGCCCTGTTGGGCCTATGTAGTGGGGCATTACATAAACTCGTAGGTACAAAGTTTTTGGCCAAGTAGAAGTTGGAAGATACTAAAATTCCTCAGATTACCAAAAACAGCATAGAAAAAATCAAGCACTACCTTATCTTCAGGGCATAGCCGGCGCCGCCTTGACTCTTGGAGCCGACGCCGGTTGTGTTCTGTTCCTCCACTCATTGGCCAATTTTTCTTCCAATTTTGCATAATGTTTTCCAGAATGCAGCCGGCGCCAGTTCCATCCCCAGTGCCGGCGCTGCCTTGGTTCTGTTCTACTATGTTTCCACAATTTTTCCATCACTTTGAAGTTCGTTTCAACATTGCATGGTCGGCACCGGTTCTAGGGTCCTAGCTGGCACCACCTCTCCTCTGTTTTGTGACGTCTTTTTTTCCATTTTACCCTAAAAATCCGAAATAAAGAACAAAATACCTTTCCAAGGGTAAAATCTCAAATATGAAGAAATATGACTAGTTATTGAATAAAATGTATCACAAAAGAACCTCAAATAACTAGGAAAAACATGACTAATTTAGCCCCTATCAAGGGTCCATTAGATTGTTGATAAAGGAAATTTGATTGACTACAATCTTCTATTTTTTTATAAACTCCTGGATAAGGTGATACTGCCTCTCTATGTTCTTACCCATCCTATGGTTTCGAGGTTCCTTACATTATGACATCGCTCCAGTGTTGTCACAACAAATCGTGACAGGCTTGTCCATGTGCGGTACTACTCCAAGTTCTGTGAGAAACTTCCAGAGCCACACAACTTCTTTAAAAGCTTCTGAAGCAGCAACATACTCAGCTTCAATGGTAAAATTAGCAATGCAGGATTACTTGATACTTCTCCATGAAATAGCTCCTCCAGACAAAATGAAGACATATCCACTAGTGGATTTTCTTTCATCTTTATCCGCTTGTGTAACCGGTAGGAACCAAATCATCAACACGATATACAACCATATAATCTCTCGTTTCCTTGGGATATTTGAGTATATGCTTGATGGCTTGCCAATGAGCTTCCCTTGAGTTTGACTGATATCTATTAACCATGCCTATTGCAAAGCAGATATTTGGCCTAGTATAAAGTATAGCATACATGAGACTTTTCACAACCGAAGCATAAGGGATCCTGCTCATTTTCTGCTTGTCTTCTTGTGCCTGAGGACACTGCTTGGAAGATAAGGATAATCCATATCTAAAGGGTATAATAGCCCCTTTACATTGATCCACGCTGTACTTGACTAGCATTTTGTCAATATAGTAGTAGATTGGGATAAGCCTAACATTCTCTTCTTCCTATCTCTAAGAAGCTTCATACATAGAATGTAGCTAGCTTCTCCCATGTCTCTCATACTAAATTGACTAGATAGTCAAACCTGACAATGTCCCTACATCATTTCCAATGAGTAGAATGTCATCTACATAAAGTACCAAGAAAATCACTTTGCCACTATCTGATTTCCTATACACACATGGTTCATTCACATTTTTAATGAAACCATATGCCTTCACAGTTTCATCAAAACATATGTTCCATACTCGTGACTCTTGCTTAAGTCCATAAATGGACTTCTTATGCTTACAAACAATTTGTTCTTAACCTCTAGTAACAAAACCTTTTGGCTGGGACATATAGATGTCATCGCTAAGATAGCCATTTATGAAGGTCATCTTAACATCTATTTGTACTATCTCGTAGTCGTAATGACATGCGATGGCTAAGAAAATTCAGATAGACTTAAGCATGGCTACTGGAGAAAGAGGTTTTCTCATAATCAATCCATTCTTTTTTAGTATAACCTTTAGCAACCAATCTTGCTTTATAGGTTTCAACTTTTCCATCCGCACCTCTTTTCCTTTTGTATACCCACTTATACCTAATGGGTTTTATCCCATCAGGTACAATGATAAGATCCCATACCTGATTAAGGTACATAGACTCAATCTTATAATTTATGGCTAGCTGCCATTTGTCTGCATCAACATCAACAATGGCCTCCTCATATCTAATGGGATCTTGTTCCTGATTATTAGAGACTAGACCATAGATCTCTTTGGTCCACCTTTCTGGAACTCTTGTAATCTTCCCACTACGATAAGGCTCAGATTGTATAGGAACTTCTGGTAGTATTTCTCTTGGTTCCTCGATCAGGGTGTTAGATGTAGCTGAAGTTGAATCATTCACTACTAGAAAAATGTGATTTATCAAGTGACAAAACCGGTTGGTAATTAGCTAAATTTGATTGGTAATCATAATTTACCAACTGAATGGCGTCGCATGCAAAAACCTTAATGTGTAAATTTTCCAACCGAAATTTTTTAGAGTTGGTTGGTAATTACTAACCGCATTTCGGTTGGTACTGTAAAATCGTCGGTTGGAAATTTGGCATTAAGTTTGGCATTTGAGTTGACTATTTCAGTTGGTAATTACTAATCGAAAGTCGGTTGGTAATGTGAAATCTTTGGTTGGAAATTTAGCATTAAGTTTAGCATTTGAGTTAATTATTTTGGTTGGTAATTTCCAACAAACATTTATGTTACCAACCGATTGTTGCAGTTGGTAATTATCAACCGAAAATGTAGTTTGTAAATTTATAATTTTTTGTTGGTAAATTTGTATTAAATATAAGATTGTAATTTACTAATTTACCAACTGAGACATGTTGCTACCAACCGATATATGAGTAGGTAATTACCAACTGACTTTCGGTTGGTAATTACTTTTTTTAGTTGGTAGTTTTATTTATTTAGCAACTGACTTTCGGTTGGTAATTTTCCAACTATTTTAGTTATTTGAAATCTATTGGTAATTTTTTGTTGGTAAATTACTAATCGAGTTGTTCAGTTGATAATTCTTTTTTTCCGTTGGTAGTTTTCTTTCTTTACCAACCAAATATTCAGTTGGCAATTTTCTAACTATTTTATTAATTTAAAATCTATTGGTAATTTTTTATTGGTAAATTACCAGCTAAGTTGTTTGTTGGTAGATGGTTGGTTTGAAAATTACTAACTGTTATTTAATATATTACCAATCGAATTATTTTCAATTACCAATTGAAATACCAACTGAATTCTATTCAATTACCAACTGATTTTTTAGTTGGTAATTTTTCTTTAATTTGGCAGAATTCTGGTTCATCTGAACATATATAACCAAACACCTGCATTTGACAAATTCATAAAATAATAAAGCCAAAACACATCCACAAACCCAACATAAACATCATCAAATCCAACACAAATATCATCCTTCCAGAAATTCAAAGCAAATATAATTCCCTCACAAATTAGAGTAGGTGTGATAAGCTACACATGTCTTCCGGTCAAAATAACAAGAAATGCCAATAGAATATGAAATCGAAGGCAAATACAGTTCCATTTGAAGCCTACTTTCAAAGTTCTCTAGCACTTGGAAAACCCCCCTTAAGTTGGACGGCACCAGAATCTACTTAGCTCAACTTTGTCCTGGCAATAAGAATTCAAAGTCAATATGCATTTCAGGCGAATGATACAAACGACTAAATGAATTGTAAGGGTCCACTTGGTGTGGGGTTTTCCAATATTACATGTTTAGGGTTTACCTCAACACCATCGTGGTAGTAACAAACAAGAAAGATGCATTTGCAGTCTTCATTATCATGTGATATTCTCTCAATTTCTTCAACTTTTGCATCCCAATATGCTTCATGATCTTCATCCTTCTAAAAAGAAAACCCAAAAGGTCCATAGGTGAATAAGAGAAGTAGAAATTATTCAACTAAAAATTACAGAACAAGTTCCAATAGATTCTCTAAACTTTGCATCTACTTGTGCATTAACCACAACTGAAATTACTTATTTTGTATTAGACACACTAAATCTATCAAAAAATAAAAACTTTCCATTACTGTCTTAGCCTTCTTGCAACTTCAGAATAGACCATCTCAAAAGAGAAAAAATAGAAGCCTGTCCTAAATGAAGAATAAAAGATTTTTATACTCAATATGAAGGAATTGAAAGCTTACCCTGAAGCATAAGACAAGGTCCCCAACCTTTATCTTATTACATTCTGAGGGCCCCAAAGGAATTAAATGCTGGCACACACCCCATTTGACATTTACCCACTCATCTTCGTCCTTGCCAAAATTTTTAAATCTTACATGAACCTCCTGGTGTGCAAGAAAAATGTTTCATAACTAATTATGAAAACTAAAACCCCGGTAGTCAAACAATGCCAGATTCCATGAACGTGTTATTTTAAAACATCTTTATAACTATGGAAGTTATTTTCTAACAATAATAAAGTAGGTTATAGGAGAATAAATTTTGAAATAGATATTAAGAGAAAATGTACTCTTGATCATTTTGACAAGACACAAAATTATAGCTGGGAAGGGAGGCGTATTGTTTAAGTTGCAAATCCAATTTCAACATTGATAAATTCAATCCTAAGCAAATTGAATTATCAGCATTCAATTTACTTTCTCCAATTGCATAGACAAAAATAAACACATAAACAACCATCCTTTCAGGGAATTCTCACATATTATTTAATTATTCTATGTTGTCCTTGTGATAATTGCAAATAACTCTACAAGTCTCTTTATTTTTTCTCACCTAAAGAATGACCATGCCATGCCATTCAACAATTAAAAGGTTTCCCTAAAATACTCATATTATTATCTATGATATTATGTAATAGACAAAAGAAAAGCTACACTATAACTCCTTTAACAAAAAGAACACACTATGCAAATCTATTTTATCTTTTGGATTTCCAAATATAGCTTTGGGTCTAAGTAAGAAAATAGAAGAACAATAGTCTCATACTGGAGACTTCCATCCCTTTTCCTTTTGTGCTATATCTCCCCAACATCTTTGCTGGGAATAAAAAATAGTAATACACAAACCAAATTTTCAGAAACATAAGCAGGCACAAACCAAAAATAAATCAGCACCTACTCTCATAGATTATAGCTCGTCTATTGGCATTTTACTCTGTTCCACGGCAAGCACAGTCTTACCAACCCAGAATTGGCCCCTGCTGTCTAGATGACTATATAAGATATGCAATCTACAATTATCAAGACCAAAAATCTCATTTACATGCATGTTGCAAATCACATGAAACATCATCATTCTAGTTGGAGATATAAGAACAAAAAAATAAAAATAAAAGTCCAATTACAGGAGATCATAATCCAGAATATTTATTAAAGTTGATAAACTTGCATTATTAATTTTCAAGCATGATTTATCACAACAGGAAAAAGGAAAAAAAAAAAAGAGGATATTGCTGCAGAATAGATGCATACACCTAGACATATTCTTGTTTAAAGGCTCCAAATTATCTCTTTAATCCTGCCTTCTATTTCGTTTATTTACTGCTTGTTAAGAAAGTAAACATACATTCTTCAATCAGCATCATATTTAAGAAAACTTCCCCAAATCATAAAATTATCATAACACGTGAGATGAATGGAATTTTTCATGTAATTACAGGTCATATTCTTAAGCAAAGCATTATTTATGAGCAGCTGGATAGAAGAGTGCATGTCTAAATCAAATAACCACTGTTGAAGGAAGGTTTCGAACTTGAGGATAGATTTGAAGGATGCTATGTTGGAAGATTGGCTTTCACATAAGCACTAGCATTCCGTCTCTTGATATTAGATATAGCCTATTACACAAGAAACTAGATGGTAATTAACACTAGGATAATGCAGCAGGCTATGAAGAAAAAAGAAATTATTGATTGGGTCATTCGAATACTACCTTAGATAATGATTTAGATGATCTTCCTACTACAAACAAAAATAAATTAATTTATACAACAGCAATGCTTTAGCTCTTTAGCAAGAAAGTAAGGGTTGAAAGAATGGATGCATTTTAATGTCAACAACCACCTGACTCACTTCCTGCAAGTCAATAAATGGGCAAGCAGTAGAGGCAAGATTGAAAGATGGAGTGAAACACTTGTGGAATGATTCTAAAAACAAATTGAAACTTCATATTAAAAAAAAAAAATCAAATTCCAATGTTAAAGAAATCTCTATAACTCTAAGATAGCTATTTGAACTACACAAATGTCAATATCACCAAGAAAACATTTCGAGGGCTAGCAGTGCCCAACGGTTGTTCTATTACATGGATAGTACTGTGACACTATGAAGTGAGAGAAAATAAAGGTCTTTTTAGTTATTGTTAAACTTTAGCAACATCAACAATGCAGGCCAATATAATATATGAAAGTTCTAACTTTGAAGAATAGCAACTTGAAAACTAGAATTCTACAATTAATCTATGTTGGAAGATTATGCAAGTGAATGTTTCCTTTAATGTCCATGCTCCATTGAGTCCCTTGCCAGTTTAATGCAATCTCACGAATACAGTATAAGGACTTAGCTAGTAAGTTTAATAAGTCAATTAGAGTCAAATTCTTGCGAGCTATAAGTTATCCTCCGTAGCAATAGTGCAAGATAGAATACCAAAAACAATGTAAAACCCTTTCATTGACAAAGCATAAGCAGCTATAGCTCCTAAACCAGATGTTGCCTACATATTTCAACCCAACAAGAAAAACAAGCATTAATGACATAATTCAAAATCAACATCCATTCACACTTGCATAAAGGTTCAGTTAATACCCAGCAAATTGACGGGAGAATAAGCAAAGCTTTTCAGGATATTATTCATCCATATGTTCCCAATGGGCAGATAATTCTCAACTAGGACCAAATTCCTCAAACAACACATTTAATATGTGCATTTCATCTCTTTCTCTCTCTCTCTCTCTCTCTCTCTCTCTCTCAATCTCACTCACATACACACATAGAGTTTGGGGGTGGGGGTGGGGGTATGGGCATGGGTGGGGTGAAAATCTCTACAACTTTGCAGTTTGACTAGTGAAAATGTTTCGGAAATAAAAGCCTTTTATCTTGATCATGTGTTATTCCACTCTCCCATTCTATATTTTATCTTGAACATTTCTTGTAAACTGTAAAACTCTCCTTGTCCTTGAAAGTAAATTACTCCTGACCAAACAAAACAAATACAGTTCTACTCACTTGCCATATTAATACTATATTGATTAATAATTAATATTTCAAATACATAGGATCATTTTATACAATCTATCTAATAATCTATTTACAAAATTATAAAAGCATTTTTGGCACAAAAAATGCCCCTTATATTGAGAATGTTTAAGAATTTCAGTTTCTTCAATCAAAAGAGGAAAATTTAAATACCTGTAGGATTCAATTTCTGCACCTTGTGACTGGGCCAACAATTAATAATTCCAATTAAATGTAAGATAAATGATCCTTCCAATGAAGTATTTAAAAAAGTTAGTAACTCAAACACAAAAACATAATAACAACATTAGTTGAGTATATTTAATGTTCAATTGTTTAAGTAGAAATGTACAGAATTAGTGATGACAAAGAAACCTTAAGGAGCCACTTTATTTCATGCTATTATCTATAGCTTTTTTTACTAAAAAAATAAATTTGTTAACTGATCAGCAAGGTTAGGCACTCACTTGTGATAATGGTGGTATGGTTCCCGGAGGCATTCGCAAGCTGGACTCATCACTTCTTGCTTGATCCTGTAATATCTACCCAAATGAAATAAAATAAAAGCTGCTCCTCAAAAATACATACTGGCCATATTGTGAGGGCTAGTTTGCTCCCACAAATATCAATTTGTGCTTTAGTGGCATTTTGCAAGATGGGGGACAGGGAGAAGGGGTTGCAGGGGGTGAGGCAGGAGAGGCGGCAGGTCGGGGGAAAGGAGATGGCGTTGCGGGGATTGGCGAGAGGGGGAGGGGTGCAGCGGGAAGGGGGTGAGGGAGGAGGGGGTCGCAGGTCGGGGGACAGGGAGAAGGGGTCACGGGGGAGGGGGTGAGGTGGGAGGGGGCACGGGCTGGGGGAAGGGAGATGGCATTAGGGGGTGGCGAGGCGGGGGATTTGCGGAAGGGGGAGGGGTACGGCGGGGGGGGGTAAGGTGGGAGAGGGTCGTGGGGTAGGGAATAGGGAGAAGGGGTGGGGGGTAGGGGGTGCCAGGTGGGGGGCACCGGGTGAGGAGATCGGGACAAGAGGGCAGAGATGGGCAGGGGGCTTGCAGGGAGGCTGGTAGGGGCCGGTGGGTAGGTTGCTGCAGGTTGGGGAACTGCGAGTGGGGGGAAGGCTGTGGGTGGCTGCGGGTTGGAGAAGAAGAAGGAGAGTGAAGAGAAATTATGCAAGTTTTAATTGTTTTTTTCAAATAAAAAGTTAAGAATTTAAAATAGTGGAAGCAATGAAAATTTTAAAACAAATTAATGAATTGGAATAAAAAAAAAAAGAAAAAAAATGCCATGGCAAATCCATGATAGTCACGAATTTGCCACGGATCAGTAGCAATTTTGTAATTTCGTGCCAAATCCACGGCAAATAGCCACGGAACACACAACAAAAATTTGTATATTTATATTCAATATAAAAAATATTTTGTATATTTATATAATTTTAAAATTTTATATACTATCAAATCTACTATCTTTTTTATTAAATAATTTATACATATATATAAATGTGTGTGTGTGTGTGTGTATAGATATAGATATGCATAAATTATAACCCACACACACATATACAATCATAAACATAAATATACATGAACAAACATATATATATATATATATATATATTTATATATATATATATAAACACACACACACCATACATATTGAATTACATATACATACACACACACACACACACATATTCATATACATATATAAATATATATATATATATATACATATATTCATACGTATATGTATATATTTATATATTCATATAAATATATATATTATGTAGGAAAAAAAAACAACATTTAGACTATGTTTAGATTTAAATCTAAAATTTAAAATTTGAAATAAAATAAGTAATTACTCTAAACATCCACAATTTAGTTAATTAATTGTTGTGTTTAAATTTTTTTAAAATCAAAACAAATAAGGTCTAAAAATGAGAGATGTGTAAAAATCAAGTAATTAACTCCATATGTAATGAAATTTGGCAAAGAAAAAAAAAAAACTCTATAAATTATAAGATAGATTAATATGACCCTCAAGCCAATGAAATGTTACATATCTACGTAATATCAATTTAAGCTCTCAATTTGGCAAAAACATTACTAAATTGGTACGTTATAAATCTTAATATTTCAGTACTTAATTTGTAATTTACAAAAAAATATTGTGATTATCTTATGTAGAAGGAAAGGAATAAACTATCCACCTAGATACAGGTTTATATACCAAGTATTTTTTGCTCATGCCTTTCAAGACCTTTAATGCTTAAAAATATAATATTTAGAATATTAGATAAATAAGAATAAATAAAATACACACACATACACTTATTATAATAAATATAAATCTTCAAAATCAATTATTTTATACACACACATACATTTATTATATATGTATATTATTTTTTATATACTAATTATATGTACTCATATGTTATGATACACACACACACACACACACACACACACTTACTTTTTGGGATAAAAATCAAAAAGAAGAAAAAATAAAATTACTAGAATAGTTATCAAGTGTAATAATACATAATACGTATATATATATATATACACATATATATTATACATTTTGATACTTAATATATATTAAATTAAAGTATTTTACTATTTTATTTTTTATTTTCTTTAGTATCTTCTTTATTAATTCTATCCACTTTATTCTGGGGAATTGCCATCCTTAGTTGAGAGGAAGAAGGGTGATTGACGAAAGGGACGAGTTTGAACAAGGGGAGAGTGAGAAGAGAGGAATGTCATTGGTTTTGGGGGCATGAGGGAATGATTGAGTGAAAACTTGTGGTCCTAAGGGTTTCTTTTGAAAACTTTAGGGACTTAGATATAATTATCTAAATGAACTAAGTTAAAACAATATAAAGATTGAAATAATAATTTTAAAAGTTTGTCTATTTATTTTTACACTTGCCTCGTTATTTTTTAGAAAATATTTAAAATAGGTTGTGCTTAAAAAAATCTATGGTCGTAAGGGTTTCTTTTTTAGAAACTTTAGGGACTTAAATATAATTATCCAAATGAACTAAGTTAAAAAATATAGGAATTCAAGTAATGACTAAATGCATTAATAATTAACTAATATATGACCTTAAGTCTCAATATACATTCACATATAACTTGAAAATTTATAATTTTATCAATACTAATTATAATTTATATATGTGCATGTATACAGAAAGACAAAATGTGATATAGTAATTAAAAGTATGGGATAAAAATAGTAACTTTACTAAGTATTTTTACTTTTTATACTAAAAACTTTTTATTTTTATATTATTTGTTGTATATGATATAAATTTAAAAGTTTATCAATTTGAATATAAAATAAAAAAAAATCAAATTTACGAATATATTGACAATTTATATGCATTAATAAAGATAATTCTTATTTAATTTTGTATGATTTACAGTAATTACTATTTATATATGTGCATGTATATAGAAAAATATAAATATGATGGAAACACATCCTACACATATACATGATGCCTACGTATTTTTATTGTCATACAAATAAAAGTAATAACTTTTACATTATGATAAAAAGAATAACAATTATATCTATTAATAAAATCATGTGTACAAATATAATATAATTTTTTATTGTTAAATTTAAAACACCTAATTGATAAATTGTTTAATGTCTATTTAGTTATGAATATTTACATAATTAAAAATTTATGAACTGAGTCTTCTAAATTCAAAAGTATTTATTATATTAAAAAAAATTTATAACTAAGAAATTTGTTGTATAACTAAAGGCATGAAAAAATTGCTTACTTTTATTATTAATTCAAAAATAAAATTTATATCATTTAGGAATATATGTACAGAAGAATTATATACTCTGATAAATAGAAGCAAATTAAAAATAAAAAATAAAAAACAAAAGTGATAAAAAATTTTACTTTATTTATTTATTTAAATCAAAATTTACAAGTTTTAAAAGTGTATTTCATATAATTGTAATATTTTGCAAGAAGTAAATAAATATAATATGTGCTACCAATTTGAACAAACAATGACATAGCACAGTGGTTGGAACACTGTGCCTCCACAATAGAGACGCAGGTTCAACTCTTGGTGGCCGCAAGAAAGGCTGAATTTTCCAGTGTGGTACCACGTGTGTAGCGATATGGCACCATGTGGCGAACCAATTGCCACGTGGTATATTTCAAATTTTTTTTAAAAAAATTAAAATTAAAATACCAACTGAATATATTACCAACCAATACATTTCGGTTAGTAATCAATCCGTAAAATTTTTAAATTAAAATACCAACCAATAACCAACTAACTAGGTTTACCAACTGAAACATTTCGGTTAGTAGTCGGTCAGTAAAATTTTTAAATTAAAATATTAACCAATTCCCAACTGAATATAGTATCAACTGATACATTTCGGTTAGTAATTGATTGATAAAATTTTTAAATTAAATTACCAACAAAAATACTAACAGATTACCAATTGAATATATTACCAACCGATACATTTCGGTTAGTAATCGGTTGGTATACTTTTAAAATTAAAATTACAACGGATTACCAATTGAATATATTACCAGCCGATATATTTCGGTTAGTAATCGATCGCTAAAATTTTTAAATTAAAATACCAATCAATTACCAACTGAATATATTACCAACCGATACATTTTACTTAGTAATCGGTCGGTAAAATTTTTAAAATTAAAATATCAACAGATTACCAATTGAATATATTACCAACCGATTGTGTTATCGATTGGTAATCAATTGATAAATATTTTCCCACCAAATTACCAACTGATTACTAACTAAATATATTTCCAACTGATATATTTCGGTTGATAACCAGTTGGTAAAATTTTTTCCATTAAATTACCAATCGATTACCAACTGATAATGTACCGACCAAGTGTTATCAGTTGGTATATATTTGCCTGCCAAATTACCAACCGATTACCAACTGATTACCAACTAACTATTTACTAACCGATTATGTTTGTTGGTAAGTGGTTGAAAAAATTTTAAATTTTCCCAATTTTCATTTCGGTTGGTAATCGGACAGTAATCGGTTGGTAAGTACCAATAGACGTGGTCAGTTGGTAATAGTTAGTTGGTATATTGCATTTTTCTAGTAGTGATTGACCAACTTCTCTTCTAACTCTATTCTACTTGAACCCGTGGTGGATGTAACTTGTTCATCTCGAAGTATCTACCATTAGTACTAAAAAGTACCATATGCTCGTGAGGATGATAGAAATATCCACCTCTCGTTCCTTTTAGGTACCCAACAAAGTAGCATAACTCCGATCTTGGTTCTAGCTTACTTCCCTTTGTAAGCACATAAGCTGGACAACCCCATATCTCAAGATGCTTCAAACTGGGCTTTCGTCCAGTCCACATCTCATAGGATGTCCTAGGTACTGATTTGGAAGGCACTAAATTCAAGTTATATGCTGTTGTTTCTAAGGCATATCCCCAAAAAGAAATAAGAATAGACGCATGACTCATCATGCTTCTGACCATTTCCATCAAAGTTCTATTTCTTTTCTTAGCTACTTCGTTCTACTGGGGAGTCCTAAGTGCAGTTAACTGAGATACTATGCCATGATGTATTAAGTAATCCTTAAACTCACCGAGGTGATATTCTCCACCACGATCCGATCTCAAAGTTTTAATTAATTTACCTGTTTGACGCTCCACTTTAGCCTTAAACTTCTTGAATTTATCAAAAGAGTCAGACTTGTGCCTTATTAGATAAATATAACCAAAACGAGTATAAATATCTATGAAAGTATGAAGTACTCGTAGCCTCCCCTAACTAGTGTTGTCATCAGATCACAAATATCTTTATGAACTAGTACTAGTATTTCCATGGCTCTATCTGCCTTTTTGGTGAAGGACTTTTTGGTCATTTTATCTTTAAGATAAGATTCACACTAAGGCCATTCTTTCAATCTCAATGAACCTGAAGGCCCATCATGGATTAGTCTCTAAATCTGATTGGAATTTATATGTCCCAATCTTAGATGCATGCCACAAATACGAGTCATTTGATATGACCTTTCTCTTTTTATTATCAGGTTCAGTTTGAATATTATTTATTTAATTTCTAATAGGATGTTATATAGAAGAGGTTTCCATACATGTTTCTTGGACAAATTAAATTACCATCTCTACTGAAAGAAACACAAGAATGGAAAGAAACAAAATATCCTTGATTCATTAATTTAGAACTGAAATCCAATTCTATTTAAAACAAGAAACATATAAAATATCTTTTAAAATTAACTTCCTATTACAATAAAAAAAAATAAGCATAAGATTTCCCACTACTTCAGTCTATATTCTTGCTTCATTGCCTATTTGAAGTCCATGATCACTCTTGCTGAATCTCCTTGTCCTTTAAAACCCCTGCAAAGAGTTACAGATATAGTTAGTGGCTCCAGAATCAACTATCCAAGAAGATGCTGATCCAACCATCAAAATAGACTGTAAGTATAGAACAATACCTGAAGTAGACTTGGCTAAGAAGTTCAGACAATCTTTCTTCCAATGCCCCTTCTTGCCATTCTTGAAACATTTGCTTTGGTAGGTTAATTATTTATAAACGGAGGAAATTTTATTGGAACACACCTAAGTCAAATAATTTTGAGTCTATCCCTGTAATCAATCAAAATTAGAAGTTTCATTACCATCATCATTCTCCATCAACAAGCAAGACACCATGATCTTCACATTCTACAGCTGACCAGCAAACTTACATCTAAGGAAGAAAGCTTTCTTCTTGTACTGACTTGGTGGTTTTAGCTACTATTCTTCGAGTTCAATATCGAGCAAAGAGACAGTGATAGAGAGTGCAGCTCTCAACATCCTTGTGTCCTTTTCTCAATTCTTGAAATCCTTCGAGCTCAACAAATAAATATTACTTGCTTGCATGGTTAATAGAGTGGACTGCCCTTGTCTTGTTGTTTTCTTCCTATAAGATTGCAAATTATGTTTTGCCATGCTTACTTTTGAATATCCGAGGTTTTTGGCTACTGGTCTATCTAGAATTATGGGGTTTGGTGTCCTTGTTGTGTTGGAATTCTAGTGAGAATACTACCGGTTTGAGTGATTTATGTCCAGCATGATGTCTATCCGTGTAGTATATGTTTTGTGCTTTGTTTCCCTCTCATCGTCTCTAGTGCAAATGATTGTATCTTTATTGCATATTTTGTTTATGTTCTTCACTGCTAGGGTGGTTTTTCATCCTTCTGTCTTGGTTGTTTTCTTTCTTTCTAGGTTCATAGTCATCATCCATCTAGCTTGATCTTCAACAAACTGCCTTTGATTCCCAAACCTTGATGTTGCCTGTTTGTAGTATGGATTTAATTTGAAATTCCATGCTATTGAAATCACATTACACCCCTCCATAATCGGACAATCGTACTTCAACCACTCACAACCACTACCTGATTAATCCAAACCACATCAAGGCAAAACCCCTTGCTGCTATCTCGTTGATACACTCCCTTCAACCAAGACAACACTCATTCCCCACTCACAAACACCAAATGACTCAATCCAACCCATAAATGGACAACCCACAATCAGCCAAATAATAAATCCAACCCACATCAGGACATTGGTGCCATACTGTTGTCCTTTTGTTACAAGCACCTCATCCGGACATCTACTCTTAACCTACTTACAAAGACCACTTGGAAAATCCACCCCACAACAGGACAAAGTTTCCATACTTTTGTCATTTTGTTATAACCCCATCATCCAGACAAAACCCCTTCACCAACTCACAAATGCCAAGTGATCAAGCCAATTCTCATTTAGACATCTCACAAATAGCCAAATGAATAAAGTCTAATTCAATTTAAAATCTCCATGTGTGCACTTCGTCCAACTCCCCACAACCAGATAAATTGCCTTCTAATACCCACAAACACCATCTTCTCTATCCTAACCACATAAGGACACCTCTTATCCAGCCAACTATGGCTTAAACATGAAGCAAAAGTATTGGAAACCAGGGAACCCGAAACTCAACCTCATCTAACCATTTAACGGGACAAGAAAATAATCATAGGAATTAGAGACCCTTTCCCCTAGGTTTCAACCTCAAACATACTAACTAATATCCACTCCTAAATCAATGATATCTTTTTGCCTTCACTGCCTAAGCCTATTGAGCCCTCTCTGTCCATAAATGTTGTTCTAGACCCAAATGTTTAGGCTTTCCCTACCCCTATCCAGGCACCAAGCCTCGATTATGTGGATGTGGAGCCTCAAGCAATTGTAGATAATATTGCTAAGCCAGAATCCTCTAATTCCTTTAGCTCCTCCATACTTGAAACCATACCTCCTCCTCCAACGAATGATGCAAAACCATCTGAAACAAATACGAGGAAATCTGATCGAACTTGGGCAAACATTGTTACAGGAAACCAGGATCGGTGCAATGGTATGAGACTATAATACATACCCCGAACTGGAGAATTCATTGACATTGAGGAAGCTAATTTCAAGGATATGGAATTCAAATTGGGATTTTACCTAATTGGTATGTTTGTTGGGCGGTTTCCTGGACTAAGGGCGGTCACGGAACTCACGAAGCAGTGGATAATCCTTTCCAAGGTATATCCTCATGCAACTGGCTAGCTTATCTTCCGGTTCAACTCAAATGAAGACAGACTAGTCGTTCTTAGAGGTGGACCGTATGCTACGTTTAGAAGTTCACTAATGTTAAAGGCAATGCCTAGAGAATTTAATTTCTCATTAGATGATATTAGCATATTGCCGCTATGGTAACATTCCCTACTTTACCACTGGGATGCTGGAACTATTCTGCACTAAGTAAAATTGCATCTGGGGTTGGAGTGCCACTGATGACTGATATACTCACTGCACGCCTTGAAAGGTTATTTTATGCCTGAGTCCTAGTAGAGGTTGATGTATCTAAGCCTTTAATCAAGGAAGTGCCAATTCGACTACTATTCAGGAAAACTAAATACCAAGCAGTTCAATATAAGTTTGGGCCATTGTTCTGCAAGACGTTCTGCAAGTTTGGTCATGACACAGATAATTGCATGGGAGACAAAGTGAAAAACCAGGAACAGATACTGTCGACTAAGGTAACATCTAAGTCTAACCGGGCAAAATCAAGGTCTAATTCTAGGCCTAAATTTGTACCGACTGGAACAATAGACCTTCTAATTAACATTGCACCTATGGCCCCAAAAAGGGACAAAGGAAAGGAACCAGTCATTGCTGTGGACCAGGAAATCAGTGGTCAAGTCAGACCTACCCCAGTTACTATGGGCCATCAACTTCACAAGCCAAGAGTATTCCGGTTACTACTGAAGATCCTATAAAACATACCATAACTAATCATCACCAAAATAGGAACAACAGAATGCGTGAAGGGTTAGCAGGGGTCGATCAAGGGGCAAGCATATGGGATATAACCAAACTCAATCCGTGTCTTGGGGTAGGGTACAATTTCAAGTCAAGAATGTTGTGCCAAAAGCGACCGAAGAAGGAAGAGTGGAGGATTTACCAAATATGGAGCCTAAACCTAAAAGATCATCCATGCAAGCTTCTAGGATTATTCGCACCATCTGGAAGAAATTCATAGATCGCAACATTGACTTATTTGGTGCCCAGCGAGCAATAATTGGTTAACAATGAGAGTCGCATGTTGGAACATAAGAGGGTTTAATAAAACCCTCAAGCAGTACGCGGTTAAGGACTTTATCTCGAAGCACCGTGTGGATGTTTGTGGTATTTTAGAAACTAAACTCAAAGAGGAAGGGCTGGAGAACATCCTAAGGAAGCATTTTCCTAATTTGGCTGCCAAACACAATTTTGAGGAATCGAAAGGGGGCAGGGTGGCTGTACTATGGAATGTGGCTAAGGTAGATGTGCATGTTTGGCTTACCTCGGCTTAGGCACTATCTTGCAGCATCACTTGCAAAGTTACACATATCTACTATTCTTTTACCTTCTTGTACGCTTACAATACAGTGGTTGCTAGGAGACCCATGTGGAATGACTTGAAGCAATTTTCCAATCAATTTTCGACTCAAAGGATTCTAATGGGAGACTTCAACACTTATTTACACGTGGATGAAAAACTGGGAGGGACATCCTATTCTACCTATGAGCTAAATGACTTTTCCACGCTTTGTGTGGAGACTGGCATAGCTGACCTACCATATGCTGGCACATAGTTCATTTGGATAAACCCCAGGTATGGTCCAAACTGGACAGAATTATAGGTAATGACGCCTAGTTTTGGGGTCAAAGCTAGGCAGCCGTTGAGTTTTCCCCCATTACTTGCCTATTGGACCATAGTCCTTACCTTTGGATGTAGATAGATTCTCCGATGGGGGGAGATTTCCCCTTTAGATTTCTAAATTTGTAGGTTGACCATGAAAGAATCTTTGATTTGGTTAAAAGGGTGTGGGAACAATGTTTTAAAGGCTATCATCAGTTTATACTGTATCAAAGGTCGAAGGCACTCAAACGGGATTTGCATGGATTGAACAGGAAGGAATTTTACCATATGTTATCTCGCGTGGAGCAGGCTAACCAGGAGCTACAGAAGGTGCAACAGCTATTATTAGATAATCCCTTAGACAGCACCTTGATTGCCCAGTTGGACAGACTGCGAGGAGAATGCAGCTGATCTAAACTGTCCTGCAAGGTACTGATTGCTTTTGGCTTTCTATACTTCCAACTCCAATTGTGGTTATCAATCAGTTGGACAGACTGGCCTGGGACTTCCTTTGGGACTCAAAGCATGCACTTGTGGCCTGGAGAGATATTTACCTTCCTAGGGAAGAAGAGGGCCTAGGACTTAGGAATTTGAGCACTTAGAATAGAGCACTAATATCCCAAATCTTATGGGATATACAAGTAAAGAACAGTCACTATGGGTTAAATGGCTCAATCACTATTATATGGAGGGGCGTTCAATCTGGGAGATACCATAACATAAGGAACATTCTCTTTTGTTCCGAAGAATACTATCAATAAGGGATACCATTTTGGAAAGGGAAAGAGATGCAAATTGAGCAACGATACTTTTGCAGTCTTGGGCAATAGGAACCATGGGATTCATTGCATAGGCATATAATTATCTTAGACCATCACTGCTGAAGGTACATTGGGCCAAAACGATCTGGAAGCAAGGGCTCAGACCAAAGCATTCATTCATGGTTTGGTTGTGTGCCAAGGGCCGGTTCAAAACTAAAGATGTTCTGGTGTTTCGGCCAGATGACATGTCTTGTCCTTTATGCCATACGCACCTGGAGACAACTAGACACCTTTGTTTCAATTGTGTAATATAGAAACAAATATGGATGGATATTAAGGCATGGCTAGACTTACCACAACATATGAATTCGATCGACACTTGCCTTATTTGGTTCAACCAGGCAACTCGTGGATCCTCCTGGTTTGCTAAAGTCAAAGTATCTGCAATGGCTGCCGCGGTTTACTACATATGGCTCGCACGAAATTAGGCACTTTTTGAAGGAGTTGCCTATTGACCTTTGGAAACTACAAAGAGGATCAAAACGCATGTGTACTTTATTCTTTTTACCTTGTACCCTCATGTTTTGACACATTTTGAGGATTCTATCTATCACAACAAGTTAATAGTTGTATTACTATTAATTAGTAAGATCTTGTGTACATACACTTTGATCAACATATACATTTACATCTTTATAAAAAAAAAAAACATTTGCCTTTGGGCTGCCTATTGGGCTTGGCCTGACTATATGCTTTAGGTCGGGTCCTTGCATTGTTCTAGACCTTCCTCTTCTTGAACTTCTTGGGTTTGTCTTAATTCCAGAAGGAAAAGCAGAATGAGAAACCAAAACCTTTTACACAAGCTTCATGATCTTCTTTGCCACCTGGAGCTCTTTCATAAGTTCCGTGAGATTCATATCCAACTTATTCATGTTGTAGTTCAACTTGAACTTAGAATATGAATCAGGCAGAGTTTTAAGAACCATGTTAATTTGACTCTCAGAATCTATTGTTGCCCCTAGGATCTTAGCCTCCTTGAAGTAGGCAATCATCTTGAGCAGATACTCTCGAACCAATGCCCTCTCAACCATCCTAGTATTCATGATTGCCCAAAGAGCTTCTTGCCTTGCAGGCCGGCTCTTGTCAGCAAACATGGTACACATTAACAAATCCATGTCGTATGCAGTGGCCATGTTCTCATGCTTAGATTGGAGCACACTAAACATGGAAGACAACATATAGTACTTAGCCATCTTATCAACTTTCAGGTTCCTCTTCTAGTCCACATAATTTGGGCTTGTCAACTTATTCTCCTTGAGAATGATTGACAATAGACTGAAACTAGACATTTCTGAAACATTGTGAAAAAACATTCATTTAGTTTGTAGGAAATAAAAATGCATATTTCTTTATATTATTTCTTTGATAGTAGATAACTCTTAAAAAAATTATCAATAATATAAATATTTAGCTCTTAGAAAAACTAACAGAGCTTCGTAAAAAGATTAATAAAATTCTAAATTAAGTGTATAACCATCACGAATCAAAACTTCCTTAATAGGTAATAGTTTAGAAAAAGTTCCACTGACAATATGGCCACTGATTTACACCACCTACAAGCAATCTAGTGCTAAAAATCTCCAACATAGGTTGGTCGATCCTAGCAAATCCCCTAGGCTTTTAATTTTATTCTTCCATTAGTTCTATATAGTTGTGGAAATCCATCCTATAGAGGGTCATGCTCAGAATGACACGAGGAAATCCACTATCTCTAATGAGAGTTGTGATGGAAGCCATGGGTCGTTGAAAACTGTCTCCAACTTAATATTTTATTGAAAATAGAGTTTTAGGCCCGAAACCGTTTTCTATAATCTTATGGTTTCATTAATATTAGTAAAAAAAAAACTAAAATTCAACATTATTCTCTATGTCAAGAATTAAATTCTTTGAGAGAATAAACTATGAATTTATTTTACTATTCTAAGTTAATAACCAAGTGAAACTTTGTTAAATAACCTTAAGTTCAACATTATTCTCTATGTCAAGGATTAAACCCCTTAAGAGAATAAACCATGAACTCTTTTATAAAGTTTCTTAGATTAAAACTTTTTATCAAAACCATTCTATCTAGTGAGACTTTCATCTCATAAGAACTTGCGCATTTGATCACAAAAATGAAATAAGCATGATAACAAAAGTAAACTTTTTCATGCTAAAACTATTCATGTATTCCTAAGTGACAAAACAATGGATTAAACATCTTGAATTTAAAAATTAATGATCTTGTTTAATCCTAAGGTGGTTCTATCATTTACTACTCATTTTCACGCAAATTATTCATCCATAGATGAATAAAACTACTGCAGAAAATTAACCTCATACAATGGTTTCAAAACATGATTACATCAAGGAAAAATTGAGATACAAAACTTCAGCAGTGCTATCCCTTTTTTTGGAAAGAATTGCGCGCATCTACCTCTGGGCAGAATAGACCTGGCGCCTGGTCCATTTGGCCTACCTGGCTCTAGGTCTATTTTGTTTCTCCAAAGACATCTAACTAGGCAGAGTGGACTAGGCGATTGGTCCGATCAGGCCACCTGGCGTCGGGTCCGTTCTAAAGTTCGCCGATTTCTGGAAAAATTCTGCTTTTCAGCCATTTTTTGCCCCTCAACAATTCCAGAAACCACGTTCTTCAGTCCCTAAAATTTACAAGTTGAAAGAAACACAAAACTAGGCATAAAGACATGCTTTTAAAAGTACCCGTGCCTCAAAACACAAGACGTACATCGCATCTACTCAAAACGTGAAAAATAATGGGTAAACATTAGAATACGTGATCCCATGCCTCTTACTGCGAGACATACATGAACTCTAGAAACCAATGTATGAGGGATCACATGAAATCTCAAAAGACTCATTTTTAATTGTAAAGGAACCACCTTTTTCCAATTTTTAACCCTACTACATGCTCCTAGATGAAAACCATGTCTCCGATACCACTTGAAGGATCAAAACAGAAAACATCAAAGAAAGCACAGTGGAAAATTTTTAGTTTTTCAAGCCACTTCTAGGAGAAAGTACTTACTTTTCCTTATTAGTAGTAGTTGAACCAACATAGGGATGGGTTGTACTGGAACTTGTGTTGGAGGAGGAGAATGAGGCGTCAGTGGTTCGATCGGTATTCCTACCAATCTTCTACTCTTACGCATCAAACGTCTCCAAGCTTTTTCTCTTCATCTTCTGGAGTATGACTCTACCTTATTCATAGGTTAGCTCGGTGAAAGCTCCTTCTTTGGATAATCGAGATACTCTCCAAGAGAGAAAGAAGAGAAGGACGAGAAACAAACGGAAAAGATGGCACACACAGACAAAGAGCTCAGGAAAAAAGGATAGGAAATAAAAGGAAATGATTGCACACAAAGAAAGAGAAAGAGCTTAGGAAAAACTACATTATTTTTCCTCTCTCTCTTGCACCTTAATTTTGGACAGCCCTACGTCTTGATGAAGCCCTAATGGGCTTGGTGTTGTGCTCATAAATTAGTCCAGGACGGGCCCAATCCTCTTAATTAATTAATTAATTAATTATCTTTTTTGGACTTCATTAAATACTCAAAACTAATTAATTAATTCTAATTGGACTCTTAATATATGTCAACATATATCAGTCCAATCTTCTTAATTAATTAATTATTTTTTCTAGGTCTTATAAAAAAACCAAGACTAATTAATTAATTCAAATTGGACTCTTAGGATAAATTTTATTCTCTTCTAAATAATTATCCATTAAGCCCAGGTTGTGTCTAAACAACACCAAGGTAACTTGAGCTACTCCGGGGACTAAGAGACATGTTATTCATGGCTACTAAAATGATCAAAATGCCCTTACTATTAAATTGTTGCATTTTACTATTTTAAATATTTTCATTTATCACCATATGGAAATATTGACTCCAAGAATAATATTGCTAAAGCAATGTCTCCGACCTATAAGTGAAATGATAGAAATACCCCTCTATACCCATCAATGAGACATGATAAATGTACTAATACCCATCTCAAAGACATCTACTATCCTTAGATCTTTAGTCGAATAATTCATGGCTCAATTGAATGTACTTGCTTATCATTGGAGGCTACCCAAAAGAACACATTCTAGAGTCACGTTCCCAGGGTCCTGGATTATTAGATTATCTTGGACAATCACAATAGGGTGATTTAACTTCATTAAGTGAAGCATAGAAACTCTGTTGCAAGAGTCTGACTTAACTAACTAGAGTAATACACCCAACATACAAGGATATTAATCTCACAAAAGAAATCTCACCCAACAAATATCGAAGTATAAAACCCTAGCTTTGCCAGACCGCCAACTCATACTCAAGTATGAAGGTATCAGTCCACGCTATAGCAGTAATAGTCTGGTCTCTATAATTATAATACTTTAAAAAAGGCCACTACTACAGGTCCAATTCTATTTATTTGAAATACGCTTATGCCAATGATTTCAGTGAAGTACTCACTAAATCAAGGTAAACCATTCCTCATTGGAAATCATGGCATAATAGTCTTACCTTGATGAAATGCCCTATTCTATCAAATGACTAAAAACTCAATTTTACATATATAACAAGTACCCATGGTCTATACCTTACTGTGAAGAACGACCCGGCACATAGTCCATTACTTGTCATACTTAGACCTTAAATGCAGAATAATATAAGAAACAAACTAAATTGAATGAATACATATTTTATTGCAATATATTTACATAGAATACATAGTCTTTGAGGGCATAAGCAAATAACACACAAAATTTTGGAGCTTAAATTTATTAGTAACATACATTACCAAAGCTAGAACAAGAACAAAAGGGGGGAAAACAACATATATTACAAGTCAACAACAGCTCATTTACATAGTAACAGAGCTCGGAATTTAGATAAAATGTTGGGGCATTGTGCAAGAAGGAAATTCTTAAAAGTAGGGGAAAAAATCCAGCAGTAATCATCATATAAAGATTAGAGATAGAGCAAAAACACATTACAGAGGTTGAAATTGAAACTAACTAGGATCGTACTTTTGATAAAAGTCTTCAACATCTGTTAAAATGGTAAAAAAAAAAAAAAAAATGGCGCTATAGTGCTAGCATCTAAAATCCTAAAACTTCGAGAACACAGAAAAATAAATCATATCGAGAGTTTGGACTGAGAATGACAAGTGAAGTTGACGAAAAGAGAAGAAAAAACACAAAAATATATGAAAATGAAAAAACAATTGTAGAGTACTAGTGGTGAGGACTTTGATAATGCTAGCACGACATCCTTTGAAATATTTGAAAACTTCTTCAATAGTGTGAGGATTGTACGTGGTTCCTTCCATGGCCGCTCCGTACACGCAAAGTTCTCAGTGTGTGCTAGCTTCTACAACAATTTTGTCTAGAATTTTTTGCTTTGAGCTGAAGAAGAAAGCATAGACCAAGGAAAGGAGAGATATGGTCTAATTTCCTCTACCCCTTAGAGAAACAAATTGTTCTCAAACTCATGGCTATTTTTTGGCGAAAAATTCACAAGCGCGACTTTTTTTTCTTTATGCTATAAAAGTGTCACGAAAGATATGTCATCTTTCCTGACAAAAAAAATGTGTCATAATAGTACGTTAATTTAAACCAACTTAATAAAACTACGTTGTTTTGGATTTATTACAATGACACAAAAAATCTCGCGTCATTATAAGTACTCTATTATGACGCTTTTTTAAAAGTGTCATAAAAAAGATGTTATGAAAGTCACTTTTTCTTGTAGTGTTTCTTTTGGCTTTGAAAAATAAATTGATATTTTTTTGAAAAAATGGATTTTTATTAAACTTTTATGTTAAGTTGGAGATAACTAAGCCTTGAGAATTTGGTTTAACTTTGTTTATTTCTTATCAAATATGTCAAGCTTTTGACCTTGTGAGAATGATATAAATTTCGTAAAGAAGTATAAGTTTGGTTTATATTGTACATGTTTATTCAACTTATTTCTCCTCATCCATTAAGTCAATACTGCAAATATTATGACTCATATAAGTTAGGAATAATCAATCAACTCAAATTCCAAAATTTATAAACTACTACAATCGATATATTAAACTAGGGACATTTTTACCCCTTTTTTTCTTATGGGATTAATATCCTTTACAAAGTGCACCGAACAATCCTTGCTACTTCACACTGTATTGAACCCCTTTTATTGTTCAAGAATTTTTTCTAATTCACTCTTGTTTTATCACATTCTCACTTTTTTCAACATTTTTCACCATTTTTCATTTCTTTTTCTTTCTTGCCAGAATGGGCACAAACATCCCTTTCTGCATTTTTTTTTTTTTTTACTTAAGAGCATGCAACTATATTCAAGTACTTGCATCTCCATTTTTTTTTTCACTCTTCTCACCTCTCGCTCTATTTACTTAAACTCATAATAAGGACTAGCTTAGAAAATCATAGAACAAAAAGTAATCAAAATCAACATCAATTCTCAAGAAACAAAATGTCACAACATCTACAAAAATATAAACAAGATTAATTCAAATACTCAAGACTTAGCCTATATCGCACTAAATATACAAGTTTACACAAAACCAAACTCAACCAAACTAGTCTTAAACTGAATTCTTGTGCAAAATAACAACAACAACAACAATACCATAATGATAAAAAGAATTACAATTTAGCTCCAAAAATCATAAAATTTCAAAAGTTCAAAATTTTTCAGTTTTTTCTTTCAAAATAGCTCAAAAATTTAAGAAAACACCAAAAAAAATTGGCAAAAATTTGGATAAAGAATATCACCAAACCACTTCCCCACACTTAAACTGGATAATGTCCTCATTGACAAAAAATAAACATAATGAAACATCTCCAAAGGGACTAAAAGTGATACAAGGTGGTAAGAAATTAAGCAATACTGCCCAAGTGCAATAGGCTATAATACATGGTAAAACTTGAAGAAAAGAAAGAAGAAGTTATTCCTATCTGCAAAATAAAACACACATGAAAGCACAAAGAAAATAAAAACAAAATAAAACATACAAAAATAAAAGAAATAAAACAAAAGACTAATAGAATCCCTAACAAAGAAAATAAAGACAAGACCCATATCCCCACATTTAAAATGGGCAATACTTTTCTTATTGGGGGCAAAAAGACTAGAAAAATCAAACTAAACAAAACTCAACACAAAGACTCAAATAAACTAAAAGTAAAGCAAAACCAAACATGACAATGACAATGACCTAAAATCCTAATGGACCCTAAGAACAAAAAAAACCAAAACAAATTATACAAACTCTTTCCACTCATTATGCTTTCTTTTCTTCCCTTTGTAGAAAATATTCATGCTCAATGGAGAAGGTAGGAATGATGGTAAAATGAAAGGAGGATTTTGAAGGGGGTAAGGTACATGAAAAGTATTAGTCTCAATGAAAGGAGTTACACGGATCCTATTCCTTTTAGTTTCTTTAGATGCACTAATCAAATTGTATAAGCATGTATGCAGTGGACATCTAAAGAGTGTATGAATATGAAAATCACTAATTAACCCTTCAAAAGAATTGTACAATGAAAATTCCATTTTAATCTTAGTGTTTGAGTTTTTAAAGATGGGATCAAAAAATTATTACTCTGCAATGTACCTACAACTACAAAGTTACCTCTTTTAGAATAGGTGAAGGGTAGAAGTTACCAACATACTCCAAGGGTTTCGTATGATTGATCATTGAAAAATCCAACTCCTTGAGATACATCAACATCAACACATTATCATTGGCACCATTAGGCTACATGAATCGAGAGGTACTTGAAAAATCTTGTGATAAAGAGAAATCAGAAGAATTAGCACATAAAATTGTATCAAGTTTTCTCTCCTAACATTTTTCAATGGTTCCTCTATTGGAATATATGTCCTCTAGACTAGTTTATCTGATGTAATTATCAAATTTATTAATAAAAGAATTTATTCTCAAATTTTATTTGTGAATTTATATTTTATTTGTGCACGATTTTCATTCAGAAAGGACCCATTGTGTTTAAGGAAGTGATCCATGTGAATGGTGGCCTTTCACAGTAAGGTATGGATCACGGGTTACTTAATACATAAATGTTTGTTCTTAACCGATTGATAAGAATGGGAATCTCATCATGTTTAGGTTATTATGTTATGAATTCCAAATGGAGAATGGATTACCTTTAGCTAGTGAGTAGTCCACTCACTTTATAGCATGAGCGTATTTTGAATATGTAGAACAGGACCTGTAATAGTGGTTTCTAAAAGTACTATTTAGAAGAAACCCAAACTATTATTGCTACATCGTGGACTAATACTCTACCGCTTGAGTATGAATTGGTGGCCTGACAAAGTTAGAAGCATATATTTTGATATACTGTAGTTGGGGTTCTTTCGTAGAGCCGATATACTTATATGTTGGGTATATGTGACTAGTTAGTTAAGACAGACATGTACAAGATAGTTTCTGCGCTATTTCGCCCATTGTGACTGTTGAAACGATCTAATTATCCAGGGCCCTGGGGAACATAACTTAGATGTTTACTTTAGAGTAGCTCCCTTGAAAAGTAGAAACATTCCAGGAGTCGTGGACCATTGGATTACAAGTCTAAGGATGGTAGATGTCTATTAGAGAGATGTTAGTACACTCTTTCTTTCTAAATGCACGGTGATGCGTAGAGGGGTATTTTAGTCATTACACCTGTAGGTCGAAGATTTTGCTAGCGCAACATTATCCTTGAGGTCAATATTTCCTTATGGTGATATTAGGAAATATTTAAAATACAAAATATAGTTATTTATGTAGTAGGGGTATTTTGATCATTTTAGTAGCCAAAGTGATATATCTTTTGGTCCCCGGAATGGCCCTTAAGTCCTGACAAATTTGGGGTTAAGGAATTGGTCTTGATAATTATGGGTTTTATTTTATTTTATTTAAGTAGTCTACTTTATTATTGGACTATAATAAAATAAAAGGTCTGAGAGAGAGTATATATCTTATCTACTTTAGTTGATTAATTAATTATTCAGGACCCAAGGCCCAGATTAAATAATTAGAAAATTAATCTAGATATAAAACTAGATAAAAGGCTTGATATTTTATATTGGTTTATTTGGGTTTGTTAACTATATATTGGGCTATTTAATGAAACCCAGAAAATAAATAATTGAAGTTTATTATTTATGGGTGTTCAAGCTCAAGAGTAAATAATTTTATTTGGCCCAATGAATAAGGCCAAGGGTAAAATAAAATTAAAAATATTAACTATTAATTAATTATTAAATTAATTAATTAAATAAAATAAAAACAACACAGGATGGATCCCATGTTGTTTTGCGTGAAGGATAACAGAAAGCATGGTTGCTTTCTGTTTTCACGTTGTTGGTCTCACTCTCTCATTGATTGCAAATTGAGATCAAAAGGAAAAAGATTTTGGTGGTTTGGGAAGTGAGTTTTGTACACAGAAGCAAAGACACAGAAACTAAGTATGTGTAATATTCACAAAAGCCAAAGGTATTCCTAACCCAAATCTTTAAGCTTTCACCGGTTGTGCTACGGGTACCATTTCGAAAGATCAAATGTATTGCGTGAATGAGACATAGTCGACGTTTACAAGGATGTGATCCAATAGCTTCAAGCATCCTTGTACATACATCTACATTAGTGCGAAAAAGGTCATTCAATTACAGAGGTAAATTTTTCATTTCGTTAGCATACTTTTCGGTTTGATGATTTTTGCCATTTTAAACCTTCATCCTCAAGTCTCTCCCTTCTTTGTCGCATTTTGCATAGTTTTCAAGTATTGGCTTTGCTGTTTGTTGAGAAGCTAGCACCGGTGCAGCTTCTTCCAATACAACTGGCACCGGTTCAGCTCTATACACCATCCCCTATTTTTCTACTAAAATTTTATTTTCTAACCAATTTTGTATAGGTGCTACAATGTGTTCACTTTAAAATCCAATGCATTAGTAGAAATTCTCTCTGGAATCTCCTCATCTAGTTGGGCAAGTAGTGTTTTTTGTTTGCTCAATCGTTGGGAAACTTTTTCTTGCCACTTAATAGATGCAAATGTATTGCCAACAAAAGAATTCACTAATGTTTCTATTGATGTCTCACTAAAAATATCAATGTGAGCTTGTATTTTTGCCAATATATCCTTATTGCTCCTTTGATATGTCCTTGTGGCCCCATGTTTCCCCATGAATAACCTACCACGATGATAAGTTCTTTTTTTTTTTTTTTAACTCACAAAATAAAAGAAAAGTTAGCAACAAGAAACATTCAAGAATTACAAAAATACAAAAATCAAGAAGAACATACAAAAACGAATAAAAGTTAGTAGTATTTACATATACAATAATGGCTAGATCAATAAGATTGAGTATTTCCGATAGTGCCCATTCTTGGCAACGGTGCCAAAAACAGTATGCGTGTTTTGAGTGTTTGAAATATTACCAACAAATTGCACAATTAATTAAGTTTTAATTAAAATTCTAGACACTCAACCACACATATGGGTAAGTATACCCATCATGTAGCATAATGATGCATGTTTTTTAGTGTAGAAAATATTACCAACAAATTACACAATTAATCAAGTTTTAATTAAAATGCCAACTACTAAAACTAGACATACGGGCAAGTATACCCATCGTATAGTATATGGAATAGCAAGTATCGAATCCACGAGAACTTAGTCTCCCATATTACTTTACCAAAATCTTTATTATTTAGCCAATAAAATAAGAAGAGAATAAAAAAGAAAATAAATAAAGATAAAAATAGATATAACTCAACTATGCAATTTTATGTAACTAGACAATTATCTTGAAAACACAAGATTGAACCAATTAGCATTCATCACAATTAATTGTCATCTTGGCATTATGAAGGATTTAATATAGACCCACTTCATTTGCAATCCATGGAATCACTATCTTCTAGTTAAATTAGTGAAAATATTATGTCTCGACTAACTTATCCAAAAGATGCATTAAAATCAATCCTCATATAAACCCCTATTTTAGGTGATTTAAAACATAAAATTAGTCAATGAATCCATATTCTAGCAATCATTAACCAACCTTTGATTACCAATGTTCTAAATAATTAACCCATTTTTCAAGTAAATTAAGAAATAACAAATATGAAATTAATTAATTGAAATCATTACCAACCTCTTTTTAAAGCAAGTTAATAACAAAAATCAATCAACTAACTCCATAAGAAAAATAACCAATCAAATACCTAGAACAACAATCAATTGATCAAAAGTTCCAATTAACTCAAAATCATAATCTCCAAAATAATATTCAATTCACTACTAAAAATTTAGGCAAATACGACAGCCAGAAAATCGTCGTATTTGAGAAAATACCGTTGTTTTGCTATAAACGACAGTCAAACGACGATTTTTTGGCCGTCGTATATAATGCCATAGTTTTAATTAAAAAAAAAGACGAAAAATTGTCGTATTTAGCTAATGAGACAGTGTAAATACGATATTCAGGGAAAAGCGTCGCAATTACTCACCCGAGTTGAGATTCTACAAACTATCGTATTTGGTGAAAAAACCCGTCGCAATTGTTTCGTAAATACGATGGTTTTAAACCACCATAAATACTTGTTAATTACGACGATTATTTGCGACAACCTTAACCGTCGCAATTGTTGAGTATTTGTGAAGGTATCCAACTGTCGTAATTACAACTGTGACAATAAATCTTGGAGCAATTGCGACCATTAGTAAAAACGACAGCTTTGACCGTTGTATTTGTTCTGTTAAGCAATAATCAAATGCGATCGTTTATGACCATCGATTTTGATAAGCAAATACGACGGTTTTGTGGCCATCGTATTTGATTAATTTTTTTTAAAAAATAAATACTTGGTATTTAGGCCTATTCACTTGCAATTTTAAACCAAATACAATCCGTTCAACTCATTCAAAACCAATCACAATAAAACACAATTTGCTTAATGCCAAACAAATCAAAATCAATCTCTTGAATATTGAAATTATAAATAATCCTTAAATTCCACAAGAGAAGTAATACTGCACATATAGCAAGTAGGAAATGCCAAGAAATCTATTAGAAACAGTAGTACATGTAAAGCAAGAAATAAAATTGAGTACGTCAATCCTCTCCAGTATCATCTTTTCCCCTTCCTTCTTGTCTCTTCTCGGTATCATCTTTTCTCCTTCCTCCTTATCTCTTCCTCTCCTGAGTCTTGACAAAATATTAGTTTTTGCCCAATATAGCTCAAGGTCAGTGGGTTGGGCTTTAGAATATCTCCTTACTTGCACAATACACAAATTGGAGATCAGTCTCGATAATGAAATGATTCCAATTATATAGAAAACCTTCACATCATCTTTAAAAAAATAAAGTACAAGTGTAAACTTAGAATATTAAAATATAGCCATATATCGACAGAAATGTTCTAAACTATGAAAGTAATATACATATTCTACAACAAAACCTAATTATATTTAAAGTCACAACAACACAAAAATGTCAAGGCAGTGTAATTAAAATATTTTGTGCACTAATGTGGCTCCAATAAAAGACAAGGCAGTGCAATTAAAATATTTTATGTAAAATGAGCAAAGACAAGGCACAGAAAAATATTTTATTTAAAGTCACAACAACAGAAAATGTCATCTATCTCTTCCTCTTCCTCCTTATTTCTTTCTCTCCTCAGTCATCCCTCCCCTCTTTCCGCACAGAACTTGTCATCTACCTTTTCCCCATCCTTCTTGTCTCTTTCTCTCCTCAATCCTCCCTCCCCTCTTCCCGTACAAAACCTGCCATCTACCTTTTTCTCTTCCTCATTGTCTCTTTCTCTCCATAGTCATCCCTCCCCTCTTCCCGCACAGAGCTTATTATCTACCTCTTCTTCTTTCTTCTTGCCTCTTTCTCTCCTCGGTCATCCCTCCCATCTTCCAACATAGATATATATCCCTTAGTCATTAGTCAATAGTCGAAACCACAAAGGGACCAATTCGTTTGAGAGGTGGTCAAATTTTGAATTAGTTTCCAAAGAAGAAGATTTTGATGTGTTTTCTTTTCCAATCCAACCACTTCCTCTTGATCTGCCCATTCAAGAGACTACTGCTTTGGATTTCCAATTTGATCTGCCTATTCAAGAGACTTCTTTTGATACTTTTCCTCTAATGAAGGATATGTTTATGCATGATCCTCTTTACTCCGTAATAGATTTTGAACAAAGTCAGAATATGGTTCATGAAATGCATCTTAAAGGTATCACTTCAGATGAAGTTCCTATGAAGAAGAAGATAATGAGGTAGAGAAAAGAGAAGCACAGTAGTTCCAAGACATTATCAAGAGCAACTATTTCGAAGTACTTTTACATGTCACTCACTCGGGCAGCCAAAGAACTAAATGTGGGCCTAACCATTCTCAAGAAAAGATGTAGGGAGTTAGGAATTCGTCGATGGCCTCACAGGAAGTTGATGAGCTTGGAGACCCTAATCAAGAAAGTTCAGGTTCTCTCACACACACATTTGTAAATAAGCTAATTATATGCTCCCAAGATAACAAAGAACTAATAATTTGAGAGAATGCCTTTGGATTTGTAGGAGATGCAAAATGAAGAAGAAGGAGGACATATGGCTGAGAAGAACTTGAGAATTGATGGAAGAAATCCCTGATACACAGTTGGAGGACCGAACTAAAAGACTAAGACAAGCATGCTTCAAGGCCAACTATAAGAAAAAAAAACTAAATCATGTTTAAGACTCAAATAAAGGTGTTTTAGGCATCCCTTTAACCCATTTAGATAAAATTTAAAATAATTTTAAGAAGCTTTGTTATAATTAAACTAAAAATGATGGTTACAATAAACCATCTTATTTGGTCTACTTTATTACAATGGTTACAATAAACCGTCGTATTTGGTCTATCTATTGTGACGGTTACAATAAACTATCGTATTTGGTCTACTCTATTATGACGGTTAAAATGAAGCATCATATTTGGCCTACTTTATTACGATGGTTAAAATAAACCATTATATTTGGCCTACTCTATTGCGACGGTTATAATAAACCGTCGTATTTGGCCTACTCTATTGCAACGGTTAAATTAAACCGTCATCTTTGGCCTAGTCTATTGCGACGGTTACAATAAACCGTTGTATTTGGTCTATCTATTATGACGGTTTGTGTAAACCGTCGTATTTGGTCACCAAATAGGACGGTTGGCATTAGACCATCGTATTAGGTCTATCTAATGCGACGGTTTTAGAAACCGTTGTATAAATTAACCTATTACAATGATTTTTTTAGCGTTGTATTTGGCCCTTTTTTGTAGTGATTACAATCAAAACATTAAGAACATCGTTGTTAAAGAAAATTAAACAAAGGATAAAAGATAAAACTCATAGACAAACCCTTCTTCTTCTCTTGAAAATCTCATTTGAACAATACTCCTTTGAATGGTGATTGAGTAGCTAGCTTGGATCCTTCAAATTACCCATTTCTCTTGTGTTTTTCTTATATTTATAAGCCTCCTTGATACCAAAATTCATTGCTTGAGAAGTCTAGTTCGAGTAGAATTCAGAAAATACCAAAATTCTTTGAAAAATACTAAATTTGTGCACAAAATTTTTGCCTTCCAGAGTGTACCTAGCGCTGGGTACAGTCTGACCATATGGCGCCAGGTCTATTATGTTCTTCTTAGTTTTTTATGTTTAACTAGAATGGACCCAGTGCATGGTCCATTGGCTAGACCTGGCGCTAGGTTTGTTCTGGAATTGTTCACTTTTCACTTGAAATCAACTTAAATCTGCATAAATTTGTCAAAAACACTTTTTACAAGCAAAATGTTAAATATGAAGCAATATACCTAATTATTATAACCAAAGTATCTCAAAATAACCTCAAATAACTAGTAAAATAATGGTAATTTTAGCCCCAAACACATACTCCCACACTTGAACTTTTGCTTGTCCTCAAGCGAACAAGAATTAGACACTAAGTATATGGCTTAATATAAAATAAATTTACAACTTATATCTTTAGCAAATTGATCCATAATAAAGGAACAATCTTCTTCCAACCTTAAACACAAACTTGTCGTTCACTCAACCTTTTCAAAATCTTGTAAACTCATGTATTAAATCAAACAATCCTAAGGCCATCAAAGTTAAGTTAAACAAGCTTATATCTAGTACAAGAAAATCATCCTATTCCTTAAGCAAAAACATAGATAACACAAATCATACAAGTCAAGCCATTTAACCAATTTAAGCATTATAAACTCAAATTTACAAAACTCAAGTTAATGAAATAAGGAAAACACTCCATTCTTCTTTTCAATGACTTAGGGAATTGATAACCTCAAGTGAATGGATTTCTCTTCACACACCATATTGGCCCCCTTATAGTCATTGTTGTTTCTTTGTTTTTCATCATTTTTTCTAAAATTTTATTTCTTTTCTCTTGCCTTTTTACCTTTTTGCCTTCGAGATAGCCTTAAGAGAATGCACCGAACAATAGATGCTACTTCTCTCCATATTAACCCCCTTTTCAGCAAAAGGTTTTTTTCTTTTTTTTCTTTCAAATATAAAAGCATTTTTTCCAACTTAATTTTTTTTTCATCTCAGATAACAATGATTTTTTGTTCACTCATTGTTTTTCTATCTTCTTCACATTCCTTATTCACAACTTAAAGTCAAGTAAACTTTAAATCCATAATAGAAGAATTAGTCAACAACTCTTCTCATACTCATCATATCATCCACATTCAAACTCAAAGAATAAAAAAAAAAACCCCAAATAAAAAAGATAACCAAGGTTAACTTAAATTCTCAAGACTTAGCAAAATCTAACTAAATACACAAGTTTAATTTTTAATAAAAATTCAACCATAATGAATGACAAATCCATATATGATGTGTTTGAATTTGGGTATAAAAATCATATAAAAATAAGCACATTCCCAATCAAGTTTAAATTAAAATGTTAACCCCAAATTACACATATGAGCAAGCATACTCATCACTAAGTATAACATAGGGTTTAAAACGAGTGTCAATCTTCAAGGAATAAGTATGCATTAATCACTTTTCTTTCATTGTTTAACCGACTCAATAAAGTAAAAAAGAATAAAAAGGAAAAGAAAAGAATATATAGATGTCAATGATGGAGAATTATGTAACTTAAATCATTATTTTGACAAACGTGACCTTAAAGTACCTAATCATTATCATAACTAATTATTCTCTTGGCATCATGAAGGATTAAGATAGATGTTGGGTTTCTTTCACGCGAATCATATATGGCGTAGCGGAAAAATAAATCAAGATACCATTCCAGGATCCGCATATGTGTGGAAAACAAGATATAAAGAGAACAAATGTAACAGCTTTTTACCTTTCTTTGAGCATCCAAAAAATAAAATTTTTCTCTTTTCCAAGTTTGAGGTGCGATCCAGCAATCCTTTTGATTAAACACCATGAGAATTGAATATCCAACTACTATAATCACAATGTGTGATTATCTCTAACAGAAATCCACACAGAGGATGACACTCAAGCACCAAGATGTTTATGTGCTAGCATAAACCAAGATGGCAGCTAGGGTTTCTTTTATGAAGAACAACGAGAAAGAGAAGAGAGGAGGAGATCGTGTATCCCCTAGGGTTTTAGGAGTTATTTTCGTGTATTACACTACCAGGAATTTCGTGCACATATCCTATATATATCACGAAAAATCCTGCTAAAAATACTCCATCTAAGAATTCTAAAACAGTTAGAATTCCCTAATTTTAATTGGAAACATTAAGTTCTCACAATTACAATTTGGACCATAAATTATGACTAATTATAATTCGGTCACAACAACTTCTCTTTCTAGCAATTAACCCCACTATGTTATCAAATAACATCTTGAGTATATAATCCTCTTTTGTGTGTGACCTATTAGGTTTTCCAATCAATTGGTAGTGAACATGAATTAATCCGAACGTTTTTTAGATTAATAATTCGTAATTAATTAAACTTAATCATATTATTCTAATCAAGATTGGTTTATTAATTCATCAATTAATAAACCCATATTCCCAGATCATAAGCGGTATCTAGCAACACATCATGACTACCCAAGAGTCCAGGAAGTCAAGTAGCTTGACATGAACCCTTCAATAACAAACAATAGTGCAATTAACTCATTTCACCATATAATATCTTATTCGGTTTGGAGTATGGAATTAGTGCGAACTCCCTCCAGAATATATATTAATTCTGGCCTGAATATAATAGTATTTGTACCAGGAACCCACTACTCTAGATGTGTATCAATTGGAAATGTTTCCAATACACAGTCGCTTTGGCCAAGGACTTCTCGAGTAGTAATTCCTACAAGTGGTTGTGAGATATTCGCCCCTACTATTAGGAGTTGTGTATCCTTTATGTAGACTGCGAAAGACCTAGCAACCTTTTCGATCTATCTCTATAGATCAATATTCCAAGAATAAGTTACTTCTCCAAGGTCTTTCATGGAGAATTGTTTGGATAACTAAACTTTAACCATTTACAAGACAGGTATATTATTTCCTATTAGCAATATGCCATCTACATAAAGCAATAAGAAAATGATTGTGCTCCTACTGACCTTCTTGTATACACAGGGCTCATCCATGTTTTGAATGAAACCAAACTCTTTGATTGTTTTATCAAAATGGATGTTCCAACTCCTAAAAGCTTGCTTAAGTCCATAAATGGACCTTTGCAACTTACACACCATTGTGCTATCATTTGATGTAAAACCCTCAGGTTGTGTCATATACACATCCTCAGTCAAATTTCCATTTAGGAAAGGTGTTTTCACATCCATTTTCCAAATCTCATAATCATAGTATCCTAATGAATTTTAATATAGCTACTGGTGAGAAGGTTTCATCATAGTCAATACCATGCTGTTGACGATAACCCTTCACCACTAGTCGTGCTTTATAGGTAACTATGTTACCATCCATGTCCATTTTTTTTCTTGAAAATCCATTTGCACCCAATAGGTTTAGTTCCTTTGAGTGGATTAACCAAAGTCCATACTTGGCTGTCCTACATGGAATCCATCTCTGACTTCATGGCCTTAAGCCATTTGCCAGATTCTGAACTATTCAGAACATCCTTGTAGGTAGTAAGCTCATCTTCATCTATGAGCAATACGCCATTGTGGTCACTAATGAGAAATCCATATCTCTCAGGTGCCACATATATCCTACTAGATCTAAGAGGTTCTTGTGTAATAGAAGGTTCATCTATTCTCTTAATAGATGTGGGATCAGACGGTTGATCCTTGTTTGTTTGATCTTCTTGAACTTCACTAAGTTCAATTTTACTCCCACTGGCCCCTTTGAGCATGTACTCCTTCTCTAAGAAGACGGCATGCTTCGAAACAAACACTTTGTTTTCAGAGGGTAGGTAGAAGTAATATCTGAATGATTCTTTCGGATATCTCACAAACAAACACTTGTTAGACTTACTATTAAGTTTGTCTGACTATGGCCTTTTGATAAAGGCAGGACAACCCCATACTTGCAAGTGAGATAACTATGGTTTCTTACCAAAGAACATCTCAAATAGAGTAGAATCAATCGATTTTGTCAGAACTCTATTTAGTATATAAACAGAAGTCTCTAGTGCATACCCCTAAAACGATTTTGGTAGGTCTGCAGAAGCCATCATGGTCCGTACCATGTCTAGAAGGGTTTGATTCCTTCTGTCAGATACACCATTATGTTGAGGTGTATGTGGTGGAGTCCATTGAGATAATATCTCATTATCTCTAAGATAACTCAGAAACTTTTGGCTCAAGTATTCTCCTCCTCGATCAGATCTTAGAGTCTTAATACTTTTGCCAAGTTATTTCTCTATTTCATTCTTGAAGTCTTTAAACTTATCAAAGGCCTCAAATTTGTATTTCATTAAATACAAATACCTGTATCGTGAGAGATCATCGATAAAGGTTATGAAATAGTTATAACCTCCTCTTACTTGTATTGGCATTGGGCCACATACATCAGAATGTATGAGTTCTAATAATTCCTTGGCCCGTTCTCCTTTTCCTAAAAAAAGAGTTTTAGCCATTTTACCTAGTAAACAAGACTCACATGTGCCATATGATTCATAATCAAATAACCCTAAGTCACTAAGCTTCTGTAACTTTGACACACGACTTTCGTTTACATGGCCCAAATGACAATGCCATAAGTAAGAGGTGTTAGAGTTATCTATTTTAGGTTTCTTATTGTTTATATTGAGAATTGGATTATCTAAGTCTAGAACATATAAACCATTAACCAAAGTTGCTAACCATAATGAATATCATTCAATGAAAAAGAACAACATTTATTCTTAAATATCAAATGAAATTCATTTAAGTCTAAACATGCAACTGAGATAATTTTTTTCATTAAAACTGGTACATAATAACAGTTTTGTAATTCTAGAACTAATCTCAAAGGCAGGTTCAGTTCGTATGTCCCCACAGCAAGTGCAGCAACCTTTGCCCCATTTGCAGTACGTAGGTCCACGTCGCCTTTCTCTAGCCTTCTACCTCTCTTTAGTCCTTGCAAGTTATTGCACAAATGAGATCCATATCCAGTATCTAATACCCATTTCTTATTTCTAAAGGCAGTATTTATCTCAATCATAAACATACCTAGAGTAGAAGTAGAAGTGCTTGCAAGCTTCTCCTTCTACTTCTTGTCCTTAACGGTCTCCAAGTAGACCTTACAGTTGCGCCTCCAGTGGCCCATCTTGCCACAATGATGGCATGGGCCCTTGGTGGCAGCGTCCTTCTTCGTCACACCACTTTGGGTTTTATGGGAGCTTTCTTCTTTTTTTAAACTTTTATTTTAGAAGAAGAAGATTCTACCATTAAAACTGCATTGGAATCTTTCTTCATGGAAGACTCCATAGTTTTGAGAAGATTAATCAACTCAGGAATGGTGGACTCAATATTGTTCATCTGATAGTTAATCACAAATTGTGAGAAACTATTAGGCAAAGATTGCAGAATTTAGTCAATACATAAGTCATGGTCCATTGCGAACCCGAGTGATCCAAGCTTCTCTATCAAGCCCAGCATTTTCAGCCCGTGAATGGCCACAAAAGAACTCTTTGCCATTTTGCAATGGAATAGTTGCTTTGAGATCTCATATCTCTCAATTCTGGCTTAGGCATCAAACAGCTATCGAAGATGTAGTATAATCGATTGAGCATCCATATGCTCGTGTTGTTTTTGCAGCTCGGGAGTCATGGATACCAGCATAATACATGATGTTGTATCACTTTCCTTCTTGTTCCTTTTATGGACAGCATGCTCATCAGTATGAGCATCTTGAGCTGGTGGTGGCGGAATAGGAGCATCTCGCACGTAGAGCAACTTTTCTAATTTGAGAACAATTCTCAAATTTCTATACCAGTCGAGGTAGTTTGATTCGTATGTGTTAGGTTTGTTGACACAATGCAAGTGTGCTAGATGTAAAGATAGAGAGGATTAGCTACTATATATGCACATGAAATGTAAATAATTATGACTTTAATTAAACACATTTTTACTCCACTATTTTATTCAAACCAATAGCCCTCACTACTAATTCAGGAATGCCCATTGGAAGCTTTCCTAGTGGAGCAGTATCCAAATTCCTTAAGAATAACTTTAGGTTTGCCCAACAAGCCACCATGGAGTTCATTGGTAGGTATCTAATACCAATTACATCATATGTAACTACCGGATCATTGGGTGATTAACAACTTTTAATCTTAAAGCCTTTTGGGTTACCCCAACTTTTCCTCTAAATTTCTTTATACTTGAGTTTGCCCAACTGGGGTAAAGAATTTAGTTAAACCCGGCCCATGAATCAGGAATTTAATTCCATAGCTTGAACATGCCCAATGTCGAGTAGGCTTGGGTTTGCCCAATGACCTGGTCTCAAAAAATGACTCTTGTTCTTAATATATTAACGGAAGGAATTAGGTTTAATATTAATTGAGGGATTTGTTCATTTTAGTGATTTCAATAAATGACATGCATAAAAATCAATAAATCACATAATTGATAGTCATGGCAATAAAGCAATTATGTGACATGGTTATGGACTTTACCCTAAATTAATTCCTTTGAGCCATAAAAGAAATTAATATAGTTAATCCTATGTGTTCATGCAGGATTTAAGTAGAAGGTCTTACCTTCTTGCCTTGTTTTAGTTGCTATCTCCAAAATAAAATAATTCTACTCCTATCTAACCTATGTAAACTAATTACATAATTTCCTAAAGTGAGAAAACTTCAAGTTACATTCGAGGGGAGTTAGATGAGAGGAGAATTACACAAGAGTTCTAGAGATGGCAGGACACGCAAGCCCTATTTCATAAAAAACCAAAACTGTAAAATACATTATCAGATATAATTGGTTTTAGTCCATAACCATCCACCATGCCATAATTATGCTTAAACAAAATAAACATATAATTTTTATTATTCCAAAATCACTATTTTGGAAAAAAATAAAATTAATTCTAAAATTAATATTTTAGAAAAATACATCAATTTAAAATTTTTAAAATCACTATTTTGAAAAATAAAATTGTTTGCCTCAAAACTAATTTTGAGAAAAATGCTTTTACCACCTCTCATCATATGAGATTTTTCCCTTTCAAAACTTTTTTTTTTTCTACTGGAACGTCGAAACAGAGCAGAACCGGCACCGGTTTGGAAGCCAAAGCCAATGCCGACTGCGGTCTGGTTTTAAGGAAAAAATTTTTCAAAAATGATTTCTGGACGTCGCGAAACAACACAAAACTGGCGCCAATTTGGAAACCAGAGTCGGCGCTGGTTGCAAACGGGAAAGGACGACGATTTTCAGAAAATTTTCCAGAAACAATTTCTAGAGCCCTTATCTTCTGCAATAGTTTAGTGAGAACAATTCTCAGCAGAATTTTTTGTTTTAAAGCTCAAAATAACAACCAATTTGTTTTTTTAAACAAAACAAAACAAAAAATTAAACTCACAAGATGAAACAGAAGGCAACAACACATGTTCAAGAAAAGGTTTTTCTGTAAAAACCTTTCAGCACATAAAAAAAATATTTTTTGAAATATGTTGTAACTATTACACAATCATATTGTGCTATGGACCCAACCCATAATGCTTGAAACAATTTCGACTCATGTGAAAACAATTTTCACAGTGAACAAAGACATACACAATTACATGAAACAGCTTTCATGCAAGAAACAATGTGTGCAAATTGATTCCCTTTGAGTTATGTTTTCCCTCTATTTATAGGCTTTGGAAGTGCCTAAATTCTTCCCTCTAGGGTTTCTGGCCGAATAGAAGTAGGAAAATACTAAAACTCTACAAATTGCCAAAAAATGTGCATGAAAATCGAGGCACTGCCTCAATACCAGTGCATAGCTAACGTCAGTTGTGGTCTGTTTCTCTATTCGTTCGTCATTTTTTCTTGATTTTCATCCTAACCCTTCTAGACTGTAGCTGGCGCCGCCTCTGAACTCCCAACCGGTGCCGACTGTGTTCTGTTCAGCTTTGTTTCACCGATTTTTCATCGCCTCGATGTGCATGCCAATAGAACGTGGCCAACGCCGATTCTTCTGTCTTGGCCGGCACCACCTCTACTCTGTTTAGCGATGTTTTTACCTTATTTTACTCCTGAAATTTGAAATAATGCACAAAATTCCTTTCCAAGGGTAAAATCTCAAATATGAAGGAATATGACCAGTTATTTCACAAAATAGCCTCAAATAACTAGGAAATATATTACTAATTTAAGCCTTATCACATTCTTCCACACTTAGCTTTTTGCTTGTCCTCAAGCAAAATATCAAAGACAATTAGAAAAACATAAGTTTTTTTACAAAATTACTCAATCAATTTCAAAACAATATTTCCAATGCTTTCTTTATTCAAGACAACAAAACATATGCTAGTATATTTTTCATAACAAATGCAAGACTTGTGTAAGTGAAGAATGACTAGTAGAACCATCCCAACACTTAACATCATTCTCAAACCATTGGAAAGAAGTTAGTTCAAAAGAATATGCATTCCATAAGCTTACTTTTCATACACTCTCTCCACTAATCCGAGACATATCATGATTCTACTTAGGTCAAGTAGGACTTTTAAGCTTGTAATATAAGGCTAAAGGGTTTGTAATGTAGCTGTCAAATGAAAGATATAGGAAAATCAAATATCAAAGATGATGAGACTTTACAAGAAAAGGATAAACAAAATGTACTAATAGATTCCAACTTTTCTTGTTCTTCTATCCCAAAACCAATCAAGAACCCATAACCTCGTATAGCAATCATATTATAGCTCAAGCAAATCTTGCATTCTTTTCATTAATAATTCTCGAATCCTCAATCATATTGCACAAGATCATTAAAATTTCAACAATTCTTATTCCAGCTCAACCACATTCTTCCTGTGCTCTTCTTTTCTTTTTCTTTCCTTCCAAATGCTGCTTTTGTTTGTTTTGTCAGTTTTTTTTTTTCTTTCAACATTTTCTAGCAGCTTTTTATTTTTCTCAATTTTTCTTCCTTCCTTCTTTCTCCTTTTACAAGTCCAACTCAATATATAATGCATGATTGAAAGTAACAAGTCATGACATTTACACAAGGATTTTCCCTCATCATTCTTCTACTTGAACTTTTATCCATCAAGAGCAATCAAAGATTTAGAAGATAAATTAAACTCTCAGAAAGAAGAAATGGACAAAGTATGATAACAGGTTTGAGAAAGAAATTAACAATTTAGGCTCAAAATAGGCACTAGGGATAATATCAAATAGGTAGGCTTGAAAAGCTCAAACTATCCAAATAAGGCCTATTACCGTTATCCCTAAGTTAAATCATGAATGTCTTTCTTATTTCGCCTCGAGAGGTATTCAAGTAAGTTCTAGAATGCTCGATGAATTTTAGCAAAAAAAAAAAAAAAAAAACAGGTTTAAGAACAATGTAAAGCATTTGATCAAGAACTACTTAGTCCAAGTGCGTACAAAAAGTCATGCATAAGTCATAAATGATATAGAACATATGCTCTATGAACTAGTACAAAGACATGCATTAAAAATACATCTTGAAAACTCAAAAAAAAAATCAGAAAAAAAATTTGAAAAATTTGCTCAAAAGGGTTCAAAGAATTTCAAGAAGAATGAAGCATAGAAGCATAGAAGAATTCCTATTCTAACCACTCCCCCACACTTAAAATGGACATTGTCCTCAATGGCCAAACAAATAGAGCAAGGAAATATTGCCACGGGACCAAAAATAAAGGGGAAAAGAAAAGAAAGAAAATACTTCCAGTGTATTGTGTATTCTCCTACAAAAGAGTCGAATTCCAGCAGAAAGGAGCATTATTGAAGTACCTAAAAAGAAAAATACACAAAAAAACACACCAAAGCATAAAAACTAGAAAAGAAAAATAAGCAAAAATTAAAGAACGCAGTACAAAAAAGAAAAACATATAGTATGAAAGAAAGAAGTCAAGATAACCCAAGAAGGTTTTTTTTTTTTTTTTTTTTTACCTTAATGAGCACCTTAGGCACACCAAAACAGGTGAAAAGTTGTTTTCAGAAATTTTACCACAACCCTTTTGAAAAGAGCTTAACGCTCAAAATAGAAGATAGGTATGATGAATGTAGAATGAAGAGAGGTTTTTGAAAAATAGAATGTTTATGAGAATAATATTTCTTATTAAAGCAAAATGCATAAACCTCTTTTTCTAACATTTTTTTTAGACAGACAAATATTTTTGTCAACATATAAGATCACATGATCTCTAAAGAATGCATCAAACTTGAAATCACCTTTTAACCCTTCAAAGAATGTTCATAATTAAAATTCCCCTTTAAACTTAGTATTTAAGTTCTTAAAGATGAGATCAAGAAGTCCTTATTTTTTTAATATATCTACAAATACTAAGTTACCTCCTTTTGAATGGGGTGAAGGGTAGAAATTACCACTATCCTCCAAGGACTTCTTATGATGTAGCATTGAAAGATCTAACTCCGTAAGGCATGATAAATTTAACACATCATCATTTGGACCCTTATTCTCCAAGAATTGAGAGGAACCTAAAAAAAATCATGTGATAACTAGAGATTAGAATTTTTAGCACGTAGAGTAGAATTGAATACCTCCCTTTTCACATTGGATAATTGGTCCTCATATCTTCTCTCTTTTCCTTGGAGATTCTCTTGTTCAAGTATATGGGCCTTTATGTCATCCTCAACCAGCTTGGCTAGTTGTGTTCTTTGATAGCTCAATCATCGGGATACTTCTTTATGCCACTTAATGAAGGAATTTGAAACTTCTTTTGAATTGGCGACAAAAGAATGCATTAAGGCTTCAAGTGACGTCTCACAAAAAGCATCGATCCGAGATTGCACCTTTGCCAAATTCTCATCAATGTAGCCCCTTTAATCTTGTGCCCAAAAGTAGTTGTCCATGATAATGTCAATCTTGCGCTCAAAAAAAAATCAAAAATCAAATCAAAAATAAAAATAAAAAAATAAAGAAAAGAAAAACACATGCATTCCCAAACTATTTACATACCAAAGTTAGTGGTATTTACTGTACAACATGAAGTATGTTAGTCAATTAAGTCACACAATGTTACAAACAACAAGATATAAGACCGATTTACACAAAGAACATATATGCATATTTACATATAGACATATGGAGATATAAACATATAAACATGGTTAAATCAACAAAATCCAAGCTTTCATGATATTTTTCCCTAGTAACGGTGCTAAAAACTTGATGTGAAATCAAGTTTTTCAAAAACACCTCCATGATGAAACAGAAAAATATCCTAATCCCCGACAACGGCGCCAAAAAATTGATGTGTTTGAATTTGGGTATAAAAATCATATAAAAATAAGTACATTTCTAATCAAGTTTAAATTAAAACGTTAACCCCAAATTACACATATGAGCAAGCATACTCATCATTAAGCATAGCATAGGGTTTAAAATGAGTGTCGCTCCTCAAGGAACAAGTATGCATTAATCACTTTTCTTCATTGTTTAACCAACTCAGTAAAGTGAAAAAAGAATAAAAAGGAAAATAAAATAAAATAAAATAATATATACATGTCAAGGATGGAGAATTATGTAACTCAAACAAACCATTATTATGACAAACGTGACCTTAAAGTACCCAATCATTATCATAACTAATTATTCTCTTGGCATCATGAAGGATTAAGATAGATTCACTTCTTTTCCAATCCATGAAATCACTATCTTCTAGACAAATTAGCATCACATATCCTGTCTCAACTAATTCACCCAAAAGATGCATTAAATACAATCCTTGATTAAAATTCCATATCATAGCAAATTTAAAACATGAAATTAACCAATGAATTCATATCCTGGCAAACATCAATTAACCTTTAATTACCTAATTCTTAGCAATTAACCCCTTTTCCAAGCAAGTTAACAGACAACAAATATGAAATTAATGAATTGAAACCACCATCAACCCTTTTTCTAAGCAAGTTAATAGAAGAAATAACAAATTAATCTCGTAATCAGCATAAGTAATTACATACCAAGAATAACAATCAATTAATAAAAAAAAATCAAAGTAACTCTAAAAATTATGAATACTTAAAATAATGTTAAATTACAATAAAACAATTAATACATCACTGTTCAAGAAAAGAAAACAAAGTTAAAAGAAAACACTCAACCCTTAAACACTTCTTTCATGTTTGGCTTTAACCTTCTTTGGGGTTGAATGACAGGCTTCGCACCTTCCTCTAATAAAATCTTATGTGTACAAAAAGATGAACTAATCCCTTTTATATTTGTGAGCATCCATGCAATGGCCTTCTTGTGCCTTTTCAAACCCTGGACCAACTATTGCTTATGTTCTATTGTTAAGTTCCTTGCAATGATCATAGAGAGTTTACTGCTGTCACTTAAAAAGGTATATTATAAATGGTTAGACAATTCCTTTAGTTCTAATTTAGGCGACTCTTTAATAGATAACTTGGCTTTCTCCAGACTTGATTTCTTAATATTTTCAAACTTGTAAGCATCGACCACCTCGTGTTTCTCATCTAAGCAAGCTACATTGCACTGCAACGATTCGCTCAATTCACCTTCCCTCTATAGTCTATCGCAAGAATTTCTATTCAAATGCTCCTGCACATGGTCATACATGCATTTATCTAAAATCATCATTCATAAAAAATGTATCATTTAGATAGATGCTTCAAAACCTCAAATATCTGGATGGTCAGCTCCTTATCCTTCATATATAGTGTTTACATCTCTCCATGTACATCTATAACAGCTTTGGTAGTGGCTCGGAAAGGTCTACCTAAGATAATAGGAATTTTGGAGTCCTTATCCATGTCTATGATAACTAAATTCACAGGAAAAAGAAACTTATCGACTTTCACCAAAACATCCTCCACAATCCCTCTAGGGTATTTAATGGATCTATATGCCAATTGAATACTCATCCTAGTGGTCTTTGGTTCACCAAGGCCTAACTTTTTTAATGTTGTGCATGGCAACGAGTTTATACTAGCTTCTAAGTCAGCTAATGCATTACCAAAAGGTAATTTTCCAATCAAACAAGGTATAGAAAAACTTCCTGGGTCTTTCAATTTCTCTAGTTACGGATCTTTTCTTGAGAGTATAGCTAAGCATTCTTCATTGAGAATTATAGCAGATAATTCTTCCAAACTTCTTTTCTTTGATAGCATATCCTCAAACAACTTTGCATAGTTGGGCATTTGGGCTCGTCCTTTGATTAGAGGAATATTAATATGCAAATGCATAAACATTTCCAAGAACTTCATATACTGCTCATCTACCTTTCCCTTTTTCAATCGGCTTGGGTACAGAACTGGTGGCTTGGAGTTGTGTACTTATCTCTGAACTTTCTTTTCTTCAGAATCTTTAACTGGTGCCAGGTTAGTCATATCAACCGGCACCTAATCATTTCTGTAACTACACTTTGCTTCTTGTTCATCCTATATTGTACCTTTGTTTTCCTCCACAGATTTTACTAGACTACCAGTTTCTTCCCACTTCTTAGTGTGATTGCCTCTACTTGTTCATATGCATCTTTATTCTTAAACAGTCTTGCCAATTAATTTGGCCATCTAGTATGGAAAGAAGTCACTCTTGATTCCTCAACAAAGCTTCATTTATATTAAAATGGGAGTCCGCTGTAATTGTAAAGTCACATAAAATGCCTTCTATTGAAGGCAGCTCTTCTATTTCTTCCATCCTTGGTAAGCTTTGTATATAAGATATTATTCATTATTGCTCCCAAAAGAAAGAAGCTCTCCTAAAGAATAAGATCAAGAAAAATCTCAATATATACTCAAAACAAAAGAATTGTTATAAATAATTTACCTAACAAATCAATGAATAGCATAAAAAATTAATTAATCAATAAAAAATTTTCAACCAAAATTTTAAACTAAAAACTAAACTTTCACAACAACAATAAGAAAATTTTCAGATACAATTACGCAAAAAATAAATTTAAATCTAAAGTACACAAACAAAACAACTATTTACATTTAATTTATTCACAATGAATAAGCACACCTACCTCGGTGCAAGTTAGTTATATTTACAAGTATCTAAAATTACAAGACCAAATCAACAAAACTTAAGCATTTCAAAATATGACGTTCAACCCCCAACAACAACGATAAAAACTTGATGTGCTCCCTTTGTGTGTAGACTCATGCATAAGAAGAATTGTTAATATTTCACACAAAAATAGTCAAGTCTTAATTAAATACCAAAAATCACTCACACAACACATATACGAGCAAGTATGCCCGTTATGTAGTATAGAGTTCTAGCTGCCAAGTATCGTATCCTTCAGGTAAGGTGACAAATACTTCTACTACGCCCTTGTTTCATTGTTTGGTAATTGATCCCATTAGGAAGGTGACGAATAGGAAAGAGAACCAACCAACCCAAGTACATGTAAGAATCCTCCTTAGATCACCAAAGATCCTTGGGAAGAGAAAGATAAGTTTTGCAATTGCAAAGGTATTTAATTTTATCAAGCTAAACCTCAATTAATTAAATAGAGGTATTGATACTCTACATTGGTACCAATTGGGCAATCTAAATCAATACATATTCTCTCTCGAATTAAGAATCTCCCACCTTCAATCTCATTAGTGGTTCTCTTTACCTCACTAATCTAGTTCAAGAGGTATTAAGACTAATTACCTATTCTTTATTTAGGGGAAAGGATGTCCCTATCTCTAGGGTAGACCCATATGGTAAATTAACCAATCATGCCTATCAATTTTAACCCTATCTCTTAAAATCATTGACGTCAAGATAAACATAATAATCAACAATTCAACACGAATCTAGCAATTGAATGCCATAATAGATTTCAATAAATTAAAATAGAAGCCAAAATCTAACAAATATAAATGCTTAATCACAAAGTGAATGATGAATGCTTGACAAAAATAGGAAAATAAATACAAGAGAAAAGAAAATAAACTCTTAGACAAGTTTTGCTTTTCTTTTCCTTGAATCTCATCCTTGAAGATGCTTTCTCCTTTTAAAAAATGGCCTGGATCCCTTACCTAGATTCCTTTTTAGGGCTCTAGGGTTTGGATGTTGCTTTTCTCCTACTTGATTCGCGGTTGATAAGGCAGCAAAAAGAACTATTTATAGAGGAGCTTGAAAATCCTTGAAATCTGCTATGTAATGATTGGTCCCGACTTGAACTGGAGCCTGTTATGCACTTTTCTTGATGATCTTGTAATCCCATTCTAAACCGGCACTATCTATCCTTCTATCTGGTGCCTGTTAGTATTGTTGTTTTGGCTCTTAAACTCTTTGGAAATAACTAGTACCTCTTCAGTTGTTGAACCGTTACCTGTTCATAAATGCAATTGGTGCTTGTTATCTCTCGAATGTTATCCTTAAATTCTCTTCTAAGAACTATCACCTGTTTTCTATGTTATCTGGCACTTTGCTCTATTTAGCTTTGTTTCTCTAATTATCCTCTACTTATGTTTTTGTACAAAAAAAGACAAAAATAAAGGGAATGAGAAGTCATCTAATAATAAATTTGGCATTACCTAGCACAAATGACTAAGAAATATAATAATAATTAGCACTCATCTACCTACAGTTGTAAAGACGATAATACGCTCTATGTAACACCTATCATTGAGATCGGAAAAATATACTAACTTCTTTCTCAATGACATTTTCCATCCTTTAATATCTAGTTTGGTAATCCATGACTTCAGTATGTACCCACATATCTCAGGGAACTACCCAAAAGTATATGTACTAAGTTACGTTCCCAGGGCTCTGAATTATTTAGATTATCATGAACAATTACAAGTGATTGTTGTCTTCACTAAGTGAAATATAAAACTCCATTATAAATATTTGTCTTGATTAACTAAAGTCATATATTGAACGTATAAAGCTATTGGCCTTGCATTAAGACCTCGCCATTATTCATCAAAGTGTACAAGTCCAACTTCACTAGATCTTCAATTTATGATCAAGTCTTAGGGTACTTGTCCATGCAATAGCAATGATAGTCCAATCTTTATTATTATGATACTTTTATAAAGATTACTCTCAAGTGGTCCAATTCTACGTATTCCAAATATGCTTACACTATTAGCATGAGAGAACTACTCACTGGTTAAAGGTAAACCATTCCCTGATTAGAAATCATAGTATAATGATCTAAACCTTGACAAAGCGCCCAAATTCATCAATCGATCAGGAAAGTTTCCATGATCTACACCTTACTGTGAAATCATGACCCAATCATGTAAATAACTTACTAACACACTTGGATCTTAATATGCATATATATATATATATATATATATATATATATATATGCGAACAACCATTGATGAATGAAATATTTTATTTACTTTTCAAAATATAAAAATACATTGTGTATTTTGGGCATACATTCCAATAATATCCTACTTGCAGTAAATAGACTATGATAGTCCATATGCACTTATCTCTACGACTTCCAAGTGTCTCTAAAATACTTTTTTGGTCAAAGGCTTGGTAACATGATTTGCCAGATTATTTGAAGAAGAAATCTAATTAACCACTATTTCTCATTTCTAGATAAACTCCCAGATCAAGCGATATTTCCTATCAATATGCTTACCCTTCCTAGGTTCCTTATATTTTGACACAACTCCAAAATTGTCACAATATATGTGAATAAGACAATCCATTTATGGCACAACTCCAAATTCTGTGGGGAACTTCTAAAGCTAAACCACTTCTTTAGAAGCCTTTAAAGCTGCCGCATGCTCATCTTCTATGATGGAATCAGTAATGTAAGATTGCTTAATACTCATCCATGAAATGACCCCTCTAGAGAAAGTAAAAACATCTCTATGAGTATATTTTCTTTCGTGTTTATCTACCTGGAAGTCTGAGTTAGTATAATCAGTAGGAACTTAATTATCAACTCTATAGACAAGCATATAATCCCTCGTTCCCTTCAAGTATATGAGTATATGCTTTACAACTTACTAATGTTCTTTCTTAGGTTTGACTAATATCTGCTGACCATGCCTAGAAAAAATAAATAAATATCTAACCTTGTACAAAGCATGGCATAGAAGAATAATTCTATAAGAGAATAAATCATGAAATTTTATTTTCACTACTTAAGTTAAAACCATTTATAGGAACTAAATTTGAAACACTTAAATTCAAATTATTGTCCATGTCAAGGATAATACCTTAAAGAAATTGAGATTTTAAGTGGCGTAATGTAAAAGCTGAAAATCCTTATTCACATATCCTTATTAAATGATTACATTACCCTACAAAAATAAGCATATAAACAAATTCTTTATTTACTACTTAGACTACAATAGCTTTGGAAGTTATGGAACTTAAGTTGGTCCATCATTCCTAATTTATATGAATCACTTGGTTTGTATTCTTGACCTAGGAAATGAGGTGAATCTCGTTGAATAGATATAAACTTCTTTAATTCAACTTTAATAGCTTTAGTTTTATCTATTCAAATATATAGATTTACATGAGTTTTGCTTGGTTGATAGAATTGAATTAAATTTTCATATCAAGAGAAAAAGAATATCTCTGCCATGATTGCCATTGATTGACAAAAATCCACAATTTTTGTAAAATGCTTTTGCATATGGTGTTGTGGTTTGTTACAATTTGCTTAAGGACAAGTAAAAGCTTAAGTGTGAGGGAGTAATGAGTGCATAATGTGCATATTTTCATATTAATTGTGCAAAAATGTTTAGGATTTATGAATAAATAACTACTTGTTCCCGCTATTTTTTCCTAGTTTGTGTAGAATGCTTAGCTAAAGATTTATTAGATAAACAATTTGAAAAAGCCTAAAAAAGGAGCTAAAGAAGAAGGTCCAACCGATGCCTGGTAAAGCCATGAGCAGGCACCGGTTCATTACAAAAATCCAAAAATTTCAAACTATTGGGAGTAACCGTTGTCGGTCTAGACCTTGAATAGGTGTTAGGTCATAATTTGATTTTTTTTTTTAAATTAAGTAATTGGCACCGATTTATATTGGTGAACAAGTGCCGCTTCATGTTGCAGAAAGTGCTGTTCTTAGGAATTTTCATAGGTTTCCAAAGAGCACTATATATACCCATGTTCAGTTATTTCAACTATGAAGTTAGAGAAGGGAAGAGCTAACAAAATTCATAAAGCTCCAAGAAAGAATCCAAGGAGAGGATCTGGGCTTCCATTGAAGAGAAGAAGGATATTATTAAGGAAGATTGTCAAGAACAAGAAAGTGCCACTTCTCTAAGAGTTTACTCACTTTCTTCTTGTATTTCTTACTTTGATTTTGAATGGGTATTCTTGATTTATGATGTATTAAAAGGGTTGAATACTTATTTTGTTGAATCTTGATTTCTATTTTTTAATTACAATCAATTTTGGTATTCAATGACCAAATTTGAATTGTGTATACTGATTGGTTAGGATATAGAGGCTTCATTTGTCAATTTACTTGATGAGTTTTCCTTTGATTAGCTCAAGAAAGTGATTGAAGGATTAGAACTAGGTGATTGAAGTGTTGTGAGGTTACCTATAGATAGGAACACCATTTCCTCCAATTTGAGATGACTAATTAATCTTAATGTGATAGGAATCAAGTTAGGTATGAAGGTCATTTTCAAGAAGGGGGAAGAAGGACAAAATCACACTTCATGGTTCTATGGGTAAGAAAAATATTCAAGAGGATTCAAGGGAAATTTCAAGATAACAAATTCAACAAACCCAGGTCCAAGATGATTGTGAAGAGATGGATGGTAAAGGAAAGGCCAAAAGACGCACACCACAAGCAACAACCCAAGTAGAGGATTGAGTCAATCTTTAAACAAGGATTGAAGGCCAAAGGAGTAATAAGAAGAGCTCAAAACGACCGACATTTCATTTGAAAGATCAAGGGGACACATGGGAAAGAAATGAATGTCAAATGAGCATAGATTAGAGTGCAACAAAACTATGGAGGGCGACCAGAGCCTACCCAGTGTAGGGTGAAAATTTGGACCCAGAGCTAGCCTAAAGTTTGCCCGATTCTGTTTTGGACAGAACCGACTCGGCGCCAGGTGCATCTAGACTTGGTGCTGGCCCTAGTCGGGCCTATCCCGACTTTTTGCTATTTTTCTTGTTTTCATCTTTTTACGCTTGTAATTTCATTTGCACGACTTTTATTATGTTTTAACCTATTTTAAGGTACATAACAGGGCCTCAAAACTGGTATTAAGGCCATTTAATAGTTATGATTAGTTTGCTAATTGGTTTAGAGCAAGACATCTATAAATATGCCATTATAGCTCTTGTAAACACTACTTCTGATATTTTTGAATAGAGAAATCTTTTGTTCTCTCTAGAGAGAGTTCTTGAGAGTGATCCTTTTAGGTGATTCTCAAATCAATCAAGACTACTCTTAGTCTTTAGTCCAACCTAAGAATCTAATCTCTAATCTTCTTAGGATAGATCATTATCCTTTCTAAAGTGGGTCTTAGATTCCTAGCTAATCTAGAGCTCCTCTAAGAGTTCAATTGGTTGCCTAAATTTTCACAACCCATTTGTTCTTGATCCTTCTTCGGTTAGGGGTGTTTGTGTTGGGGATATGCCCTAGAGTCAATTTGTACTTATACAATTGTTATTATGTTTTATATAATAATATGAGGCTTTCCTTTCCATGAATAGTAAGTTTTGTTTTGTTGGTCATCAAGTACGTGACTTGATAGTAAAACCCTACAATGAATACAATGACTATTCTAAAACTGTCCCTGATCGATTATTATTATTAGAATAATAATAAATTAAGATTAGTATGTTTGTGACTTGATGGCTATGTTTTACTGGCCATGGATATTTGTGATATCGAGTCAAGACATAAATAAATGTTAGAGAACATTGTATTGGACATGACCCACTGTGAGAGTACTTCATGGAATATGTCATAAGTACTTTCTAGCCATAATAATATTGAAAGTCCTTCGACCTAAATTCATCATAGTTTCTTACTTGATAAATTCTATATTTTGACATTGTCTAAAGTTGTCTTTAACCAGATAATAAATTAGACTACTCGTTGGATATAGAATAAATCAAGGAGAGGAATATGATTGATTGTGAAGGAATTTGTCCCTCTCAGTTATGGGAGAGATATCCATGGGCCCCTTGATAAGTTAGACTGTTAAAATGCATGGCCGTGCTCAAATATATCAATCTAAGATATTGATATCATTTGTTTGAACAGTCTACTATGAAATCAAGAAATAATTGATTAAGCTTAATAAGGATGACATGCTCCGTGCCTTATGCTTAATCTGGATATCGTGTGACAAAAGGACTAAATATAAAATTATGGTTTGGTTCAAAGAGATCACCGATCTTCATTTAACCTGGATAGTTATAATGTTTTGCTACAAGCCGCTTATAACTTGTGGGCCATTTAAATATGATTTAGGCACGCTGCCAGTGTTAAATGAACCTATAGGGTCACACAATAAGCGAACTTGTTAGGTTATTTTTCTGGTGACCAGGTTCGATGAATCTGGATGATATCCAGATTATAAGAATCGACTCCAGTAAAATAATTAGTTAAATTACCGAGATAATGGCAGAATCTTATCATATCAGTTTTAATTTAATTTGAATTTAAATTAGAATATGATAAGATATTATTAGGGTTGGACTCTAAGAGGTTCGAGGGTTTTTTAAGAAAACCCTAGCCGTCTTTCAATAGTCCAATTTTTCGGTTGAGAACATTCGTGCCATTCTCTACCAGAGAAAAAAAAACCTCTCAAACCCTAGGCGCTAGCACTCCCCGGGTATCGAGTGAGTTCGCGGTGTGTATCCGATAGAGGACGTTCGCATACTGCAGCGTCTGGTGATTGTTCGGGTTGAACGTACAACAGCGCAACCAGAATCGAAGGATTTCGATTACAGCAACCAGAGGTAATTCTTAAATCTTAGATCTTCTTAATCGTTTACTTGGGTCCTCGGGAGGGATTCGTAGATGTTTTCCGCGTTTAGGAGTCCACGAATCCCAACAGTTTGTTTGTTGATTTAGTTGGCTTAGTTTATTAGATTTTAGGTTCTAGGTAGCTAGTTTAACTAGGTTCTAGTCTTGAATTAGATCTCTTGGTTTTGAGCTTCAAATCTCAAATTGGTACTCCTTAAGATCATATTAAAGAGTATGGTATCAGAGCAAGGTTTTGTTGATTCTTATTAACACAACTTTCTTTGGACAAAAGATTAAACCTTCATTAAGAGCTTGTTGAATTTTCTCAATTTTCGTCAATTATTTTTAGGCCATTTTTTGAATGCTTGGGACTCAAAACTATACCATGAACTTGATGTTAAATTGATCTTATATGTTGGTATGATGTTTGATGAATCATTTGGCATGAATATTTGTGGATTTTGAATTCAACCAAGTGAAAAATATATTACTGCAATTTCTTAATCTCGTAACTATTTTTCTTGCAATTTTTGAAAGTCAAGAACGTCAAATTGTGCTATGGGCTTGTTGTGAAATTGAGCCTACATGTTTGATTGATAATTAGGAAGTTACTTGAGGTTTAAAATTACAGAAATTTTGAGGTTTTTTGGGCATTTTTGCTACAAAATTCTGAACGGAAGAAAATCTCGTAACTCATATTTATGCTAATTTTGGGAGCTATAAAACTCAAGTTTTGGCTATGTTCTTGCCTTGAAATTGTTCCTTGATGTTAGTATAACCATTGGGGATTGATTTTTGTCGTGAATTTTGAGTTTTGGGGCTGTTATAAGGAAGAAAATTTTGGAGTAGCTTGAGTTACGAGCTTGCATACAAGATATTTGATATTTTGCTTCTATGACTTGTGATTGTGTAAACATGACTAGCAAATGCTTCCTATGATGAATTCCTATTATTTTCTTACTTAGTAACTTGTTTTGAGTAAGAATTATCCTTTTGTTACTAGTAGAAAATTGTTTGTCATTATGTTCTATGCTATAGTTTGGGAAAATTGTTAGGTGCATGCAAGTCATATCACTTGTCCTTGAATTTTTGAACTCCTTGTGCTATTGTTACCTTGAGTGAGTTAATTATGCATCAAAATTATATCCTTGGAGTTGTGATAGCATCCTAGCATTTAAAAATCCTTCATTTGAGTAATTTCCCACCAAGTGTTTGATGAAATGCCTAAGTGACTTTACAATCCATTGTATGAGTTCTTAGCTAGAATCTTCCACTTGTAATTAACTTCATTGTTTTATTTCTTATTATTGGTGGGTTGAATACTTGGTTTTAATCTTCTTGAGATATTTGGAAGTGAATTGAACTTGTCTATCTTTGAATCCTTGCTATTTTTGCTCAGTGAGTGCCTTCATAAATCACTCTTAAAATCTTGAGTTTGTTGAGCCTTAATTCTTTGAAATTCTTGCTTGAACTTGCCTTGTCCTTAGTAAACATCAAGTTTTGAATTGAATTCCCCTAAGACCCCTAGTTGATTGTCCTTAGAGGGTTGGCTTGACTTTTCTAATTGGACTAATTCCTAAGGAATTAGGGAGGTTGTTTTGGGAAAGAATATTTGAGGATTTGAGTGTTGAAAGAAAAAGGCAAGAGGGTAATCTCATTGTGATAAAAGCCATGAAGAGTGCAAACACGACTGAAGAGTCACCACTAAAAATTGAGTATAAACACATGAGGGAATGAAGTGAGGAATTTTTCTTGTGTTTTCAACTTAAATCTTATAGGTTCATCTCTTGAAAGAAAATTCACAACGGCTAGTTGGAGTGATAGTGAAAGGTATGACTGTGATGAGGAGTCTTACTCCAATGGAAGTAATTATAGGGGATATAAAGAATATGAATATAACTATGATTAAGATTATTGGGAAAATGAAGATGATCATGTGAATTTGCTTGATTATGGAGATGAGTCTTATAGTGATAGCTATGATGAAGGGCTAAGCACGAGTGGAAGAGGATATAGCGGGTTTGATGGAAAAGAAAATTGGAAATATAAGAAGGATGACTATGGGAGCATGGGGTATTTGGAAGAACATGATGAAGGGCCAAGCATAAGTAGAAGGGAATATGATAGATGTGAAAGAAACTACTGGGATAATGAAAAAGAATGTGAGGGGGTTTATGTGGAAGGAATACAAAAACATTCAAAGGGTAAATTCAAAGAAGGAAGAGGATATGGAGAATAGGGAGTTGAAGTACAATAAGAAGTTGGTGCCTCCGTTCTGTGGGAAGAGAGATTGGAAGGAGTATTATGAATAGAAAAGAAGAATGGAAGAATTGTTTAAATACTTTGCACCTAGTGGAGGTTTCAAGATGAAATGAGCACTAATGGGCTCTTCTAAAAATGTTTTAGAATGGTGGAAGAAAATGAATGCACAAAGAAGTCGAAGTGTGCATCAAACGGTGGATTCTTGGGAAAAGATGAAAGAATTGATGGGGTAGAGGTTTGACCCCGTTGAGTGCCAAATATGTGGATGTTTTGCTCACATGACCCGTAATTGTCCAAGAAGTTCTTAGCATAGTGAGGGAAGTACAATGCAAAATTTTACAAAGGAGAAATGAGGAGAAAATAAGATTATGTTTGCTCTACTAGTTAGGAATATGATTATAGTATATGTGTTACCCAAGATTGAATGATCAAGGAAGAAGTTTTGATTTGCAAAAGGGTAGTGAGCATTGTAGTGGCTATGGGCACAAATCATTTGGTTGTCATTGGAAGTTCTCTACTTGCCAAATAGAATTTTATGTTATATGATGGGTATACTTGCCCACAAGTGTGTTGTGTGAGTAATTTTTGGTACTTTGGACTGAAACTTGGTTAAATCGTGTGAATTGTTGAGACCTTTTCGTATGAACAAGCATATGTATGCACGCACAACATTCTTGCAAATCCACTAGGCGTAAGTCTAGAAAGTTATTGATTTCAATGTTGAATGGAATTGTCAAATATCTTTGTGTGATGTTGAACCTTTGGTAAGGTTACTTAAAATATTCAAGATTAAGTATTCATGTGAGATAGCTACAAGTACTTTAGGCGTAATTAATTTCCTAGTTACCCTGGGATGATGGATAGAATTCTATCCAGAAAGTTTAAATAGGAAATTGATTTTTTTACAATTTATATGGCAAATTTGGTTGAGCTAGAAGGTAGTGGACCAAAGAATTAATTAAGGTAATGAGTGGGGTTTTACCCAGGAATATGAATAGTGTGGATTTCTATTTCTTGTAGTGCTCCACCGGTAAAAGAGAACTTAAAAACTCAAAATTTATGAAATAAAATTGGGAGCAAATAAATCACCAAGTTTTTTGTAATGGTTCAAGACTTTTGATAAATATAAGTAATGTTCCTAAATTGTGTTGTGGATAAATTACCTAACAAAATTTATTTTCTCATTGTACATGGATTGTTCTTGCCAGACTTCCCAAGAATAATATTTTATTTTGAAAATTCATAAAGGCATTCCGATTATAATTATATTTTTTCAAGTTATTCTTTCTCATGACATGCCTTTTAAATAGATTCACGTTTATCGTACAAGACGTACTGAGATGAGCTTTAATCGCACACGATTTTCTAGCAACATTTTCAGTATAATATGAGCATATCAAGATTGTGAAGTTACAATTATCTCGTTGTAATAGTGATATTCTTGATACAGTAAATCATTGGCCTTATCCGGATGTTAGATTATTCTATTTTGCAATATGAGTTGTAATAGATCCTAAAATGGATTCTAATTTAAGTTTAGAAATTTTACAGTTTATCTATTTATTTATTTAATTCGGGGCATGCAAGTTCTGTACAGAGCTTGCATGGCAATTTGTTGGCCTAAATTAAAAATAGCAGCAATCTAACTATAACACCCCTACTAAAGGTAACAACTGAAGTATATCAACACCGAGTGTCACCCCGTCCAGTTTCCCAAATAACGGGTCTTTATAACAAAAATAACAAAGTATACAAAGTCCAGATCCATACAACAACCCATACTGATGGTCACATACACATATATAACAGAAAATCTCATACATGAAAATTCTACTTCACATCAGTAATAAGGTGCATTATTAAAAGAGGGAATGTCCAGACCTAAACTGCTGTCATTGTGGTATCGTCCTTTTATCCGTGGGTCTGCTCAACTCTGAATCCTACAAAAGGGGTAAGATAAAAGATATTTATGAGTGAAAAATCACCCAGTAAGTCCTGTGTGTGCTAGTACTTTATGAAAGAGCAGAGTACATAAACTTTCGTGATGTAGTGATATTGCATTGAATATTTTGGGTGACTTTTGGATAGATCATGTTATAATTTAATGCAATATGAGGTTTATTTGGACAATTTACTCTCTTTTATAGTTATTTGATTTTTCTAGGGACTTGAATGAAAAAACACACAAGTTGGGGGTTGAAGAAGCAATTTCCAAAAGATCTCATGAGGAGAGTTAAATTCGGCGGCGGATTCATCAATCAGGGGTCAAATTGAACTCTCCAATGGGCTCCAATGAAGATAAAAGCCGAAAAGAGCAAATTTTGGAAGAGGAAGCCATGAGGGACAAATTTTGTTCAATTTCTTTTGATATTAGCTTTAGGTATTATCTTCCTAGGATTTTTTTGTTGTAATTTTGAGAGGATTTTCCATTGTTGAACACATATTGGAGGCTACTCGTGGACAAACTTGGAGATCGTATTACTATACTGTGATGTTTTTGAAGGATTTGAAAATAATAGAGAGCATGCACGGTGGAATAAAAATGGATAGAAAAAAACATAATAGAGCATGGTGGGATTAAAATCATACCTCTTGGTGCCTTAAACCTTGAAGATTGTAGGAGAGTTGATTGAAGCACAAAAAACAGCTTTCTTCTTCCCCGTGGAGTGAAGCTTCCGGTACCGGTTGTTCTCCTCCGGTGCAATGCTTGGCTTTTCAATTCTCGGAATACTACCCTCCCTAATCCTTGTTGGTGAACACAGATTTGGGTGAGAAGAAGATCAGACACGCACTATCTCTTGGTTGGCTTCCTTTGGTTTCATATGTCTAGAAAACAAAACCAAAATCCAGTGAAAACCAAGAGACATGAAGCCAGTGAAAAACTAACATACACGAAAGGGTGAGAGATTTTTATTTTTATTTTTATTTTATTTTTCCACACAGAAAGCCAAGAGTCATGAAATCAAAAATAATTATTTTGATAAAAATAATATTCCCGGGATTTAATATTTCAAACACTCGAATATTATTAAAAAGAATAAATTTTGGCTTCTCCCTAAACTCTTCTGAACTGTGTCTGGAAAAATCCTATGGTCCAAGCTATTGGGCTAAAATAATATTTATTATTTTTCTTGGACCCGAAAAACCCAAAATAATAAACATTAATTATGTTCCTTGGGATTAAATAAATAATCCAATAAATAATTAATGTGCCCAAATGAACCAAAAAAATAATTAAACTTTAATTATTTATTTCTTGGGATTAATTAAATAAATAACCCAATAAATAATTAAGTATTAATTATTTTCCTCTAGTTTAAGTCCAGGTTAATTTTTCTAATTATTCAAACTGGACCTCAGCCCTGAATAATTAATTAACCAATTAAACTAGATAATAAATTTCTCTCAATTTATTTTATTCTAGTCCAATAATAAATTAGACTTCCTGAATAACATAAAATCCTCTCAACTGAAACCAATTTCTCAACCCAAAATTGATTAGGACTTACGGGCTATTCCAAGGACCAAAAAGACACATCGCCTTGGCTACTAAAATGACCAAAATACCCCTGCTATAAAAATAGTTGTATTTTACATTTTAAATATTTCCTAATATCACCATAAGGAAATATTGACCCCAAGGACAATGCTGCATTAGCAAAGTCTTCGACTTACAAGTGAAATGACTAAAATACCCCTCTACACATCGTCGTACATTTAGAGAGGAAGAAGTGTACTAACACCCCTCTAAATGACATCTACCATCCTTAGGCCTCTAGTCCAATGATCCACGACTTCCTGGAGTGTTTTCGCTTTCCAAGGGAGCTACCCTAAAGCAAACATCCAAGTAATGTTTCCTAAGGCCTTGGCTATTTAGATTATTCATATAACCACAAGGGGCAATATAGTGTAGAAACTATCTTGTACAAGTTTGCCTTAACTAACTAGTTACACATACCCAACATGCAAGTATATTGGCCCTACGATAGAATCTCAACTATAGCATATCAAAGTATATGCTTCCAGGTTCGTCAGACCACCAACTCATACTCAAGTCGTAGAGTACTAGTCCATGTTGTAGCAGTAGTAGTCTAGGTTTCTACCATATAGTACTTTTAAGAAACCACTACTATAGGTCCTATTCTACGTATTCGAAATACGCTTATGTCATGAAGTGAGTGAACTACTCACTGGCTAAAGGTAAGCCATTCCCCATTTAGAATTCAAAACAGAATAACCTAAACATGATGAGATTCCCATTCTCATCAATCGGTTAAGAACAAATGTTTATGTGTTAAGCAACCCGTGATCCATACCTTACTGTGAAAGACCTCCATTCACATGGACCACTTATTCAAACACAATGGGTCTTTTCCAAACAAAATTATGCACAAACAAAAAGTAAATTCATAAATGAACGATTTCTGAAATAAATTCTTTTGTTAAAACGTTCGATTTTTGTATATCAGAAACCTAGTCTAAGAGGGCACATTCCCAACAATTTTCTCATACCTTCTCTTTTAATTTGTTCTTGAATTTCTCTTCAATTATGTATTAAGTTCTTATTCTAAGGCCTTGATGTAGCTAGTATTGATTATTATATTATCTTGTGATTCCGTTATTTGAAGGGCGTTACTAAGTCTTTGCCTGATTATTATACTCAAAGCAATTGAATACCTGATCACCATTCAGATTGATTTATCATTCACTAGGAAAATTCGAAAGATGACTTAGTTAATTAGGATAGGTAATTACACCACAAATTACATGTGAAATAGAAATATATTTGCATGGTTTGTGTGATCATTATAATGTCATGTTCTTGAATGCGTTCCTTTGAATTGAATTCAACATAGAAATATAGTTTGGTTATTTTGAGGAATAGAATTAATATACCTTGAAAAAGGATATTGGTTAATTTTGGACATTGATTAACTGATAAGGTACACTCTAGAATAATGGGTCACGTTGGTAATATAAGAGTTAATCTAGTGAAATCATGCGCCTTAGATCATATCATTACAATCTTTATCTGGGAAGAAGTGCTAGTGTAGTTATTTCAGTTTAATTCTCAAAGCAACAATCATTGGAATCTTTGTTTTCTTTTAATTCAAGTTAGAATTAATTTTATTGGAAGGAGTTTTAATTTATAATCTCTATGGGACGATCTTGTTACTATAAACAAGATCTAGTACACTTTCTAGTGCTCCGAATTGGTATCAAGTTTTTGGCGTCATTGCCGAGAATTAGTAAATTAAAAAGTTCTTCTTTTGATTTTAACTTTGATTTGATTTCTATTTCTGTTTTTATTCTCTCAAGTGTGCATATTGTGGATAAATTTTAAGTGGTGCATGTTTAGAAACCATACTGCAGATTTAATACCCTTTGATTCAGAAATGAGCGTACTTGCAGGCAAACTCGAGCTAATCGGAGGGTTGAAGCAATGGCCAATAATGGAGGAAATCAAGCACATGATGATGGGCCAGAAAATCCATTACAACCATTGGCTCCCTTGGGAGTCAATAACCCAGCCCATCCCCGATTAAGGGATTTACAAATGCCCACCATTGCTACCAATCCGTCATGTATTAGGCTAGGCAATACTGCAAGGAACTATGAGTTGAAAAACTTCCATCTTCATCTACTTCCAACTTTTAATGGATTGAAAAGCTGAGGATGCTTTGGGATTTCTGCATGAATTCTATAGTACAGCGCAAACATTCCCCTTGAACAATCTATCCGAAAAGGAACTCAGGCTTAGATGCTTTCCATATTGTTTAAAGGGGGATGCAAGATAATGGCTACTAGGTTTACCCAAAGGATCCATGAGCACTTGGGATGAGGTCTATGAGGTATTCATGTTTAAATATTATCCGTCTCAAAAGACCATGGATTATAGAAGCAGGATTAGTTCTTTCAGGCAAAGAGAAGGAGAGGCATTTCATGAAGCATGGGACAGGTTTAAATTGTTATTGACCCAATGTCCTCACCATGGTTTCTCTCTTTTATTGATTACTCAATTTTTTTATGAAGGACTAACTCCTATGTGTCCGACTTTAGTGGATACTGCTGTAGGTGGATATCCAGGTGATAAGAATGCTCAAGAGCAGCAAAGTATCTATGAGAATTTAGCAAGAAATTCTCAATAAAAGGCCGTGAGAGGAAGAAGAGCTGTAGTGCATGAAATCCACACTCAGCCTGATATTGCTTCAAAACTAGCAGAGCTAACTAACCAATTTAGCCTGTTGATGACTCGAGAAGGGAGTGGCACTAGAGAGGTATGTGCACTTTGTGGAATGCACGAGCATACTACTAATTGTTGTATGAATGCAGGGAGCCACCCTTCTATGCTGGAGGAAGCAAATTATATGGGAACTCAGTGACAAGGGCCATCCTAACGGAACGATCCATTCTCAAACACCTATAATCCGGGATGGAAGAGCTACCCAAATTTTTGCCTGGAGAGATCAGAATATGCAAAGGCAAAGAGCACCTCCTGAATTCCAGAAGAATAGGGTACCATTTCAACAGACACAAGCACAACCACCACAACATTCACCTCCGACCATTAGAAGAAAAATGTGAATCTGCCATGGACTTTTGCCACGGAAAATTTTCCGTGACAATCAACGATGAATTTTGCCACGGAATAGCAAAATTCAAGCAACTTGCAAGGGAAAATATACCATAGCAATTCCGTGGCAATTTGCCACAGAATTGCTAGGGAAATAGTAGCAAATAGCGATGAAAACATATTCCGTTGCAAATCGGTAAAAAAAAAAAAAAAGGCACCAAAACATTATGCCTTTGTTTTTCTTTGTTAATTATTGTCACGTATTAATTTTTTCTTTGTTTTTCTAATTTTTATTATATTTATTTTTATTTCATACATTTTAATTAAAATGGTCAAATGTTTCATAGACATTTTATTTTTTTATCTCCAACTTATTTATTCTTGAAAAATAATTGATACTAATTTAAAATACAATGTAATATATTAGTGTTTTGAAATATATGTGTGTATTAAAACAAAAAATTTTAATGAGATGATATAATTTTTTTATCACAACAAAAGCCAAAGAAAATATCAGTACAATTAACTATATTACCATTTAGAATATACAAAACATATGTTAGGCAAAATAGTGACAAAAAGAATAAGAATATTTCATTAATTATTTTCCGTGGCAAGTCCGTGGCAAATTGCCACGGATTATGTTATTCCATGGCAAATCCCAAGCAAATTGCGAGGGATTTGCCACGGATTTGGTTTTTTCTTTTTTATTTTAATTATTATTATATTTATTTTGATTAAAATGGCCCAGTGTTTTATAAACTTTTTGTTTTTCTATCTCTAACTTATTTACTCTTGAAAAACAACTGATATGAATTTAATATAGAATACAATATTTTTGTGTGTAGAAATATATGTGTATTAAATTAAAAAATTTAATAATATGATATAATTTTTTTTTGACAACAAAATCCATTGAAAATATCAGTGCAATTAACTATATTACCATTTAGAATATACAAAAAGAATATGTTATGTAAAATTTTGATAAAAAGAATCAGAAAATTTCATAAATTATTTTCCGTCTCAAAGGATTTGCCACGGATTGTGTTAGTCCACGGCAAATTCCTAGCAAATTGCAAGGAATTATTGTCACTTATTAATTTTTTATTTTTTTATTCTAATTTTTGTTATATTTATTTTTATTTCACACATTTTAATTAAAATGGTAAAATGTTTTATAGACATTTTATTTTTTTTATCTCTAACTTATTTATTCTTGAAAAATATTTGATATTAATTTAAAATAGAATGTAATATATTTGTGTGTTGAAATATATGTGTGAATGAAAATAAAAAATTTTAATGAGATGATATAATTTTTTTTATCACAACAAAAGCCATAGAAAATATCAATGTAATTAACTATATTACCATTTAGAATATACAAAAGATATGTTAGACAAAATAGTGATAAAATGAATAAGAATATTTCATTAATTATTTTTCATGGCTAGTCCATGGAAAATTACCAAGAATTTGCCACGAATTATGTTATTCCGTGGGAAATCCCAAGCAAATTGTGAGGGATTTTCCACGGATTTAGTTTTTTCTTTTATATTGTAATTATTGTTATATTTATTTTGATTAAAATGGTCTAATATTTTTTAAAATTTTTGTCTTTCTATCTCTAACTTATTTATTCTTGAAAAAGAATTGATTCGAATTTAAAATAGAATGTAATATTTTTGTATAAAGAAATATATGTGTGTATTAAAATAAAAAAAATTTAATAATATGATATAATATTTTTTTACAACAAAATTCCTTGAAAATATCAGTGAAATTGACTATATTGCCATCTAGAATATACAAAAAATATGTTAGGTGAAATAGTGATAAAAAGAATAAGAAAATTTCATTAATTATTTTCCATGCAAAGGATTTGTCACGGATTGTGTTAGTCCATGGCAAATCCCTAGCAAATTGCAAGGGATTATTGTCACGTATTAATTTTTCCTTTTTTTATTCTAATTTTGATTATATTTCTTTTTATTTCATACATTTTAATTAAAATGTTCAAATGTTTTATAAACATTTTATTTTTTTTCTCTAACTTATTTATTCTTGAAAAATATTTGATACTAATTTAAAATAGAATTTAATATATTAGTGTGTTGAAATACATGTGTGTATTAAAATAAAAAATGTTAATGAGATGATATATTTTTTTTTTTTTCACAACAAAAGCCATAGAAAATATCAGTGCAATTAACTACATTACCATTTAGATTATACAAAAGATATGTTAAGCAAAATAGTGATAAAAAAATAAGAATATATCATTAATTATTTTCCATGGCAAGTCCGTGGCAAATAGCAAGCAAATTGCTAGGGATTTGCAATGGATTTATTTTTTTTCTTTTTTATTCTAATTATTATAGTATTTATTTTGATTAAAATGTTCCAATGTTTTATAAACTTTTTGTTTTTCTATATCTAAGTTATTTATTCTTGAAAATGAATTGATATGAATTTAAAATAGAATGTAACATTTTTGTGCGTAGAAATATATGTGTGTATTAAAATAAAAAATTTAAATAATATGGTATAATTGTTTTTTACAATGAAATCCATTGGAAATATCAGTGCAATTAACTCTATAACCATTTACAATATACGAAAAATATGTTAGGCAAAATAGTGATAAAAAGAATAAGAAATTTTCATTATTTATTTTTCGTGGCTACGGATTTGCCACGGATTGTATGAGTTTTTGGTAAATCCCTAGCAAACTGCGAGGGATTTTTGCCACGGATTTATTTTTTCTTTTTTACTTCTAAATTTTATTATTTTTATTCCATACTTTTTGATTAAAATGGTCTAAAGTTTAATAAATATTTTCTTTTTTTATCTCGAAATACTTTATTCTTCAAAACGAATTGACACGAAAGTAAAAAATAATGCATCATTTTTGTGTGTAGATATATATGTGTGTATTAAAATAAAAAATTTTAATGATATGATTTATATATATATATATATATATATTGACAACAAAAACCATTGGAAATATCAGTGCAATTAACTATATTACCGTTTACAATATACAAAAAATATGTTAGATAAAATAGTGATAGAAAGAATAAGAAAATTTCATTAATTATTTTCCGTGGCATCGGATTTGCCTTGGATTGTGTTAGTCTGTGCCCTAGCAAATTGCGATGAATTTTTGCTAGGGATTTATTTTTTTCTTTTTTATTCTATTTTTTATTATTTTTATTTTTATTCCATACATTTTGATTAAAATGATCAAATTTTTTATAAACATTTTGTTTTTTTATCTCTAACTTATTTATTCTTGAAAAAGAATTGATACGAATTTAAAATAGAATGTATTACTTTTGTGTGTACAAATATAAGTGTGTATTAAAATAAAAAATTTTAATGATATGATGTAATTTTTTTTCAAACAAAAGCGATCGGAAATATCAGTGCAATTTACTATATTACCAATTACAATATACAAAAAAAATATGTTAGTAAAAATAGTGATAAAAAGAATAAGAAATTTTCATTAATTATGTTCCATTGCCACAGATTTTGTTATTCCGCGGCAAATCCCTAGCAAATTGCAAGGGATTTCTGCCACGGATTTATTTTTTCTTTTTTTATTCTAATTTTTATTATATTTATTTATATTCCATACATTTTGACTAAATTGTCAAATGTTTTATAAACGTTTTGTTTTTTTATCCCTGACTTATTTATTCTAGAAAAAGAATTGATAAGAATTTAAAATAGAATGTAATATTTTAGTGTGTAGAAATATATGTTTATATAAAAAAAATTTAATGATATGATTTAATTTTTTTTTTTTGGACAGAAAACCAATTAAAAATATTAGTTCAATTAACTATTATACCATTTAGAATATACTAAAAATATGTTAGGTAAAATAGTAATAAAAAGAATTCAAAATATTCATTAATGATTAGCCAATGATTATGTTAGTTAGTGGCAAATCCCTAGCAAATTGCGAGGGATTTGCCACGGTTTTATTTTTTTCCCTTTTTTTATATTTATTTAGATTAAAATTATCTAATTTTTTATAATCATTTTGTTTTATATCTCTAATATTATTTATTCTTGAAAAATTATTGATACGAATTTAAAATAGAATGTAATATTTTTGTGTGTAGAAATATATGTGTGTATTAATGTAAAATATTTTAATGATATAATATAATTTTTTTTTTTTGAAAGCCAAAGCCTTTGCAAAATTCAGTGCAATTAACTATATTGCCATTTACAATATACAAAAAAATATGTTAAGTAAAATAGTGATAAGAAGAATAACAAAATTTCATTAATTATTTTCCGTGGCAATGGATTTGCCACGGATTGTGTTAGTCTATTACAAATCCCTATCAAATTGCAAGGGATTTTTGCCATGGATTTATTTTTTCTTTTTTTATTCTAATTTCTATTATATTTATTTTGATTAAAATGGTAAAATATTTTATAAACATTTTTTTATCTTTAACTTATGTATTCTTGAAAACGAATTGATATGAATTTAAAATAGAATGTAATATTTTGTATGTTGAAATATATGCGTGTATTAAAAAAATTTAATGATATGATATAATTTATTTTTTTTTTGACAACAAAAGCCATTGGAAATATCAGCGCAATTAACTATATTACTATTTAGAATATACAAAAAATATGTTTGGTAAAATATTAAAAAAAAGAATAAGAAAATTTTATTAATTATTTTATGCGGCAAATTGCCTTGGATTTGCCGTGGATTATGTTAGTCTGAGGCAAAGCCCAAGAAAATTGCGAGGGATTTGCCACGGATTTATTTTTTCCTTTTTATTCTAATTTTTATTATATTTTTTTTATTAAAATGGTCAAATATTTTTTAAACTTTTTGTTTTTCAATCTCTAACTTATTTATTCAAGAAAAAGAATTGATATGAATTTAAAATAGAATATAAAATTTTTGTGTATAGAAATATATGTGTGTATAAAAATAAAAAAATTTTAATCATATGATATATATATATATATATTGCTAATAAAATCCATTGAAAATATTAGCGCAATAAACTATATTACCATTTACAATATACAAAAAATATATTATGTATAATAGTGATAAAAAGAAGCCGAAAATTTGATTAATTATTTTTTGTGGCAACGGATTTGTCACAGATTGTGTTAGTCCGTGGCAAATCCCAAGCAAATTGCGAGGGATTATTGTCACAAATAAATTATTTCTTTTTTTATTCTAATTTTTATTCCATACATTTTAATTAAAAATGGTCAAATGTTTTTTTAACATTTTGTTTTTTTATCTCTAACTAATTTATTTTGAAAAATAATTGATACTAATTAAAAATTGAATATAATATATTATTGAGCTGAAATATATGTGTGTATTAAATTTAAATATTTTTAAAATATGATATAATTTTTTTTGACAACAAAATCCTTTGGAAATATCAGTGCAATCAATGATATTACCATTTAAAATATACAAAAAATATGTTAGGTAAAATAGTGATAAAAGGAAAAAGAAAATTTCATTATTTGTTTTTCCCGTGGCAACGGATTTGCCGTGGATTGTGTAAATTTGTGGTAAATCCCTTGCAAATGGCGAGGGATTTTTACCATGGATTTATTTTTTTCTTTTTTTCTTCTAATTTTTATTATATTTATTTGTATTCCATACATTTTGATGAAAATGGTCTAATGTTTTAAAAATATTTTTTTTATCTTGAAATAATTTATTCATGAAAAAGAATTGAATGAATTTAAAATAGAATGTATTATTTTTGTGTGTAGATATATATGTGAGTATTAAAATAAAAAATTTTATTGGTGTAATATAATTTATTTTTTTAACAACAAATGCCTTTTGAAAAATTAGTGCAATTAACAATATTTCCTTTTACAATATACAAAAAATATGTTTAGTAAACTGGTGGTAAAAACAATAAGAAAATTTAATTAATTATTTTTCATGGCAAATTGCCACGAATTATGTTAGTCCGTTGCAAATCCCTAGCAAATTGCGAGGGATTTTCCACGGATTTATTTTTCCTTTTTTATTCTAATTTTTATTATATTTTTTTGTTTAAAAAGGTCAAATGTTTTATAAACATTTTGCTTTTTTACCTCTTACTTATTTATTCTTCAAAAATATTTTTTATGAATTTAAAATAGAATGTAATATTTTTGTATGTCGAAATATATTTGTGTATTAACATAAAAATTTTAATAATATGATACAATTTTTTTTTTTACAACAAAGGCCATTGGAAATATTAGTGCAATTAACAGTATTACCAATTAAAATATACAAAAAAATTTGTTAGGTAAAATAGTGATAAAAAGAATAAGAAAATTTTATTAATGACTTGCCATAGATTTGCCATCGATTACGTTAGTCCGTGGCGAATCCCTAGCAAATTGCAAGGGATTTTCCACGGATTTATTTTTTCCATTTTTATACTAATTTTTATTATATTTATTTTGATGTAATTGGTCAAATGTTTTGAAATATTTTGTTTTTTTATCTAACATTATTTATTCTTGAAAAAGAACTAATACGAATTTAAAATAGAATGTAATATTTTTGTGTGTAGAAATATATGTGTGTATTGAAATAAAAAATTTTAATGATTTGGTATAATTTTTTTTTTACAACAAAATCCATTTGAAAAATCAGTGCAATTAACTATAATACAATTTACAATATACAGAAAATATGTTAGGTAAAATAGCGATAAAAAGATGAAAAAATTTTCATTAATTATTTTCTGTGGCAACGGATTTGCCACGGATTATGTTAGTCTGTGGCAAGTCCCTAGCAAATTGTGATGTATTTTTGCTACGGATTTATTTTTCACTTTTTATTTTATTTTTTTATTATATTTATTTTTATTCCATACATTGTGATTAAAATGGTCAAATTTTTTATAAACATTTTGTTTTTTTATCCCTAACTTATTTATTCAAGAAAAAGAATTGATACGAATTAAAAAAGAATGTAATATTTTTGTATGTAGAAATATATTAAGTATTAAAATAAAAAATTTTAATGATATGATATAATTTTTTTTAACAACAGAACCAATTAAAAATATCAGTGCAATTATCTATATTACCATTTAGAATATACAAAAAATATGTTAGGCAAAATAGTGATAAAAAGAATTAGAAAATTTCATTAATGATTTGCCACGGATTTACCACAGATTATGTTAGTCCGAGGCAAATACCTAGGATATTGCTTAAGATTTGCCACAGATTTATTTTTTCTTTTTTATTTCAATTTTTAGTATATTTATTTTTATTAAATGGTCAAATATTTTTAAAACATTTTATTTTTAACTCTAACTTATTCCATATTAAAAATAATTGATACAAATTTAAAATAGAATGCAATATTTTTGTGTGTAGATATATATGTCTATGTTAAAATAAAAAATTTTAATGAGATGATATATATATATATATATATATATATTACAACAAAAGCCAATGAAAATATCTGTGCAATTAACTATATTTCCATTTACAATATACAAAAAATATGTTTGGTAAACTAGTGGTAAGAAGAATAAGAAAATTACATTAATTATTTTTCACGGCAAATTGCCACAAATTACGTTATTCTGTTGCAAATCCCTAGCAAATTGAGAGGGATTTGCCACGGATTTATTTTTTCCTTTTTTATTCTAATTTTTATTAAATTTTTTTATTAAAATGTTCAAATGTTTTTATAAACATTTTGCTTTTTTATCTTACTTATTTATTCTTGAAAAATATTTGATACGAATTTATAATAGAATGTAATTTTTTTGTATGTCGAAAAATATTTGTGCATTAACATAAAAAATTTTAATAATACGATACAATTTTTTTTTTTACAACAAAAGCCATTGGAAATATCAATGCAATCAACTATATTACCAATTAAAATATACAAAAAATATGTTACGAAAATAGTGAAAAAAAGAATCAGAAAATTTCATAAATTATTTTTAGTGCCAAAGGATTTGCCCCAGATTGTGTTAGTCCGTGGCAAATCCATAGCAAATTGCGAGGGATTTTTGACACGGATTTATTTTTTCATTTTTATTCTAATTTTTATTATATATTTGTCCATACATTTTTATTAGAACAGTCAAATGTTTTATAAACTGTTTATTTTTTTATCTCTAACTTATTTATTCTTGAAAACAAATTAATACGAATTTAAAATAGAATGTATTATTTTTGTGTGTTGAAATATATGTGTGTATTAAAGTAAAATATTTTAAGGATATGATATAATTTTTTTTTATAACAAAAGCCATTGGAAATATCAAGGCAATTAACTATATTACCATTTACAATATACAAAAAATATGTTGGGAAAATAGTGATAAAAAGAATAAGAAATTTTCATTAATTATTTTCTATGGAATCGGATTTGCCACGGATTGTGTTAGTCAATACTCTAGCAAATTGCGATGAATTTTTGCCACGGATTTATTTTTTCCTTCGTTATTCTATTTTTTATTATATTTATTTTTATTCCATACTTTTTGATTAAAATGGTCAAAAGTTTTATAAACATTTTGTTTTTTTATCTCTTACTTATTCATTCTTGGAAAAGAATCGATACAAATTTAAAATTGCATGTAATATTTTAGTGTGTAGAAATGTATGTGTGCATTAAAATAAATAATTTTAATGTTATGATATTTTTTTTTTGGACAAAAAAGCCATTGGAAATGTTAGTGAAATTAACTATATTACCATTTACAATACACAAAAAAAATATTTTTGGTAAAATTGTGATAAAAAGAATTAGAAAATTTCATTAATTATTTTCCATTGCCACGGATTGTGTTAGTCCTTGGCAAATACCTCGCAAATTGCGAGGGATTTTTGCCACGGATTTATTTTTTCTTTTCTTATTCTAATTTTTAATATATTTATTTTTATTCCATACATTTTGACTAAATTGCCAAATGTTTTATAAACATTTTTGTTTTTTATCCCTAACTTATTTATTCTTGAAAAAGAATTGATGTGAATTAAAAATAGAATGTAATATTTTTGTTTTTAGAAATATATGAGTGTATTAAAATAAAAAATTTTATTGATTTGATAAAAAAAATTTTGACAACAAAAGCCATTTGAAATATCAGTGGAATTAACTATATTCCCATTACAATATGCAAAATATATGTTAGATATAATAGTGATAAAAAGAATAAGAAAGTTTCATTAATTATTTTTCGTGGCAAGTCCATGGCAAATTGCCACGTATTGGCAACGAATTTACCACGGATTATGTTAGTCAATGGCAAAACCGTAGCAAATTGCAAGGGATTTGAAACGGATTTATTTTTTCCTTTTTTATTTTTATTTTTAGTATATTTATTTTGATTAAAATGATCAAATGTTTTATAAACATTTTTTTATCTCTAACTTATTTATTCTTGAAAAAAATTAATACAAATTTAAAATAGAATGTAATATTTTTGTGTGTAGTAATATATGTCAGTATTAAAATAAAATATTTTAATGAGATGATAAATTTTTTTTTTTACAACAAAACCATTGAAAATATCAGTGCAATTAACAATATTACCAATATTAAAATACAAAAAATATGTTAGGTTAAATAGTGATAAAAAGAATTAGAAAATTTTAATAATGACTTGCCACGGATTTGCCATTCATTATGTTAGTCCGTGGCAAATCCCTTGCAAATTGCAAGGGATTTGCCTTGGATTTATTTTTTCCTTTTGATACTAATTTTTATTATATTTATTTTGATGTAATTGGTCAAATGTATTATAAACATTTTGTTGTTTTTATCTCTAACATTATTTATTCTTGAAAAATAACTGATAGGAATTTAAAATAGAATGTAATATTTTTGTGTGTAGAAATATATGTGTGTATTAAAATAAAAAATTTCAGTGATATGATATAATTTTTTTTAACAACAAACGCAATTAAAAATATCAGTGCAATTAACTATATTACCATTTAGAATATATAAAAAATATGTTAGGCAAAATAGTGATAAAAAGATTTAGAAGATTTCATTAATGATTTGTGACGGATTAGCCACGGATTATGTTAGTCCGCGGGAAATCCCTAGGATATTGCTTGAGATTTGCAACAGATTTATTTTTTTCCTTTGTTATTTTAATTTTTAGTATATTTTTTTTTTAAATGGTCAAATATTTTAAACACATTTTATTTTTTAAACTCTAACTTATTTTTTCTTAAAAAGAATTTATAAGAATTTAAGATAGAATGTAATATTTTTGTGTGTAGAAATATATGTGTGCATTAAAATAAAAAATTTTAACGATATGATATAATTTTTTTTGACAACACAAGCCTTTGGAAAAATTCGTGCATTTAACTATATTACCAATTACAATATACAAAAAATATGTTAGGTAAAATAGTAATAAAAAGAATTAGAAAATTTCATTAATTATTTTCCATTGCCACGAATTGTGTTAGTTCGTGGCAAATGCCAAGTATTTTGCGTGGGTTTTCGCCACAGATTTATTTTTTTATTCTAATTTTTATTATATTTTTTTAAGTCCATGCATTTTGACTAAATGGTCAAATGTTTTTATAAAGAATTTGTTTTTTTATACCTAACTTATTAATTTTTGAAAAAGAATTGATACGAATTTAAAATAGAATGCAATATTTTTGTTTGTTGAAATATATTTGTGTATTAAAATAAAAAAATTTTAATGATATGATAAAAAAAAATTTGACAACAAAGTCATTTGAAATATTAGTGCAATTAACTATATTACCATTTATAATATGCAAAAAATTTGTTTGGTAAAATAGTGATAAAAAGAATAATAAAGTTCCATTAATTATTTTACATGTCAATTCCATTTCAAATTGCCACTGCTAGGCCACGAATTTGCTACGGATTATATTAGTCCGTGGCAAATCCCTAGCAAATTGCGCGGGATTTGCCATAGATTTATTTTTTCCTTTTTTATTTTTATTATATTTATTTTGATTAAAATAATCAAATGTTTTATAAAATTTTTTTATCTCTAATTTATTTATTCTTGAAAAAGAGTTAATACAAATTTAAAATAGAATGTAATATTGTAGTAATATATGTGTGTATTAAAATAAAAATTTTTCATGAGATGATATAATTTTTTTTACAACAAAAGCCATTGGAAATACCAGTGCAATTAACTATATTACAATTTACAATATACTAAAAATATGTTAGGTTAAATAGTGGTAAAAAGAATAAGAAATTTTCATTAATTATTTTCCGTGGTAACAGATTTGCCACGGATTGTGTTAGTATATGGCAAATCCCTAGCAAACTGCGACGGATTTTTGCCATAGATTTATTTTTTCTTCTTCTATTTTAATTTTTATTATATTTATACAAAAAGAATACGAGAATTTCATTAATTATTTTCCATTGCCACGGATTGTGTTAGTCCATGGCAATTCCCTTGCAAATTGCGAGGGATATTTTCCATGGATTTATTTTTTTATTCTAATTTTTATTATTTTTATTTTTATTCCATACATTTTGAATAAAATGGTCAAATGTTTTTATAAACGTTTTGTTTTTTTCTTACTAACTTATTTATTCTAGCAGTAGAATTGATACAAATTTAAAATAGAATGTATTATTTTACTGTTGAAATATATGTGTATTAAAATAAAAATTTTAATGATATGATATAATTTTTTTTACAACAAAACCAATTAAAAATATCAGTGCAATTAACTATATTACCATTTAGAATACACAAAAAATTTGTTAGGTAAAATAGTGATAAAAGGTATACGAAAATTTCATTAATGATTTTCCACGGATTATGTTAGTCCATAGCAAATCCCTAGCAAATTGAGAGGGATTTGCCACGAATTAATTTTTTCAATTTTTATTCTAATTTTTTTTATTTTGATTAAAATGGTCAAATAACATTTTATTTTATTTCAATCTTATTTATTCTTGAAAAATAATTGAAACGAATTAAAAATAGAATGTAATATTTTTATTTGTTGAAATATATGTGTATTAAAATAAAAAAATTTAATGATATGATAAAATTTTTTGTTGACAACAAAAGCCATTTGAAATATTAGTGCAATTAACTGTATTACCATTTACAATATGCAAAAAATATGATAGGTAAAATAGCGATAAAAAGAATAAGAAAGTTTCATTAATTATTTTCCGTGGCAAGTTCGTGGCAAATTGCCACGTATTGGCCACGAATTTGCCACGGATTATATTACTCCGTGGCAAGTCCCTAGCAAATTGCGAGGGATTTTCCACTAATTTATTTTTTCCTTTTTTATTTTAATTTTTATAGTTATTTTGATTAAAATGGTCAAATGTTTTAAAAACATTTTTTTTATCTCTAACCTATTTATTGTTGAAAAAGAATTTTTACGAATTTAAAATCAAATTTAATAATTCTGTGTGTAGAAATATATGTTTGTATTAAAATAAAAAATTTTAGTGATATGATATAATTTTGTTTTGACAACAAAAGCCATTGGAATTATCAGTGCAATTTACTATATTGCCATTTACAATATACAAAAAATATGTTAGGAAAAATAGCGATAAAAAGAATAAGAAAATTTCATTAATTATTTACCGTGGCAAATCCCTAACAAATTGCTTGAGATTTGCCACATATTTATTTTTTCCTTTTTTATTTTTATTTTTATTATATTTAATTTTATTAAAATGGTCAAATATTTTAAAAAGAATATTAATTCCTAGCAAATTGCGAGGGATTTTTGCCATGGATTTATTTTTTCCTTTTTTGTGCTATTTTTTATTTTTATTTTGATTTAAATGGTCAAATGTTTTAGAAACATTTTTTTTATCTCTAACTTATTGATTCTTGAAAAAGAATTGGCACAAATTTAAAATAGAATGTAATATTTTGTGTGTAGAAATATATGTGTATTAAAATAAAAAATTTTAATGATATGATATAATGTTTTTTTTCACACGAAAAGCCATTGGAAAAATCAGTGCAATGAACTATATTTCCATTTACAATATACAAAAAATATGTTTGGTAAACTAGTGGTAAAAAGAATAAGAAAATTTCATTAATTATTTCTCGTGGCAAATTGCCACAGATTTATTTTTTCCTTTCTTAATCTAATTTTTATTTTATTTATTTTGATTAAAATGGTCAAATGTTTATTAAACATTTTGTTTTTTTATCTCTTACTTATTTATTCTTGAAAAATATTTGATACGAATTTAAAATAGAATGTAATATTTTTGTATGTAGAAATATATGTGTGTATTAACATAAAAAATTTTAATAATATGATACAATTTTTTTTTAAACAACAAAAGCCATTGGAAATATCAATGCAATTAACTATATTACCATTTACAATATACAAAAAATATATTCAGAAAATAGTGATAAAAATAATAAGAAATTTTCACTAATTATCTTCTGTGGAATCGGATTTGCCACGGTTTGTGTTAGTCTGTACTCAGGGAAATTGCGATGAATTTTTTCCACGGATTAATTTTTTCCTTTTTTATTTTTATTTTCATTATATTTATTTTTATTCCATACATTTTGATTCAAATGGTCAAATGTTTTATGAACATTTTGTTTTTTTATCTCTGGCTTATTCTTTCTTGAAAAAGAATTGATACGAATTAAAAATAGAATGTAATATTTTTGTTTGTAGAAATGTATGAGTTTATTAAAATAAAAAATTTTAATGATATGATCAAATTGTTTTTTGACAACAAAAGCCATTTGAAATATCAGTGGAATTAACTATATTCCCATTACAATGTGCAAAATATTTGTTAGATAAAATAGTGATAAAAAGAATAAGAAAGTTTCATTAATTAATTTTCGTGGCAAGTTCGTGGCAAATTGCCATGTATTGGCTACGAATTTGCCACGGATTATGTTAGTCCAAGGCAAAATCCTAGCAAATTGCAAGAGATTTGACACAAATTTATTTTTTCCTTTTTTATTTCAATTTTTATTTTATTTATTTATATGAAAATGATCAAATGTTTTATAAACATTTTTTATCTTTAACTTATTTATTCTTGTAAAAGAATTAATACAAATTTAAAATAGAATGTAATATTTTTGTGTGTAGTAATATATGTCTGTATTAAAATAAAAATTTTAATGAGATGATATATATATATATATATATATAATACAACAAAAGCCATTGGAAATATCTGTGCAATTAACAATATTACCATTTATAAAATACAAAAAATATGTTAAGTAAAATAGTGATAAAAAGAATAAGAAATTTTTTTTTAATGACTTGCCATGGATTTGCCATCCATTACGTTAGTCCGTGGCGAATCCCTAGCAAATTGCAAGGGATTTGCCACGGATTTATTTTTTCCATTTTTATACTAATTTTAATTATATTTATTTTGATGTAATTGGTCAAATGTTTTATAAACATTTTGTTTTTTTATCTGACATTATTTATTCTTGAAAAAGAACTAATACGAATTTAAAATAGAATGTAATATTTTTGTGTGTAGAAATATATGTGTGTATTGAAATAAAAAATTTTAATGATATGGTATAATTTTTTTTTTTACAACAAAAGCTATTGGAAAAATCAGTGCAATTAACTATAATACAATTTACAATATACAAAAAATATATTTGTGTGTTGAAATATATGTTTGAATGAAAATAAAAAATTTTAATGAGATGATATAATTTTTTTATCACAACAAAAGCCATAGAAAATATCAGTGTAATTAACTATATTATCATTTAGAATATACAAAAGATATGTTAGGTAAAATAGTGATAAGACGAATAAGAATATTTCATTAATTATTTTCCGTGGCTAGTCCATGGCAAATTACCAAGAATTTGCCATGAATTATGTTAATCCGTGGGAAATCCCAAGAAATTTATGAGGGATTTTCCACGGATTTAGTTTTTTCCTTTATATTGTGATTATTATTATATTTATTTTGATTAAAATGGTCTAATGTTTTTTAAAATTTTTGTCTTTCTATCTCTAACTTATTTATTCTTGAAAAAGAATTGATTCGAATTTAAAATAGAATGTAATATTTTTGTATAAAGAAATATATGTGTGTATTAAAATAAATTTTTTTTAATAATATGAGATAATATTTTTTTACAACAAAATCCCATGACAATATCAATGCAATGGACTATATTGCCATCTAGAATATACAAAAAATATGTTAGGTGAAATAGTGATAAAAAGAATAAGAAAATTTTAATAATTATTTTCCATGCAAAGGATTTGTCACAGATTGTGTTAGTCCGTGGCAAATCCCTAGCAAATTGCAAGAGAGTATTGTCAGGTATTAATTTTTCCTTTTTTTTATTCTAATTTTTATTATATTTCTTTTTATTTCATACATTTTAATTAAAATGTTCAAATGTTTTATAAACATTTTATTTTTTACTCTAACTTATTTATTCTTGAAAAATAATTGATACTAATTTAAAATAGAATGTAATATATTAGTGTGTTGGAATACATGTGTGTATTAAAATAAAAAAAATGTTAATGAGATGATATAATTTTTTTCTTCACAACAAAAGCCATAGAAAATATCAGTGTAATTAACTATATTACCATTTAGAATATACAAAAGATATGTTAAGCAAAATTGTGATAAAAAAAAAGAATATATCATTAATTATTTTCTGTGGAAAGTTTGTGGCAAATGGCCACGGATTATGTTAGTCGGTGGCAAATTGCAAGCAAATTGCTAGGGATTTGCAACGGATTTATTTTTTTTTCTTTTTTTTTCTAATTATTATAATATTTATTTTGATTAAAATGTTCTGATGTTTTATAAACTTTTTGTTTTTCTATATCTAAGTTATTTATTCTTGAAAATGAATTGATATGAATTTAAAATAGAATGTAATATTTTTGTGAGTAGAAATATATGTGTGTATTAAAATAAAAAATATAAATAATATGGTATAACTTTTTTTTTACAACAAAATCTATTGGAAATATCAGTGCAATTAACTATATTACCATTTACAATATACGAAAAATATGTTATGTAAAATAGTGATAAAAAGAATAAGAAAATTTCATTATTTATTTTTTGTGGCTACAGATTTGCCACGGATTGTGTGAGTTTTTGTTAAATCCCTAGCAAACTACGAGGGATTTTTGCCACGGATTTATTTTTTCTTTTTTACTTCTAACATTTTATTATATTTATTTTTATTCCATACTTTTTGATTAAAATGGTCTAAAGTTTAACAAATTTTTGTTTTTTTATCTCTAAATAATTTATTCTTCAAAACGAATTGACACGAATGTAAAAAATAATGTATCATTTTTGTGTGTAGATATATATGTGTGTATTAAAATAAAAAAAATTAATGATATGATATAATTTTTTTTTTACAAAAAAAACCATTGGAAATATCAGTGCAATTAACTATATTACCATTTACAATATACAAAAAATATGTTAGGTAAAATAGTGATAAAAAGAATAAGAAAATTTCATTAATTATTTTTTGTGGCATCGGATTTGCCTTGGATTGTGTTAGTCTGTGCCCTAGCAAATTGCGATGTATTTTTTCATGGGATTTATTTTTTTCTTTTTTATTCTATTTTTTATTATTTTTATTTTTATTCCACACATTTTGATTAAAATGATCAAATGTTTTATAAACATTTTGTTTTTTTATCTCTAACTTATTTATTCTTGAAAAAGAATTGATATGAATTTAAAATAGAATGTATTACTGTTGTGTGTAGAAATATAAGTGTGTATTAAAATAAAAAAAATTTATTGATATGATATAATTTTTTTCCAACAAAAGCGATCGGAAATATCAGTGCAATTTACTATATTACCAATTACATTATACAAAAAATATGTTAGTAAAAATAGTGATAAAAAGAATAAGAAATTTTCATTAATTATTTTCCATTGCCACGGATTTTGTTATTCCGTGGCAAATCCCTAGCAAATTGCAAGGGATTTCTGCCACGGATTTATTTTTTCTTTTTTTATTCTAATTTTTATTTTATTTATTTATATTCCATACATTTTGACTAAATTGTCAAATGATTTATAAACCTTTTGTTTTTTTATCCCTAACTTATTTATTCTAAAAAAAGAATTGATAAGAATTTAAAATAGAATGTAATATTTTAGTGTGTGGAAATATATGTTTGTATAAAAAAAATTTAATGATATGATTTAATTTTTTTTTTCAGCAAACCAATTAAAAATATTAGTGCAATTAACTATAATACCGTTTAGAATATACTAGAAATATGTTAGGTAAAATAGTAATAAAAAGAATTCAAAATTTTCATTAATGATTAGCCAAGGATTATGTTAGTTAGTGGTTTATTGCTTCATATTTGCCCCATATTTATTTTTTTTTCTTTTTTATTTCAATTTTTAGTATATTTATTTTTATTAAATGGACAAATATTTTAAAAGCATTTTATTTTTTAACTCTAACTTATTTCTTCTTAAAAAGAATTGATATGAATTTAAAATAGAATGTAATATTTTTGTGTGTAGATATATATGTCTGTATTAAAATAAAAAATTTTAATGAGATGATATAATTATGTTAGTCCGTGGCAAATCCCTTGCAAATTGCAAGGGATTTGCCATGGATTTATTTTTTCCTTTTTTATACTAATTTTTATTATATTTATTTTGATCTAATTGGTCAAATGTATTACAAACATTTTGTTTTTTTTATCTCTAACATTATTTATTCTTGAAAAAGAATTGATAGGAATTTAAAATAGAATGTAATATTTTTGTGTGTAGAAATATATGTGTGTATTCAAATAAAAAATTTCAATGATTTGATATAATTTTTTTTAACAAAAAAACCAATTAAAAATATCAGTACAGTTAACTATATTACCATTTAGAATATATAAAAAATATGTTAGGCATAATAGTGATAAAAAGATTTAGAAAATTTCATTAATGATTTGCGACGTATTTGCCACGGATTATGTTAGTCCGTGGCAAATCCGTAGGATATTGCTTGAGATTGGCAACATATTTTTTTTTCCTTTGTTATTTTAATTTTTAGTATATTTATTTTTTTAAAATGGTCAAATATTTTAAAAACATTTTATTTTTTTAACTCTAACTTATTTTTTCTTTAGAATTGATACGAATTTAAAATAGAATGTAATATTTTTGTGTGTAGAGATATATGTCTGTATTAAAATAAACAATTTTAATGAGATGATAAATATTTTTTTTTACAACAAAAGCCAATGAAAATATTTGTGCAATTAACAATATTTCCATTTACAATATACAATGTGTTTGGTAAACTTGTGGTAAAAAGAATAAGAAAATTTCATTAATTATTTTTCGTCGCAAATTGCCACGAATTTGCAATGGACTATGTTCGTTCGTTCCAAATCCTTAGCAAATTGCAAGTGATTTGCCATGGATTAATTTTTTCCTTTTTATACTACTTTTTATGATATATATTTTCATTAAAATTGTCAAATGTTTTATAAACATTTTTTTTTATCTCTTACCTATTTATTCTTGAAAAATATTTGATACGAATTTAAAATAAAATGTAATATTTTTGTATGTAGAAATATATGTGTGTATTAGCATAAAAAATTTTAATAATATGATACAATTTTTTTTGACAATAAAAGCCATTGCAAAAATATAGTGCAATTAACTATATTACCATTTATAATATACCGAATTTATGTTAGGTAAAATAGTGATAAAAAGAATTTGAAAATTTCATTAATTATTTTTCGTGCCAACGTATTCTCCACAGATTGTGTTTGTCTGTGGCAAATCCCTAGCAAATTGCTTGGGATTTTTGCCATGGATTTCGTTTCTCCTTTTTTATTCTAATTGTTTTATATTTATTTTGATTAAAATTGTCAAATGTTTTATAAACATTTTTTATCTCTAACTTATTTATTCTTGAAAAAGAATTGATACGAATTTAAATTAGAATGTAACATTTTGTGTAGAAATATATGTGTGTATGAAAATAAAAAATGTTATTGATATGATATAATTTTTTTTTTGACGAAAAAAGCCATTGGAAATATCTGTGCTATTAACTATATTACCATTTACAATATAGAAAAAAATATGTTTTGAAAATAGTGATAAAAAGAATTAGAAAATTTCATTAATTATTTTCCTTTGCCGCGGATTGTCTTAGTCCGTGGCAAATCCCTAGCAAATTGCGTGGGATTTCTGCAACGGTTTATTTTTCTTGTTTCATTCTAATTTTTTTTATATTTGTTGTAATTCCATACATTTTGACTAAATGGTCAAATGTTTTATAAACATTGTGTTTTTTATCCCTAACTTATCAATTCTTGAAAAGGAATTGAAACGAATTAAAAATAGAATGTAATTTTTTTTTTGTAGAAATATATGTGTGTATTAAAATAAAAAATTTTAATGTATGATAAAAAAAATTTTTGACAACAAAGGCCATTTGAAATATCAGTGCAATTAACTATATTCCCATTACAATATGCAAAAAAATTGTTAGATAAAACAGTGATAAAAAGAACAAGAAAGTTTCACGAATTATTTTCCGTGGCAAGTCCGTGGTAAATTGCCACGAATTGGCCGCGAATTTTGCCACGGACTATGTTAGTCCGTGGCAAATCCCTAGCAAATTGCGAGGGATTTGCCACGGATTTATTTTTTCCTTTTTTATGTTAATTTTTATTATATTTATTTTGATTAAAATGATCAAATGTTTTATAAGCATTTCTTTTATCTCTAACTAATTTATTCTTGAAAAAGAATTGATACGAATTTAAAATAGAATGTAATACTTTTGTGTGTAGTAATATATGTGTGTATTAAAATAAAAAATTTTAATGATATGATATACATATTTTTTACAACAAAAGCCATTGGAAATATCAGTGCGGTTAACTATATTACCATTTACAATATACAAAAAATGTTTTAGGTAAAATAGTGATAAAAAGAAGAAGAAAATTTCAGTAATTATTTTTTGTGGAATCGGATGTGCCACGAATTGTGTTAGTCTGTACCCTAGCAAATTGCGATGAATTTTTGCCACGAATTTATTATTTTTCTTTTTTATTCTAATTTTTTGTATATTTATTTTTTCAATACATTTTGATTAAAATGGTCAAAAGTTTTATAAACATTTTGATTTTTTATCTCTAACTTATTTATTCTTGAAAAAGAATTGATACGAATTTAAAATAACATGTAATATTTTCGTGTGTAGAAATATATGTGTGCATTAAAATAAAAAATTTTAACGATATGATATAATTTTTTTTGACAACACAAGCCTTTGGAAATATTCGTGCATTTAACTATATTACCAATTACAATATACAAAAAATATGTTAGGTAAAATAGTGATAAAAAGAATTAGAAAATTTCATTAATTATTTTCCATTGCCACGAATTGTGTTAGTTCGTGGCAAATCCCAAGTATTTTTCAAGGGTTTTTTGCCACGGATTTATTTTTTATTCTAATTTTTATTATATTTTTTTAAGTCCATACATTTTGACTAAATGGTCAAATGTTTTATAAACAATTTTTTTTATCCCTAACTTATTAATTTTTGAAAAATAATTGATACGAATTCAAAATAGAATGCAATATTTTCGTTTGTTGAAATATATTTGTGTATTAAAATAAAAAAATTTAATGATATGATTTTTTTTTTACAATAAAGCCATTTGAAATATTAGTGCAATTAACTATATTACCATTTACTATATGCAAAAAATATGTTAGGTAAAATAGTGATAAAAAGAATAATAAAGTTCCATTAATTATTTTACGTGTCAATTCCATCGCAAATTGCCACTGCTATGCCACGAATTTGCCACGGATTATGTTAGTCCGTGGCAAATCCCTAGCAAATTGCATGGGATTTGCCACAGATTTATTTTTTCCTTTTTTATTTTTAATATATTTATTTTGATTAAATTGATCAAATGTTTTATAAATTTTTTTGTCTCTAATTTATTTAATCTTGAAAAAGAATTAATACGAATTTAAAATAGAATGTAATATTGTAGTAATATATGTGTGTATTAAAATAAAAATTTTTCATGAGATGATATAATTTTTTTTTTTACAACAAAAGCAATTGGCAATATCAGTGCAATTAACTATATTACAATTTCCAATATACTAAAAATATTTTAGGTAAAATAGTGGTAAAAAGAATAAGAAAATTTCATTAATTATTTTTCGTGGTAACGGATTTGCCACGGATTGTGTTAGTCTAAGGCAAATCCCTAGCAAATTGCGACGAATTTTCGCCACAGATTTATTTTTATTCTTCTATTTTAATTTTTATTATATTTATTTTATTCCATACATTTTTATTAAAATGGTGAAATGTTTTGTAAACATTTTGTTTTTTTATCTCTAAGTTTTTTATTCTTGAAAAAGAATTGATTCGAATTTAAAATATATTGTATTATTTTTGTGTGTATTAAAATAAAAAAATTTAATGATATGATATAATTTTTTTTACTACAAATGCCATTGGAAATATCAGTGCAATTACTATATTATTATTTGCAATATACAAAAAATATTTTAGGTAAAATTATGATAAAAAGAATACGAGAATTTCATTAATTATTTTCCATTGCCACAGATTGTGTTAGTCCACGGCAATTCCCTTGCAAATTGCGAGGGATATTTGCCATGGATTTATTTTTTTATTCTAATTTTTATTATATTTATTTTTATTCCATACATTTTGAATACAATGGTCAAATGTTTTATAAACGTTTTGTTTTTTTCTCACTAACTTATTTATTCTAGCAGAAGAATTGACACAAATTTAAAACAGAATGTAATATTTTAGTGTTGAAATATATGTGTGAATTAAAATAAAAATTTTAATGATATGATATAATTTTTTTTACAACAAAACCAATTAAAAATATCAGTGCAATTAACTATATTACCATTTAGAATACACAAAAAAATTGTTAGGTAAAATAGTGATAAAAGGAATACGAAAATTTCATTAATGATTTTCCACGGATTATGTTAGTCCATGGCAAATCCCTAGCAAATTGAGAGGGATTTGCCACGGATTAATTTTTTCCATTTTTATTCTAATTTTTTTATATTTATTTTGATTAAAATGGTCAAATATTTTGTAAAGATTTTATGTTATTTCAATCTTATTTATTCTTGAAAAAGAATTGAAACCAATTTAAAATAGAATGTAATATTTTTATTTGTTGAAATATATGTGAATTAAAATAAAAAATTTTAATGAGATGATATAATTTTTTTTAAAAACAAAAGCCATTGAAAATATCAGTGCAATTAACAATATTACCATTTAGAAAATTCAAAAAAATATTTTAGGTAAAATACTGATAAAAAGAATAAGAAAATTTCATTAATAAGTTGCCATGGATTTGCCATCAATTTTGTTAGTCTGTGGCAAATCCCTAGCAAATTGCGAGGGATTTTTGCCATGGATTTATTTTTTCCTTTTTTATTCTAATTTGTTTTATATTTATTTTGATTAAAATGGTCAAATTTTTATAAACATTTTTTTTATCTCTAACCTATTTATTGTTGAAAAAGAATTTTTTACGAATTTAAAATCGAATTTAATAATTTTGTGTGTAGAAATATATGTTTGTATTAAAATAAAAAATTTTAATGATATGATATAATTTTGTCTTGACAACAAAAGCCATTGGAATTATCAGTGCAATTAACTATATTACCATTTACAATATACAAAAAATATGTTAGGTAAAATAGCGATAAAAAGAATAAGAAAATTTCATTAATTATTTACCATGGCAACGGATTTGCCATGGATTGTGTTAGTCTACGGCAAATCCCTAGCAAATCGTGAAGGATTTTTGCCACCGATTTATTTTTTATTTTTTTATTTTAATTTTTTATATTTATTTTTATTACCTATATTTTGATTAAAATGGTCAAATGTTTTTAAAAACGTTTTGTTTTTTTATCCCTAACCTATTTATTCTAGAAAAAGAATTGATATGAATTTAAAATAGAACGTAATATTTTTATGTGTAGAAATATATGTGCGTATTAAAATAAAAAATTTTAATGTTATGATATAATTTTTTTTGACAACAAAACCAATTAAAAATATCTGTGCAATTAACTTTATTACCATTTAGAATATACAAAAAATATTTAGGTAAAATAGTGATAAAAAGAATTAGAAAATTTCATTAATGATTTGCCACGGATTATGTTAGTCCATGGCAAATCCCTAGCAAATTGCTTGAGATTTGCCACATATTTAATTTTTCCTTTTTTATTTTTATTTTTATTAAAATGGTCAAATATTTTATTTTTTTAACTCTAACTTATTTATTCTTAAAAAGAATTGATATGAATTTACAATAGAATGTAATATTTTTGTGTGTAGAAATATATGTCTGTATTAAAATAAAAAATTTTAATAAGATATAATTTTTTTTTACAACAAAAGCCATTGACAATATCAGTGCAATTAACAATATTACCATTTAGAAAATTCAAAAAATATGTTAGGTAAATAGTGATAAAAATAATAAGAAAATTTCATTAATAACTTGCCATGGATTTGCCATCGATTTTGTTAGTTCGTGGCAAATCCCTAGCAAATTGTGAGGGATTTTTGCCATGGATTTATTTTTTCCTTTTTTGTTCTATTTTTGTTCTATTTATTTTGATTAAAATGGTCAAATGTTTTATAAACATTTTTTTTATCTCTAACTTATTTATTCTTGAAAAAGAATTGTTACGAATTGAAAATAGAATGTAATATTTTGTGTGTAGAAATATATGTGTGTATTAAAATTTTAATGATATGATATAATTTTTTTTTTACAACAAAATCCATTGGAAAAATCAGTGCAATGAACTATATTTCCATTTACAATATACAAAAAATATGTTTGGTAAACTAGTGGTAAAAAGAATAAGAAAATTTCATTAATTATTTCTCGTGGCAAATTGTCACGAATTTGCCACGGATTATGTTAGTCCGTGGTAAATCCCATGCAAATTGCAAGGGATTTGCCACGGATATATTTTTTCCTTTTTTATTCTAATTTTTGTTATATTTATTTTGATTAAAATGGTCAAATGTTTTATAAACATTTTTTTTATCTCTTACTTATTTATTCTTGAAAAATATTTGATACGAATTTAAAATAGAATGTTATATTTTTGTATGTAGAAATATATGTTTGTATTAACATAAAAAATTTTAATAATATGATACAATTTTTTTTTTTTACAACAAAAGCCATTGGAAATATCAATGCAATTAACTATATTACCATTTACAATATACAAATAATATGTTAGGTAAAATAGCGATAAAAAGAATAAGAAAGTTTCATTAATTATATTAAAAAGAATAATATATGTATGTATAAATCATTTAATAAAAAAGATAATATAATTGATAGTATATAAAATTTTAAAATTATATAAATATAAAAAATATTTTTTTATATTGAATAATATGGTTTATATTGAATTTAATATGATTATTATATTTTGTTATAATACTTTTATTTTTAAAAAACAACACACAAAGATTGTTCAGAGTAGTTTAAATAATAATAATAATAATAAAAAAGGATAGCATAACAATTGCCATAGCTCAGCGGCTAAACATAACATATACATTTCGGAGGTCATGGGTTCGAGTCTTGCATTGTGCAATTCTTGAACAATTTAAGGTTGTGATCCGGTGTGACTGGTCCACAATTCAAAAAATTCTTAAATGAAGTATCCGTGGCAATCTATCATAGATTTGCCATGGACAACTTGTTTAACATTGCTTCTGTGGCAGATTGCCAAGGATTTGCCACGGTTCCCTCGCAATACTTCTCCCTAAAAGGTGCTACCAACTTGAATAATCCGTGGCAAATTGCCATGGAAAAAAGCTCCCTCGCAAAAAATGCTTGGTGATGAAGGTATTTGCCACAGACCAATTCTGTCGCAAATCCGTGGCAAATTCCTGTTTAGCCACGGATTTGCCACAGATTTGTCCGTGGCAAATTGGCAGATTTCTTGTAGTGGACTCCACAAAAGAAGCCACAGTTTGAGGAGGCTATGATGCAATATCTGTCCAAGCTAGATGCAAAGATTGATCAAGTGGCTAAGACCAATCAAGCATCCATTCATAATTTGGAAGTTCAAATGGGTAAATTTGCAGATGCAATAAAGGAGAAAGCTCAAGGAAAACTACCTAGTGACATAGAGCAAAATCCTAGAGAGCAACTCTATGTCGTGACTCTTCATAGTGGAAAACGACTTCAAGAAGTAGAGAAGAAGAAAGAAGAGTCAAAGGAAAGTAAGGTAGAGGAATCCGTGATCATGTCGAAGGAGGATGATTCTAAAAAGAGAGACTCTAAACCTTATACACCTCCTAAACCTTATGTTCCTCCAATTCCATTTCCTCAAAGACTAAAGAACCAAAATGCAGAAAAATAATTCTCTAAATTTCTTGAAATTTTTAAGAATTTGCATATGAACATTCCTTTTGCAAAAGCACTGGAGCAGATGCCAAGGTATGACAAGTTCTTAAAGGACATCTTAACTCATAAGCACAAGCTCAATAGTCATGAAACGGTGATGTTAACTGAAGAGTGCAATGCTGTTCTACAAAGGAAGATGCCTTAGAAAATGAAAGATCTAGGGAGTTTTACTATTCCTTGTACTATTGGGAAATTGTAATTTAATAAGGCATTATGTGATTTAGGTGCAAGTATAAACTTAATGCCTTTATCTATCTTTAAGAAACTAGGTCTTGATGAGGTCAAACCAACTAACATAGTTTTACAACTAGCAGATAGGACTATAATTTATATAATTGAAGATGTACTAGTGAAAGTGGATAAATTTAAATTTCCTTTTGACTTTGTTGTTGTGGATATGGAAGAAGATAGGGAAATACCTTTCATCTTAGGAAGACCGTTCCTAGCCAAACATTAATTGATGTTCAACAGGGTAAGGTCATCCCTAGAGTTCATGAGGAAGAGGTCACTTTTAATGTTTATAAGGCTACAAAATATCCTACAGAAAGTGATTCTTCTTATTCCATTGATTCTATTTCTTCTACATTAGTTCAGGAAACTATAAAGGAAACCACCTCTAATGATCTTTTGAAGTTATGTTTGCAGGAAAGTAGTAAGAAGGTAGAGGTAAAGGAAGCAACGAAACAATGTGGCATGTACCTGGATGCTAGACCTCTTGATCCTTCCTACAAAGGGCATAAATATGAAAGCTAGAGAAACTTCACATGGAAGCCTATGAGAAGGCCCGTCTTTACAAGGAAAGAACCAAACGACATCATGATAAAGAACACTATTTTGGTGAAGATTTTGATCATGATAAGTGTTCTCTTCATGCACATAAACCGGCACTGGATTCCATGCGTATGCCCAAGTCGGCACAGACAGAGAGCTTCCAGCGACTGATTCAAATGAATTAGGTGCAGGATTACCATAGAGTATTCGAACCAATTTGGGGTCAACTAATTCCTGCATCACAAGGGCGGACAGAAAATTTCCGGCGCCGGATTGATCTTAATCCAGTGTTGGAATGAGCTCGAACTGTTAAAAAAAAAAAAACCCCAAGGGTGGATAGAAAATTTTTGGCATCGGATTATTCTCAATTCGGTGTTGGAATGAGCTTGGAGCAAAAAAAAGAAAAAAAAAAAAAACCCTGGTTTTCAATCTCTTGTTTCTTCACCACCAGTACTATGGCTAGCCATTCACCATCCACTGATGCCACAATTTCTGTATTCTCCGGTGGCTCTGATGATTTGAAGGCCTGTAGCCCTCTTCCTATTGTGTCCTTGCTACCAGGGAAGTTGGTTTCTTTTATCCTTATTTCCACTTTTATTGCTATCATTGAGGACACTGCTAGCTTTAAGTGTGGGGGAGGCATTACATGGTTCATGTTTTACTTCTTTGAGGTGAAAATTTTCTTTTTCAAGCTCTTCTTGGTGCATGTCTCTCGTTTGTGTTGATAAAGCATTTGTTCTATACTTTTTATAATTTATCCATGACTCTTTTTGCGCACTATGGACCCTTATAGTGTATGCAAATACTTTACATTATTTTCAAGTCAGATTATTTTGAAAATTCTCCTGTTGATGCTTCTAGAACTTACTTTAATACTTCTCAAGGTGAAATAAGAAGGCATTCATGATTTTGCTTAGAAATGGCGTTCATAAGCCTTCTTTGGACAGTTTGAGCCTTTCAAGCTTACCTTATGAATTATCCCTAGCACCCTTTTTGTGCCTAAATGTATTTAATTCTTTCATGAACTAGTGAATATATTGAAATATTATTTCCTTGTAAGGGATTGATTCATATTCCAATTCTTTTTTTGCTCCATGGGATAAGGGTACAGGTTTGTGAAAGAACATTACAACTTTAAGTAGAAAGATGTTGAGGGAATATCAGGATTGGTTTACACTGTTATTTTATGTTGGGTTGCTACCCTCGGTTTGCCTTGAGTACTATCATCTTTGGGGCTATATTCAGTGCTATGTAGGCAATTAGAATTGGAAATGTATTGCCACCATGGACCTTGTGTATCTTGGGTGACCTTGTCTATTTTGTGTAAATGTTGGGAAAAAAAAAAGGAAAAGATGCGGAAAAAAAAATAGCATTTCATTGAAAAAAAAAAAAAGAGAGTAGAGAAAAGAAAACACAAGACGAAGAGCACAGTTAATCAAATGTTGGTATGTACTGGGGCAAGCGAAGGATTGGAGTTTTTGCTATGCTTTGCTATAACCTTTTTCTTGCAAGCTCTCTTCTCTTTGTATGTCGCTATCTTATATTTTTCGATTGTTAGCCAATTCACTAGCCTTACATTACAAGCGCTAAAGTCCTACCTGATCTAAGTGGAATCATGATATACCTCAATTAGTGGAGAGAGAGTATGAAACGTAAGCCTATGGAATGCATATTTAAACGCGACTCTTTAAATGACTTGAGAACATTGTTGAGTAATTGTTTTGAACTACTGAGTCCTACTTCACTAACACAAGTCTTTCATTTTTTATGAGGAGTACTTGAGCATTTGTTTTTATTGGCATGAACTGGAGAAGTATTTGAGCAATGATCTTGAAACCCATGTGTGTTGACAATTTGATTTAAACCTGGTTTTGCTTGGGGACAAGCAAACATCTAAGTGTGGGAGAGTTTGATGTAGTGATATTGCATTGAATATTTTGGGTGACTTTTGGATAGATCATGTCATAATTTAATGCAATATGAGTTTCATTTGGATAATTTACTCTCTTTTGTGGTTATTTGATTTTTCTAGGGACTTGAATGAAAAAACACACAGGTTGCGGGGTTGAAGAAGCAATTTTTGAAAGATCTCATAAGGAGAGTTAAATTCGGCTCCGGATTCATCAATCAGGGGCTGGATTGAACTCTCCAACGGGCTCCAACAAAGATAAAAGCCGAAAAGAGTGAATTTTGGAAGAGGAAGCCATGAGGGACAAATTTTGTTCAATTTCTGTTGACATTAGCTTTAGGTATTATCTTCCTAGGGTTTTTTAGTTGTAATTTTGAGAGGTTTTCCATTGTTGAACACATATTGGAGGCTACTCGTGGACAAACTTGGAGATCATATTAATATACTGTGATGTTTTCTCATACCTTCTCTTTTAATTCGTTCTTGAATTTCTCTTCAATTATGTATTAAGTTCTTATTCTAAGGCCTTGATGTAGCTAGTATTGATTATTATATTAACTTATGATTCCGTTATTTGAAGGGTGTTACTAAGTCTTTGCCTGATTATTGTACTCAAAGCAATTGAATGCCTGATCACCATTCAGATTGATTTATCATTAACTAGGAAAATTCGAAAGATGACATAATTAATTAGGAGAGGTAATCAGACCATAAATTATATGTGAAATTGAAATATATTTGCATGGTTTGTATGATCATTATCGTGTCATGTTCTTGAATGCGTTCCTTTGAATTGAATTCAACTTAGAAATATAGTTGGGTTATTTAGAGGAATAGAATTAATATACCTTGAAAAAGGATATTGGTTAATTCTGGACATTGATTAACTGATAAGGTATACTCTAGAATAACAGGTCACGTTGGTAATATAAGAGTTAATATAGTGAAATCATGTGCTTTAGATCATCTCATTACAATCTTTATCCAAGAAGAAGTGCTAGTGTAGCTATTTTAATTTAATTCTCAAAACAACAATCATTGGAATCTTTGTTTTCTTTTAATTCAAGTTAGAATTAATTTCATTGAAATGAGTTTTAATTTCTAATCTCTGTGGGATGACCTTGTTACTATAAACGAGATCTAGTACACTTGCTAGTGCTCTAAATTGGTTATCATTTCACGAGGAAAGCAGTTCATTTGTTCGTTGAAAACAATTTCAAACTCTCTAAAGAAGAGTTTATTCAGAACTCAATCATTTTTGAAAAACTGTATTTCAATTTCAAATCATTACCCTGATTTTCAAATCATAGGCACTTCTCCAACAGAAGGTTGGCCTATATGCAAAGCTCACAAGGCTTTGCATTCGGCACCATGTATCATTGTACTTAGACCGAAGCCTACAACACTCAACCGTCCATCACTAGAAGGGTAAGTACACTGCAGTGTACTACCAAGAATAAAAAATAGGTATACCACAGCATACCAAGTACAGTGCAGCGTACTAAGAGTAAATATAGATATACCGTAGTATACTAAGTGTACCACATCACACTCTTGCCACCGTAAGCTAATGGTTCCAATCCTGACGTTAATCACCATTGATGCCGCAAGGAGTCAAATGCACTGAGTGTCCCCACCCAACATTCAACGAATGACTAAAAAAATAAAGTGTGCTCTTAGACGTGGCAATTGCTAAGTGTTAAACGACTAGCCAGGATGACTCATCTCAATGTCCTATCACCCCGTTTAGAGTAAGACAATCCCTAGAACTAGGCCAGGTTACTAGGGTCGTCTAACTCTAACATAGGCTAGTACAAAGATCAAAGTTCTTGTTGAGTACTCAACATTACAAATACCAACCCCTACTGACTGATTAGGCCAGGGGGTCATTTATTCACACAGGATTTTCAAAACAAACATTTTTGGGGCAAAATATCATTTTTCAGAAATTGATCCCATTGACTCGCAAGTCAGATAATAAATTTTATAGGCTCTGCAGGGCCTATCAATTTATTCCATGGGCACATCAGACCAATAAAGTAATTTTTGGGATCAAAATGTCATTTTTTAAAAGTCAATATCATATCGAGAGATCATTTTTCAAAACTGTGTCCAAATAGGGTAAAGAGTTCTTTTCACATATTAAAATAAGTTTTCAAGAGTATTCAAGTCATTTTGCCTGTACTCGATCACAAAAGTCATTTTCAAGGGCATTCAGGTCATTTTACCCATACTTGATTCCAACAAGACTTTCTGAGGGTATTCGGGTCATTCTACCTTTACCCGATTTGAAAAGTGTTCGCAAGAGTTCCAATAAGGATATTTCAGTCATTTACTGAATACCTAATTCCAAACGTTTTCATAAAACATTCCAATAAGGGCATTTGAATCATTTTCCAAACACCCGATTCCAAAGGAACTTATTTCAAGAAAACCATAATTCTAATCCTAAAAGAGAATTAAATTCAAAGTTTCTAAACATATTTCCATAAAACGTTCCAATAAGGGCATTCTAGTCAATTTATGAATACTCAATTCCATGAATTACCATTTTTCAAAAATCCTAAGTGTTTAATCCAAAAAGGACTAAATTCACAAATTCATACTTTGGTAATCCGTTAAGGTTTCCAAGCTAATCAAGAAGTTCATTCAAGCCCAAAATGGCATAAAAATAAATCTTGCTCAGATAAACCATAGACATATTCAGGAATTTCCAAAATGGTATAAAACATAGTATTTCACGAAAAAATAAAGCACGCTAGCTTTCAAAAGATTTTAGAAATTAAAGGGACTCACCTCGTTTCCTAATTAACTCTTTCCGATCACAGTCGTTTATTGATAAACCTACACCAAATATCGTTTTTAGGTCAATTCGTGTTTGGTGGAAAAATAGCCGATGGTTAGCCAATATCCAGCTGACGTGTCCGACAGGTAGCCGACGTGCCTGATGGTTAGCCGACGTCTAACCGACGTTTAGCCGACGGTTAAGAAAAACGTTCAACTTTCGTTTAGGTCATTTTTTCATCGTTTTTTAAATTCTTTCATTTTTATTTTTCCACATCCTGTCTCCTTTCATATACAATGAATTAACTCCATATTTCTCATTCATTTCATCCAAAATCACACAATTAAATCATCTCTAAGTTCATCCATTTTCGACCTAGTTTCTAGAATTTCAGTGCTTGACCTATGATTTTGTTTTGCACATAACTTTCAATCCTCAACTCCAATTTGGCTCTATGACATACCAAAATGACCGTAAGACTCTTAAATTTAATTCTATAAAGGCTGTTTTCTGAGTTCTAGTTCCTGTGACATAATACAGGGTAAAAACATCCCCAGTAGTTTTGCTTCAATTCTACTATTCATGCTTTCCTTTGTTTTCCTTTAGCCTTTAACACCTTGGGACAAAATTCACTCAATTTTCCTTCAAATAATCCTTGATTCTGTAATTTTTAGATTCCAATAGCTCACAAGAGTCATGCTTTTTCAATCATAAATTCACTTCTTCTAATCAAAAGCTAGTTTAATTCATTTTTTTCCATCCAAGTAACTTCCATTTTCCTTCTACTTTTATCATCATCTCATCAACCAAAAGAAATCCTTCAAACTACCATGAATATTCAGTTCTTCCTCACACAAAATAATATCCATAAAGCTTCTAGGCAGCAAACACACATAGACACATAGAGAGTTCAACAACAAAGTTTATAAACCCTAGCTTTTGATCCAAAATCAACACACGAAAATCATGTTTTCATGTTAAAATTGATATCATAATGATCACCATTCACCCAACAACAACTTTAATTCAAGAAAGGTAGGGTTTTACCATGTATTTGGAGTTCTTTGGTGTGATTTGCCCCAAGAACCTCTCAAGAACTCACACACTACGCCAAGAACACACTTGCTACCTTTTTCTTTCTTTTTGCTATTTTCTCTTGATTTCTTTTCCTTTATATCTGTCCCCTTGAGGCTGCCGAAATTCTGGGTTGTATAAAAGCCTCTTCACCACCATTCATCATCAATTCTTGCCCATTCATCTCTTATTTTTATTAATTGCATGGTGGTTATTCATAGGTGTGTTCCAATAAAAAATTTACACACCAATTCCTTCCTCAAAAATTTCTCTTCTTTCTTCTATTGAAGCTACCGGTTTTCTTGGCCAATTTCTAGCCATTCATCCACCTTCTCATGGCCCAAGTATTGACCAATCACATTTCACAAGACCTTAGTTAATGGGCCCACAAATGATGTGTTCCAATCACAAATTTACACATCATTCTTTATTTATTTTGTAATCATTTAATTTCATGTGTCTTGCATGAATTCTTCATGCAACATCTCTTAAATTGACACTTGTTCATGGGCTACCAATCACAAAATACCACACGTACAAATTTTCGATTGCATTTTTCATTTTTCCTCAGAAATGTGGGTACGGAATGGAAAAATATTTTACTTTACCATTCAACTTCAAAAAATCCATAGAATGCATTGATAATACTTAAATTCTTTAATTCCTCCACAGTTTGGTCAAATTCGTTGTCAAAGTCGCGGGCATAGTTAAAATGACAAAAATACCCCCAATAACCCGAACAACGTAATTTACACCAAAACATGCATTTAATTGCACTGATCAATTCCTTGTCTCAGCATACCCTCAAATTCTTAGTTTATTAATAATAATAGCATTCTGAAGATTTAAGGTATGGGTAGAATAAATCCAATAATTACATCCAGGTCCCGATAAAATATTATTATACCAAAATATTCATCTCATTACACCAATCATCTTTTGTTCTGGCCATTGATATAAATTCTCCTCCTATTTCAGGTAGTAGCCAATCGAAGGTAAAAATGTGGGGGCATTACACTGACGGTGAAAAAAGTGGCCACGTGTTAAAATTTTTTTAGTAGAATGACGTCGTTTTGATCATTCTAAAACTTGTTAATCAAATCATGTGTGATGTTTATATAATCGTGTGTGATATTTATGCAATCTCTATGATGGTCATATCGTGTGTGATATTCATGTAATCGTGTATAGTGGTCATGTAATCGTATGAAATGTTTATGAAATTGTTAAAAATGTTCATAACCTACTACGAAAGTCCTGTATAGAACTTGCGTGGCCCCCAAATACTTATTTATTATATCACATTATAAAGACCTCTAGTCGTAAGAATAATGCAACATCCCCAGCCTGATTGGGCTACATATGTATTGGGAGTATCAGAGCTTCGATTTGAGCTGAAACAGGACCTCATATGTACAATTGTTTAGACGGCATCCAAAGTCGGGTAGGGTGATGGTTAGAGTCAATGAGATATCAAATAGTTTGTATAATATAATATTTTGTAATGTAGGTCAAAAATAAGAAAACCAAACATGTTGCAAATATAGTAGGATGCGAGTTATAGGATCAACTTTGATCGATCGTCTATGTTCTTTATTGTTGTTGTTGTTATAATAATAATAATAATAATAATAATAATAATAATAATAATAATAATAATAATAATAATAATAATAATAATAATAATAATAATAATTATTATTATTATTATTATTATTATTATTATTATTATTATTATTATTATTATTATTATTATTATTATATTTGTTGCATACATTGTTGGACATACTACTCATTATATATAGTTCAAGAATGACTTTCCATACGTACCTTGAACTATAAATTTGAATCATATTTCATCAATACATTTTTAATTAATTAAAGTTTCACTCATGAAAAAAAGAAAGAAATTGTATAATGGTTTGCAAGAACATTGCTAGGTGTAATATTATTAAAAAGCATTAAGTAGAAATTGTTAATTATGTGTGTGGTTATAATATTTATTTAAGCAATTTTAGAAATATGGCAGAGTTGCAAGATTTTTATTTCTTTCTCGGGGGAAATCAGTATGACTTGTAAGATTTAACAATGATTTATAATTTACAATTAAGGAAATATTTTGTAAAAATTGGCATATAATTTTTCATATTGAAAAGTTTCCTAAATTTCAAAGAACAGAAAGGAATGCATCATTCGAGATATTAAATGGCCTTCAACCTACCAAAAATGCTATGGAAGTAATTAAATGGCCTATATGCGTTGCAAAATTCATCATTCGAGATCCTCTAAATTAGCATTTGGCATCCTACAAGAAAACCATCTCTGTCCCGAAGGATTACCTCTTATTCACTGCTCAATTAGGGCCAGAAGCCTTCCCAAAATGACGCCTTTTGATATTAGAAATCTAATCACACCTGGATCTTCACTGCTGCTGGGGTTGGGAGCTACACCAAAAGCTGTTGTCTCTGAACAAGTTGCCCCTACCAAGGAACCTGTTCTAGTTGATTCTGCTAAGTGAAATGAACAGGAGCCAGAGTTGAAAAACGTTGGTTAGCAATTTCAGCTAGTCGAAGAAACAGCTGCAAAAACCCTTCTCATCCAGAGTAACGAGGTCCCTCCTGAGATTCAGGATGCTGAGAGAAGGTTGCAACAAGATGTTGTCCATGATCAGGTTACTGAAGTCCCAGAACTGGTTCTTGTTGGTTTTGATATGCAGAATGGACAAGAACCAGAGCTGGCGAGGTGCAAGATGTTGATCAGCAAATTATGGGAGATGAAGAAATAGAAGCAAGTAAGTTGGTCATCCTAAATGACTAGGAACCTTGTGAGCCCCAAGAGGCTGGAAGAAGCTTGCCAAATGCTAATCATGAAAATCCGAAGAAGGGTCGAGGAAAACCTAAAGGTTTTAAGAACAAAGTTCAAACACCCCAAAAAATAGCAGCTCCCTGCCAAGCGCACTAGGCATAGCGTCAACCCTAATTTTGCCTTACCTCCAGGTTGGAAGATAGATGAAAATGTCCGAGAAAAGGGAAGGTTTTCCGATAAAATTGACAAGGTGAACAATTCCTTAACTTTGCCAACATGTAGTAATGCACAATTACTTCATTTTGCTCTCATATTCCTAGTGGCTATAATTTCATATATTGTAGAATTTGATCCTATGCTACAGACCTACATAGAACCAGGAACTGGGCATAGATATCGTTCCACGCCAAATGTGCAGGCGCATTTGGAAAGTTTAGAAAACATAACATATCTTACTAAACAACACATTCTTCTTAGCTAAACAAGTCATACTTTTCTCACTCATATGACCTAGCCGCTTGTGCCACAACTCAATTGTACTATCATTGTCCACTGCATTCACAACATCATGGGAGACCTTTGTCTACATCATGTATAGTTTTGAGTACTTTTTCCTTCTGGCCACCACCAACGAACCTTTGGTGAGCTTCCACTGGCTATTATAAAAGGTGTTGTAGTAACCTTCATCATCTAGCCTCCCGACTGAGTTCAAGTTCAAATGCATATCTAGAATATATATGACATCCTTCAGGACTAACTACATACCATTCTTTGTCTCTAAACAAACATCTCTTTTTCTTGCAACTTGTGAATAATCTTTATTTCCTATTCTGACAACACTAGAATCACATGGTGTGTAAGAAGAGAAGAATTTCCTTCGAGATGTTACGTGAATAGTAGCACCACGTCAACTACCCAACTAGTCTCGTGGGTTGCAAGGGTGACAATGTCTTCTTTAGTGACGATGTTGAACTCCTCGGCAACATGGGTCTGTTCCTCATCACTGCTATCATCTTGGGTCTTCCCGTTACCTTTGTTCTTCTTCTAATCTTTTTTGAACTTTTGGCAGAACTTTTTTATGTGACCCTTTTGTTTACAGTGATGGAACTCCACATTAGCATACTTATTTGACTTTCCCCTACTTTTGTCCCTGGACTTTAAACTTTTGGCTTGACTCCTCCCCTTGGATTTTGCAACCAGGACATCCTGCTACGATAAAGTGGATCCTTGTGCTTTTCTTCTCATTTCTTCATTTAGGACTCCACTTTTGACAAATTCCATATTTACTACACCATTTGGTGCAAAATTGGTGATTGAAATCTTCAAAGTCTCCTAAGACTCTGGTAGGGATGTCAACACCAAAAGCGCGAGTACTTCATTGTCAATTTTAATGCCCATCCTTGACAGTTGCTCTAAGATCCCCTGCATATCGTTTTAATGATCTGCCATCGACGTACCCTCTTGGTACTTCATTTGGAGTAACTTTGTCAAATAAAATAATTTGTTGTTGTCAGTCTTAGAAGCGTACAGCTCCTCTAGCTTGTTCCACAACGTCCGTGCATGAGTCTCGTTACAAATGTGATTGTACACATTATCTTCGACAAACTGCCGGATGAAACCACATACTTGCTCATGCTCGAATTCCTATTCATTGTATGTCTTATTCTCGGGTTTAGTTGTACTAAACACCGGTAGATGCATCTTCGTCACAAATTGGAGATCATTCATCGTGTTACTCCATATGTGGTAATTCATGCCATTTAAATTAATCATTTTGCTCGTCTTCACCTCCATGGTCCCCGTCTAGACTTTAAAAGAGTAAATAATAATCTAACTTATTTTCTGATATGGAGGGTCCACTTTATTGGCAACCACAAAGCATATGATAATTAGATATTATTACCCCAATAAAGCTCTAATACTAGTGTTGAGAAAAATAACCCAGATTAATTACTATTTTTCCCTGGTGCAGCGGAAGGGTGGACTAATAGGGTAGGTGAATGCACAAATAAATTAAATACAAGCAAATCAAATAAAATAAGAAATTTAAAATGGCACCGGAAATTTAATGTGGTTCACCCTGGATTTGGGCTACGTCCATGGAACAAACTCCGAATATTTTTTTTACTAATAAAATAATTAGTAGACTTACAAGAGGGACTTTTCTAGAAAAATATTAGAGGCATTTCCTTGAGATTAACCCAAAATAGTGACACCCAAGTGTTTCCCAAACACCCCAATTAACCTCACTATTTTGTCACTCCCTGATTATTTTTCCTTCTCTCCGCAAACTCATCAAAGCCATAAGCTTTGGACTCCAACACTCACTCACTCACTCACATTTGTGTTGTCTGTGTTTGCAATTTCTATGTTCTATTTCTTTGCACTCCGCATGCCTATTTATAGGCATGCCAGAGGCAAGAAACAAATGCCACATAGAGTGGGTACAGTAGGTGCAACCACTCCTCACAATTACTCCTCACCCACTCCTCCATTGAGATGAGGGATCACAACACTAAGAACATAGTTCAAAGACCCAGACAACTACAGCTCTATGCCAGGGGCACTAGGCATAGCATCAAGGGCAATTTTGTTTTGCCTCTGGGTTGGAAGATAGAAGAAAGTGTCCAGGAATAGAGAAGGTTTGCCGGTAAGATTGACTTCATGATCAATTCCTTGACTTTGCCAAACCTGAAGTAATGCAAAATTATTTCATTTTCCTTTCATATTCCTAGTAGTTTGTTCCATATTATTCATAATTTTATCTTCTACTACAGACCTTCATGGAACTAGGTACATGGCACAGATTCCAGGTCAAATGTGTAGGCGCATTTGGAAAGTTTAGAAAAGGTAGCGATATCATACTAAGATGTATTTCAAATTTGCTAGTGCACACTCAATGAAATAACTTTTATTAATAATTCATTATTTATGTAGAATTTGGTACAAAGGCAACCTAGCTCTGCACCTTAACATGGAATGAATGAAAGATGGTGCGCTGCCGAGGAAGCTTTCTTGTTTCCTTCTTCCTGCTGTGAAATTCAAATTGTTAATGTTATGTTTTCTTCGGGGAAGAATTCAAATATCATAAATTTGTGATACTGTTGGACACTATTAAAGAAATTGACAAAATTTTTAACAAGGCCATTAGTTTGGTAAGAATATCTGATGATGCTGAAGAATTATTTCCTTGACAATGAATTGTATTTGGAATCTATTTAAATTAATATTGCCAATGTTTGATGCTGAAGATATTTTCATTGGATTAGGAAAAGAGATTCAGAAAGCTTAGGAAAAGATCTTTGAGAAGATTACAGGGCAATGTTATGGAATCCTAATGAAATTAGAACAAACATGCTTTAAAAGGATTTGAACAATTCAAGGACACTAGAATGAAGCTAAATATTGCCGGTTTAATGCAACAAGATTTTTAATTTGCATGCCACCTAAATTTCCAAGTAAGATGCTAAATTCCCAAGCTCAAACACCAACAAGTTCCCAACCAAATTTAGTCACAATTCACAACATAAAAGCAGCGCTAAAATTCCTCAACCCATGAATGACCATCGTGATGATAACCACAAAAAATAATGGTATTTTTCTATTGTACTTTGGTCCGATTTCTCATTTTAAAAATATAGAATTTTAATACCCTGCCCTTGAAAGATCCGTATGCCTAAAACATCAGTTTTTATTATGTGCTTGTATTGTAAACTCGAGAAGATGTTCCATTACTTTCCTTAGTTGTACACCCTCCATGTGGATTCTGTTTATGAGTGAGCTGCATAAAGTCTGTAACACCTCACTACATTTGAAGCCTAATTAGGTCGCCAATTTCATCACGTCCTTTGGATTAGGATCCTTTATAACACTGTAAAAAATAAAAAGAAAAGATAAATAATACTATAAAACTTGAACATAAATAAAACCTTCAGTTAAGGCTGTTACAATCCTGGCTTAAATTAATTCTTCTAAATAAACTTCTAATAATCAAAATAAAAGACAATACACATTGTATCAAGACTAATACATTTACAAAAGAAAATTTTACTACTCATTTGTGATAAGTTCACCTAACCTTGAAAACATAGTTAGAAAAGTTGTTTGAGAATATGAAATCTCAGTAAATCCGAAATGTGTGAGTTCGTGTCACGGTAACTAAAATCAATGTCATGATGCATGAATAATGTAGACTTAAATAGATGCATTCACAATTCAAATAATTTTTATGCATCTCATATACATTTTCATTTTGGGGCAATTCAATGAGTACAAAATCTGTATGTCCATTATAAAATATTTGTCGGGTAAATTATTCATAGCACATATCTGGAATATCAATTTTATTTTTCAGAAGTCTTGAGCCCATCATAATGCCATATCTCGTGTATCAATAAGAAACACATACTGTGTCATTATGATCACGACACATCATATATATAATAATAACATATACAATGCCAAATAAGTGGGTAGGGCATCATCTCCTTCATACAAAATCAGACAGGATGTCCCATGTCTATCCCACACTCCCCATGGAAACTGTTTGGGTAAAAACAACTTCCCATAGACGGCTAATCTATCAGAATTCTTTCCTAAGCAAATGAAAGATAGTCCTATGGCCTCGCCCATTGAGATATCAATGTCATTAATTTAATGGTTCAAGAGTTCACCATTTTGATAAGATAATCAAATTATTTTCAAAATTTGTTCCAATCTTATGAATTAAATTCCCAAGTGTTGTCTTTACTAAAATCAAAATCACAATTATTTTCCCCAAAAATTCCTATATCTTTTCTAAATATTCATTCAAGGCATATTGATTCATTTCTAAAATTCCACCAAAACAATATTTGGAGCCATTACTCATGAAACTTATGACATGATTTTCATGCATGAAATGCATAAATTTATATTGATGTATTTGCATTCATTTGATACTTGTCTCCATTCCATAATCACGATACTTATTTGAAATTTCAGAACAATATGTATGCATGAACAAATCATAATATCATAATAGAAATATTATTTTCAAGAGACATTATTTTCATGCATAAATATTTTCTCAAAATGGCATTCTCTTAATTTAAATTATAATTTACATGTTGTAATCATACAACATTTCATAAAATTTTGCGTACATTATAGATGCATTTTAATGCAAATTATGTATATTTTAAACATGGTGTTTTTGCATTCTATAATTATGCAATTCAAAAATAGATGATTGGGGATACAAGGACGTACCTCTAACCAAGCTTGCAAATTGTCAAATTCAATTTCTCACTTCTCTTCCATGTAACTCCACCAAATCTATAATTACAATATATACACTACAAGAAAATAATGAATTAGCAACAGCACAACGACGACATAAACCGTAGCTAAATACCTCCATGCTATATAAAAATTTTGCGATAGCACCAAAAAGCCATTGTTACTTTGTGAGGGCAATTGGAAAACCAAAAGAAGTCAATGAAGTTACATTGGCTAAATTTGCTACGAAATTAGCAACGGTGTAGAGTCAATCATATATTTTCTCAATATAGATTTTTAAAGAAATAAATTTCGGCTATAGCAAACCCATAGCAATATTAGCGAGAGTTTAGCAAAAGCTCATTGTTGTTGCAGTATCTAATTTTAAGTAAATTAATTTTTGAACTCTAGCCAATTTTTCAAGGGTTTAGCAACGGTAACCTATTTTCTTAATATCTATTTTTAAGAAAATAATTTTCAAACCGTAGCAAAACCCTTGCAAATTAGTTAGGTATTAGTGATGGCTATGAAGCCGTCGTAGCAAAACCCTAGCAAATTTTGCTACTACGTTTTCCCAACCTGGTCGGTCTAACTTGACCCAACCCGGGGGGTCCGCAACCCAACAATTAATTTCATAAATTGTTGTGAGACACCGAGCTCGAACCCAAGTCTCTATTGTCAGGGAGCATGTGCTTCTGCACTAAGCTATGTTCATTTTTGTGATTACTTTTATGTTATATTAATTATATAGTACATTTTATTATGTAGAATATTAATAAATTATTCTAATTAATAAAAACAATAAAATTGCATAATACAATAAATAGTTATATTATTTATACAACTCACTTTTTCTTAATTAATAAATTATAATATATTTTATGTTGTAGGAGTATTATAAATCTAATTATCTAATGTTATAATTTGTTGTACTTATAATATTTAATACATTATATGGTATACTTAATAATATATCGTGTGTGTGTGTGTGTATAAAATATATTTTTGCATATTTTACTAACAAATTAAATAAAGTAAAAACTATTATCCAAACTCTAGATACCAAGTATAGTATAAAACATATCTATACTATACTTATAATTACTTTAGATACGTATTATATATTAATACACACACACACACACACACACATACTATAAATGTAATACCCTATAATTTTGGGTTAGGAAAATTAAGATGATTAATCTTATGTTATAAAGTCATTTAATTAATTATGTGAATGTGTTGTTTTAAACCTCATATGAATATCAAGGGTGTAATATCCTACAAAAATTACTATAGGAAATAAGATAATTAAATTTTATTTTGATAAATTAATTGAATTAATTGTGTGTTCTTTTTTCTTAAATTATTATTTGAGTTTCCATAGAGAAAATAAATGAAGTCAATGTGACAATAATCTTGTCACGTGGAAAAATGATTTATCCTTAATTAAATTGTTATAATGTATCTAAAAATTATAACTGTAACACCCTACTAAATTAGGAGTTACGGAACTAACTATTTGATGGAATTAATCCTGCTTCATAAATTAAATGCTTTACATGTGTCTATTTTATTTGTTCCTTATGAGAATTCTTTTAGAGAAAGTAAGTGTATTAAGTTAATTATTTGTTTGGTTCATAGTAGGTGATTTATATATAAGTAATTGTGCATTGTATACATATGTGCGCGCGCGCATGTGTATGTATGTATGTATGTATGTATGTATGCATGCATGCATGCATGTATGTGAAGTAAACAATTTAGTTAAATTAATTGTTGTATCACATTTCAAATAATATTGTAGTAATGAACCTCTCGTTGTGAAAGAGGTACTCATGAGTTAATTTAATTATAGGGTAAAATATGCTAATCGCCCTTGAACTATCACAAATTTTTATTTCTACATTCGAACTTTAAAATTTATTATTTTAGCCCTCGAACTTTCGAAATACCTAAAAAATACCCTTTTTCAAAAATAAAAGCTCAAGTACAATACAAAATCACCAAATTTTAGCTCTCATCCCCATTTTTTTTTTCTTAAAATATTATTCTTCAACTTTAATCTCGCTCTCTTCTCTTCGAATTTTTTTATTTATCAACAACAATTTTAAGATCTAACTTTAAACCATTTATGTAACTCAATAATCTTGTGATTACTCTTCCGCACTTTTTCGAATCTAACCATACAATAAAAATAACATAGTTTACCCTTTAATAAACAAAACTAAGACATAAAGATGAAGAAGAAAAAAACTGATTAAATTATTGACGAATAGCAATTTTCTTGGCATCTCTACAGAAGGGAGGATAAATTTGAAAGCAGAAGGAATTACCAAAAAAAAAAAAAATCTCAAAAGAGAAGTGAGAGACGCGCAAGTTGCAGTAGTCTTTTCCTGTTATATATAGAAGTTACTTTGTAAGAATTAGAAGGATGACACCACATTGTGAGAGTTGAGTAAATGAAAATACCTATAAAATAGGTCATGTGGAAGTCATGTGATGAACTTCTGTGAGTACTTAATAATTTTAATTGATATAAGAGCTATTTTTTAGATATTTTAAAAGTTCAAGGGCTAAAATCACATATTTTAAAATTCGAGGGTGGAAATCAACATTTGTGAAAGTTTAAGGGTGACTGACATATTTTGCCCTTAATTTTATGAGGGAGTTTGGCCTTGTTTGCTAATGAAAAAGTCTTGGTCAAATTTTGTGTCAAGACCGATTTTGACCACTTGGCCCAATTTCATTATTTAACCCAAGACCCATATCCAAGACACATGGACTAATTTGACTTATTAAAACACTTTAAATCACAACCCTTGAATTTAGGGTAAAATTCTCTCAACCTTTGGATAAAAAATTACCCTACTATGTAAACTTATTTTTTAGCCATTTCCTCCCCTCACTTGACCGGCCACCACCCTCCTCCATTCCCTTTATTTTGCTTTCTTCTTCCTCCATGGAAGCTACACCCTTGCTCTCTTCCCTTGAAGCTGCCGACCAACTTACCAACTCAAGATAGGAAGCCTCCTTTCTCCAGCCAAAATGCACTACTTCTTTTCCCTTTTACTCTCCTTTACTTCACAACAGAAAAGATGCACATATGGTAATAGGACTATCCATTTATGGCACAAATCCAAGTTCTATGAGGGACTTCTGAAGCCAAACCACGTTTTTAGAAGCCTTTGAAGCTGCCACATACTCAGCTTCTATGATGGAATCAACAATGCAAGATTGCTTAATACTCATCAATGAAATGGCCCCTCTAGAGAAAGTAAAAACATCTCCATTAGTAGATTTTCTTTTATCTTTAACTGTCTGAAAGTCTGAGTTAGTATAACCAGTAGAAACTAAATCATCAACTCTATCAACAAGCATATAATCTCTCATTCCCTTTAGGTACATGAGTATATGGTTTACAACTTGCCAATATTCTTTCTTGAGTTTAACTAATATCTGCTGACCATGCCTAGAAAAAAAAAAAAACAGATATCTGACTTTGTACAAAGCATGGCATGCAAGAATAATTCTATAATAGAATAAATCATGATTTTTTTTTCACTACTTAAGTTAAAACCATTTATAAGAACTAAATTTGAAACACTTAAATTCAAATTATTGTCCATGTTAAGCATAATACCTAAAAGAAATTGAGATTTTAAATGGCGTAATGTAAAAGCTGAAAAATCCTTATTCATATATCTTTATTAAATGATTACATTACCCTACAAAAATAAGCATATAAAGCAATTTGGACTGCAATAGCTTTGGAAGTCATGGAATTTAAGTTGGTCCATTATTCCTAATTTATAAGAATCACTTGGTTGGCATTATTGACCTAGGAAACAAGGTGAAGCTCGTTGAATAGATACAAACTTATTTAATTCAACTTCAATACATTTAGTTTTGTCTATTCAAATATATGGATTTAGTTTTGACTACTCATTCCCCTTATTTTTCTTGGTTTGTGTAGAATTCTTAGGCGAAGATTTATTAGATAAACAAAGTGAAAAAGCCTAAAACAGAGCTAAAGAAGAAGGTCCAACCGATGCCTGGTGAAGCCATGAGTAGGCCCTAGTTCATTACAGAAATCCAGAAGTTAAAAACTCTTGGGAGCAACCGGCTCCAGTCTTGACATTGAATAGGTGTCAGATCATAGTTTGATTTTTTAAAAAATTAAGTAATTGGCACCAGTTTATATTAGTGAACAAGTGCTGTGTTATGTTGTAGAAAGTGCTGTTCTTAGGAATTTCAAAAGGTTTCCGAAGATTATTACATATACCCATGTTCAATCATTTCAACTGTGAAGTTAGAGAAGGGAAGAGCTACCAAAAATCATAAAGCTGCAAAAGAGAGTCCAATGAGAGGATTAGGGCTTCCATTGAAGAGGATAAGGACGTTGTTAAGGAAGATTGTCAAGAACAAGAAAGGGCCAATTGTCTAAGAGTTTACTCTCATTCTTCTTGTATTTCTTGCTTTGATTTTGAATGGGTATTCTTGATTTATGATGTATTAAAAGGGTTAAACACTTATTTTGTTGACTCCTGATTTCTATTTTTGTTTGTTGCAATCAATTTTGGTATTCAATGACCAAATTTGAATTGTGTATGTTGGTTGGTTATTATATAGAGGCTTTATTTGCCAATTTACTTGATGAGTTTTCATTTGATAAGCTTAAGAAAGTGATTGAAGGATGATAAATAGGTTACTGAAGGGTTGTGAGGTTACCTTGAGATAGGAACACCATTTCCTCCAATTTGAGATGACTAATTAATCTTAATGCCTATTGGATACGATTAATGATGTAGAGATACCTATTAATTCGGTCAAGGGTAGGGGACTCATAACTTGAGAGAAAGTGGGACTTGTATGAGATTACCCATTGGTGCTAAATTTAGGTTGTAATTAGCTAATTTAGTTAATTAAGGCTTGATTTGATATTGCGGATTTCTATTTACTTATATTGCTTTTGTCTTTTTCTCACTCTTTAGAGTTGGGTGATTCTATGTGATTTCTATGGTGATGGTGTTGGTGAATTCTCTTGATAATTCATCAATGTTACATATACATTTTAAGAATGAACGAATTAGAAAATAAATAAATCAAGATACTTACAAAATATTTCGTCATTGTTATTTAAAATGTATGGAACAAAAATTAATACAAACTAATATAATTAATAAATTAGAACAAAAAAAAATGTCGTACAATCTGTCACGGATTAGTGGCAATTTTGTGATTCCGTGGCAAATCCGTGGCAAACGGAACACACAACAAAAATTTAGCCCTACCTTTTTATCACTGTTTTGTGATTCCGTGGCAAATCTGTGGCTAATGTTTGGCATAATTTTGCCATGAAAATGTTTCCTCGCAAATCGGTAGCTAATATTTAGCATAATTTTTTGGTGCCTTTTTTTGCTATCGATTTGAGATGGAATATGTTTGCATCGCTACTTGCTACTATTACCATCGCAATTCTGTGGCAAATTGCCACAAATTTGCTACGGTATTTTTTCTTTCACAAGTTACTTGTATTTTGCTGTTCCATGGCAAAATCCATCATTGATTGTCACAAAAAATATTCCGTGACAAAAATCCGTGGTCGATTCACAATTTTCTTGTAGTGAATGGTATTTACCTTATAATTTAAATGTTTGTATGTGTGATCACATAATTACATGAGTTGCTTCTATTAGATAATATGTAACTTTAAACTAGAGTATATAATTTCATCTGACGCCAAAATGCATGCACATTTGATCACTGTTGAGCTCAGTTTTTTTGCACTATATTTGAGGTATTGCAGTTAAAATTTGTCATATTCAAAAAATAAAAGTAGTTGATGTGACACCCCACTTAATTGAGAGTTTGGAAGCTTCATAATATGGCTATTTGGGATTGCATCATAAATTAAATGCATCATACATGGCTATTTTATGTGCTCTCTATGTGTATTCTCTTAAGAAAAATGTGTTTGATAAGTTAATTATTTTGTTAGGCATGGTAAGTAATTTATATGCAAGTAATTGTTCATTTTATGCAAATATATACTATGTATAGAAAATTAATTAGTGAAATTAACTTGAGGATTACTTTTTCAATAAAATTATCCCAATGATCTTCTTCTTGTGCAAAGAACACTGTTAAACAAATTCATTTTTAATTAGGGTTTCGACTTTATTTCCCAAGCTAATAATCTTGGTCAAATTTTGGGTCAAATCTAATTTTGACCTCTTGAATTGATTTCTTCAGTTGACCCAAGACCCATTTCTTGGACCCATGGATCTTTTTGACCCAACTAAACCCTCATCATCTTGGCCTTTAAAATTAGGGTAAAGACTCCTCCACCATTGGATTAAAGTTTACCCTAGTATAAAAAAAAAAATTTCCCCATCTCCCCCCCCTAGTGGCCGAAATTCCCTCCCTCTCTCCCTCTTGTTTTATTTATTTATTTATTCTCTAGCCTTCCTCAACCTTCTCTCAAGCTAACACTTCTTGGAGGATTGAAGAAGGAATTTTTGTGACTTTGGGTGATTGTTGAGGTAACATTTTCAACTTCTCTTTCATTTTTTTTTCTTTTCTCTCTTGCAAGAAAAGGCAGCCATGCTCACTCTCTCTTCATCTTATTTTTTTTGTATCTTTTTGCAAACACTCTTTAAGAGGGATAAAAGGTTGAAGAAAACACCTCCACCTTGCTACCTTTCTTTGTTTAAGTGTAAAGCTTCAAAGAGGTAACCAAAGATTTCATTTTCTCTCCTATTTTCAAGCTGGCCGAAATTATTAGCTTACTGGACAGATTTTGTTTTTCAATTTGTTAAGCATTTTATATGGTGATTTGTTAAGGAAATGTTGAAATTTATGTTTAAGGATGTTTTGTGATGTGTAAGGTAAAGTCTTGTATGGAAAGAAAACATTTCTCTCCTTCATAAGAACATAAAATACGGAAATTAGGTACTGCTGCCCAGATTTTCGTTTTATGATTTGAAGCCTTGTTTGAATGAGTTTTTCCTATGAATTTGGGTAGCATAATGTGGTATTTATGTTGTGTAAATGATGCCTTATGAATATGATATGTATATTGGGGTTATTGGAGGGGTTTTGATGTTGTTTGCTCAAAGTATCATTTGAGAAAAAAAAAAAAAAAAAACAGAGGTGTTGCTGGAAATGGAGGGTTGTGTTTTGGATGTTGTTTTATTTGAGTTAAATGGGTATCATATGGCTTGTATATGGTGTGTTATGGGATCTAGGGTGTTTTGGGAACATCTTTGAGTATTTACAAGAGCTTGATGTTTGAAAATCTTGATACTTTGCTGAGTATATGTTTGCTGCCAGAAAACCCCTGTTCAGAGACCTAACTTTAAACCACCTAAAAACATACTTATTGTTGGATTTTTAGGCTGAATTTTTTACTGTACAAATTAGGGGATGTTATAAAAATTATGGCTCAAGAATCATCAAAAAACTCCTTGTATTTTGAAAGTTATGAATTTATGAAAATTGTTGCTCCAGAGTGGTCGTGATTCTGGCGAGATATTTGAGAAATTTAATTAACCTGTGTTTTCAAATAGTTTTGGGAAAGGGATTGCATGGTAATTCACCTAACATACAGGAGTGTTGTTCTGGAAATTTTCAGCAAGAAAAAAAAAATGCTTTCCTTAGATAATTAAATCGACTTTTGAGGCCTCTAAATTGCTTCACAAACAGAGTTTTACACTAAGGGTTTAAAACATGAATTTTGCCCTGAAAATTTCTTTAGCTAGATTGAAATGAATCTACATAAAATTTATGGGATATTGTAACTTTCTGGAAAAAAAAAAAATATATATATATATATATATATCTTATGATTTTTATGCTTAAATAATTATTCTATTTTGGAAATCTTTAAGTACAAAGTCTTAAAGATAATTGATTATCTATTTAGCTAGTTAATTATCTACTTATTTACCTATTTATTTATTTAATTATTTATTTATTTAGTTAATTAACTATTTATTTAGTTATTTACTTATTTATTTACATATTATCTATTTATTTATCTACTTATTTATTTGCCTATTTACTTATTGATTGATTGATTGATTGATTTGTTTACTTATCAATCTAGCTATTTATTTATCGTTTAAATTATTTGTTCTTTTTAACTTGATGGGATGTTTTCCGCCCTAATCTATATGGATTGATTTCTTGATTAAGGGTTTAGGATTAATAATATTAGAATAAGCAAATATGATTAGCATTAGGAGATGGAAGAGATTACTTGGAGCATAAGTAACCTCTTTTTCCGTAGGAATTTATGTAGTTTGATCTCTAAGGACTTGTGATCAAGAGATTAATTCTTGTATAATTTATATTAGATTTGGAGCCAGATTTGGGAGGAAGGAAGGATTGAAAATTTTGAAAAGATTTCTTTTGCTAAGCTTTTGGACAAGGTAAGTCCTTGCACCTCATGACTCGTTTATGCAAAATAATTCTATGGAAAGTTCATGTGATCATGTATACATGTTTATGCCACAAGAAGCACATGATATGATTTCACTTATGAGTTTTATTCTATGGCACTTGGTATCACTCTTAGCACTTTACGATTTCCACTTGAAAAAAAAAAGTATGCATGATCAATTTTGGGAATCTTCTTATGAACGTTATGAAATGACTGGAGTCATGCATCAATGTTTATATCTAATGGCAATTTTTTATTTCTTCATGCATATAATTGCGAAAATCATAGCATGAGATTTTGGCTCCTAACAATTATCACTGTTGAGGCAAGATATGAACTAATTTGATTTATTTGTGCCTTAAGCAAATTTGAATAGAATGGATGACATGATTTCTATTTTAAAAGTATTTTTGAGAGAATGTACGATTGTGGTTTTGAATTGGGCTGAATTTTAAAGCAAATATGGTTTTGGGGACTGAAACAATGTTTTGATAATGAAATTGTACATTCCAAATCGGAATGGGAATTTCTTGAATCTCCTTGTTGAAGACTTGAGTACTCAAAGGGGGCGAAGCTATAGGGCTAGCTTTTGTTAGACTAGGAGAGATTTCTGGTTGATAGGTCGTCTCCGGGAAACTGTCCTTTCCAAACGGGGCGTCAGTCCTAGTAGTTTAGCCGGGTCCTTAGCTAGCAGCGGAGTTTTGAGAACTTTGACGGACGGACGTGGGACATCCGGACCTGAGGCAAATGTGTAAGAGAGAAGAAGGAGGAGCATTCTCTCTATAGGTTGATTGCCTACACATAATTAATTTTTTTTTTTTTTGGTCATACATGCCGTAGCCATATTTGTATGGTATTGATGCTCTACAGTCTCGATACGCGATATGGTTGAATAATGATAGATTCAAGACTTTTGCTAAAACGAATTCTTGTTCCAGGAATTTTAACTTGAATTGATTGCTCAACAAAATTCTTATATACATTTCTTAATTAATCGTACCTGTGGTTCTCTCTTCAAAAAAAAAAAAAAAACTTGACAAAGTATTTGAGATGGACAAATGCAAATTTTCTGTTGTTTACATCCATCCAATTTATTTTATAAGCATGCATTATGTCATTGATTTCGTAACTATCATTTTCACATACTGTGGACTTACTGCGATTATTTATTATCTCACATGACCTTTTCCAACCTCAAAATTTTTTCAGGGTAGTGTATGTTTATCAAGACCAAGTGTTGAAGATCATTTTGTAATAGATTAGGTTTTGATACTCTTCTACCATTACTCTAGTGATAATGTATAAGGATTTCTTTTGGCTTACAGAGTTTTATCCTTGTGAGTCTGTATTGGGATTTATTTAGTTAGCAATTCAGTTTCCACTTTAAAGTTAATGTTAGTTATTCCTCGTTGCTTTCTTTTCTTCCGTTGTTATAAAGACCTCTTGTCTAAGAGGATGGGGCAACATTCCCTGGCCATTTAGGCCACTTAGTAGGGGTGTTATAGTTGGTATCAGAGCCTAGGATTAGGTTATCCCTAGGAATGATTTTGAAACTTATGATTGGATTAAGACCTTAAAAGAGTTAGGATTAGTCCAGATTGGTATAAGTTTAGAAATTTTTTTAGGGATCCTAAACGGATATTTCTAAAGTTTAGACTAGACATGACTTATTCAATGAATTATTTTGGAAAATCTTTTGAGGCTAAGCAAATGATTATTATTGTAGGATGGAGAGGATGCTGCGTACCGCCCATAAGACGATGAACCCATACTGTTGGCGACCACCACCACCAGAGGTTGTAGACTAAGATTCTTCAGATTCGTCTACTTCAGAAGCTGAAGAGGAGGGCGTGATCGAGATTATAGAAGTATCTTCTGAGAGCGAGGAGAAGATAGCTGCTCCACCTGAGATAGAGGTAGCTAAGGAACTCCCAGCATCTGTGAGTGAAGGACCTGGAGAAATGGAGTATGAGGAGCCTAAAGAAGAGACTGAAGAAGACTTCAAGAAGAGTAGGCCAGCAAAGAGAGCTAGGATTGATGAGGACTTTGAGGTTGAGGAGGACACTGCTAGCGATTCAAAGGAATACTAGGCTACTAACTGAGAGGAAGATGGAAATAGGAAACTAACATATTTTTGTTGTGTATAACACTTAATTTGGATTCCTAACCTATGTGTTTAATTGCTAAATTGAGTAGTTAGGAAAATTGTCCGTTATGGGCTCATATGTATGGATGGTTTAATCACCATCACTTTTTTTTGTTTCATATTCTGGATGCTTGACCACATACTTGATGATGGTCAATTATGAAATGGAAGTGGCCTCTATGCTTATTTACCTATTGCACCTTAATAATTTGCGCACACATCACATCATGCACGCATTGCCTTTAGCAATATAAAATTTTTACACAACCCGCTAATAGCACCGTTTGCATAATAAAGAGTTATCATGCCGCCACGACGAAGACTTATGGTTCATCTCATGGATGGCATGGCCGAAGGATCATCACCCTATGATAACCACCCTGCTCCAAATCCCCTAGCAGGCGAAAAAAATGAGGGACCAAGAGTTGAAGACGTGGAATTTGAGAACGACGCTCCCGAGGTCTAGGTGCCCGAAGAGGTCACTGTTGCTCAAGCCTTTGGTAGGATGACTGAAATACTGTGAAATTTGACTGAGCGAAGGGCTCCACGAGGCGATGATGAGGCACTTGAGAGGTTCCTTAAGTTTCAACCACCGCTATATTTTGGAGAGGCTGAACAAGAACAGAAGGCTGAAATGTTGATTGAACAAAGGGAAGACATCTTTTGCTCTTAGCAATACACAGAGGAAAGGATGGTGAGATTTGCAACCTTTCGTTTAAGAGGACCAGCTTGAGATTGGTGGATACGGATCTAAGAAGTTTGGGTGCAAACTGATCAAGAATGGACGTGGAACCACTTCCTAGAAGTCTTTCGAGTAGAGTTCATCCCACAATGGGTCATTGAGAAAAGAGAAGATGAATTTCAGAACCTAAAGCAGGGCAACATGTCAGTGGTGCAATACGTAGCGTAGTTTAGTAAATTATCGAAGTACTGTCGTCGTTTGGTGGACATAGAACAAAACCGGACTCGCTAATTCATCTAGGGCTTGAGGCAAGAGCTAAGGAGAGCCCTAGCTCCATACCCACCAACCACCTATGCTGCTGTTGTGGACACTACCACTAGGACAGAAAATGAGGGTAAGAATCGACTTGTTGTAAGGACCTTCCCACCCAACAAACAGTTTCCCATAAAAAGGCCAACTAGACCACAAAGGAGAAACAAAGGAAAATAATTAAGGGCAAACCCTAAGAGGACTAGACAGAATGAAGTGATTTGCCACTGCTGCGGAAGGAAAGGACACAAGGAAAAGGATTGTTGGCATAAAGATGCAACCAAAAGATGCTTCAATTGTGGAGATCCCAGCCATTGTTGTGATAAGTGTCCAAAATTGCAGTTCAACGTAATCCTATTGTACCAATGCACCAAGTAAATCATGGTAATAGTGTAGTCCATGGAGGGAGCAACCAGAAGCCGCAAGTGAAAGCCAAAGTGTTTGCACTAAACCGCCATGAAATAGGAGCTGACTCTGCAGTGGTTGAAGGTATGCTTTCTATTCAAAATTGCAAACTAAATGTGTTGGTAGATCCGGGTTCCACCCATTCATATATGAATAAGTTTTGTGCAAATAAGATGGGATTTGTTGGCTTAAAGTTACCTTATACTCTTTTGGTTAGTACACCTTTGGGGAAGTCAGTGGTAGCAAAGGATGTTATTAAGGGGTGTGAGATTGAAGTGGGGAGAGAAAAATTACCTGGGAATCTTATTATTATGCCTTTTGAGGATTATGACATCATTCTAGGTATGGATTAGTTGGCCAAGCATGGTGCTCGAGTAGATTTCAAAAATAAATCTGTGCGGCTCGTTAGGCTTGGAAAGGACATTTTAGAATTTTGAGGAGTTAGGGTGAAGGAGTTGAAGTATTTAGTCTCTGGAACTAAGGCCTAAAGAATGCTTAGGAAAGGATGTCAAGGTTACCTTGCCGATTTGATTAATCAACCCTCGAATGAGAGTACCTTGGAGAGTACTGCTGTGGTGTGCGAATTTGCGGATGTTTTTCTTGAAGAATTTACAAGCTTACCTCCATCGTGGGAAGTGGAGTTCACCATTGATTTAGTGCCTAGAGCCGAACCAATTTCCAAAACCCCATACCGTATGGGCCCTACAGAACTGAAAAAGTTGAAGGATCAGTTAGAGGAATTGTTGGGTCAAGGCTACATCAAGTGCTTCGCCGTGGGGAGCGCTGGTGTTGTTTGTAAGAAAGAAGGATGGGACCATGCATCTGTGCATTGATTATCGTGGATTAAATGGTTTGACAATTAAGAATAAATACCCGCTCCCGCTTATCGATGAATTATTTGATCAATTAAGAGGGTCTAGTTGTTATTCTAAGCTCGACGTAAGGCAAGGATATTACCAAGTGAGGATCCGGGAGGAGGATACCCCTAAGAATGCCTTCAATACTCGGTATGCGCATTATGAGTTTGTGGTGATGCCCTTTGGATTAACAAATGCCCCCTCAACCTTTATGGATCTAATGCACCAAATATTCCGGCCTTATTTGGATAAATTCGTTGTAATCTTCATCGATGATATATTGATTTACACTAAGAGCCCTGAGGAGCATGCAGAACACCTCAAGTTAGTTTTGGAAAAGTTGAGGAAGCAACAATTGTACGCTAAGTTTAGTAAATGTGAATTTTGGCTAGATACAGTGTCATTTTTGGGGCATGTAATCTCCAAGGAGGGAATTAGAGTAGATCCTGCCAAGGTGGAAGCTATTGAAAATTGGAGACAACCTGAGACTGTCACCGAGATTAGGAGTTTCCTGGGTCTAGCAGGGTATTATAGGCAATTTATCAAAGGGTTTTCAACCCTTGCCTCGCCTTTGATTAAACTCTTGCAAAAAGATGTGCCATTCTCCTGGAATGAAAAATGCGAGAAGAGCTTTCGCAAGTTGAAGAAGAAGTTGATGACGGCACCTGTGATAACCTTGCCAGATGAAGGGAAGCCCTATGCTTTATATATGGACGCATCAAAGGAAGGATTAGGAGCAGTGCTGATGTAGGAGCAGTGCTGATGCAGGGGAAGAAGGTCAGCCGCACTATGAATTTCCTATTCCCTGTCCAGTATCATGTCTCTGATTGAAAGCAGTCTACGAAACAGAGGGGAATGGCCCCTATGATGGTCAACCTCCCAAACTGATCTGCCCTTCATATAGTAGTGGTCTAACCACTTGACCCACAAGGACTGTTTCTCTGCTTGTAAGTCCCAAATGATTCTAGACAATAATGCCCCGTTCCAAGCTTGTAAATTTTGCAAACCAAGTCCACCTTCAGTCTTGGGAAGAAAAATATCCTTCCAGGCAACCAATGCATTTTTTGAGTTCCACAGGAAATCCCTAGCCATCGTATCTAGCTGGCAAATAACAGCTGACGGAGTAGGAAGAATGGACATCCAGAAACACTCAACGCCTTAAAGAACAGACTGGATCAACTGGAGCTGCCCTGCATATGAAAGAGAATGTGCAGACCATCTTCCAATGTAAGAGCCAATTCTATCAAGCAATGATTTGTAGAAGGTTAGCTTAATTTTACCATTACTGATTGGTAAGCCTAGGTAGCGAAAAGGAAGTTCCTCAATAGGAATGCCCGTGTCATCTAGGATACTCTCCTGTGTAGTCTTTTGGATCCTAACAAGATAAATATTTGACTTATCTTTGTTAATTTCAAGGCTCGAGCACTTCTTAAATACCTCTAGGCAGTCAAGGAGAGTTCGGACAGAAGAACAATCTCCCCTAGCAAGCAACATCAGGTCATCTGCAAAAGCAAGGTGAGTAATCCTTAATGCCTCACACTTGGGATGATATCTGAATGAAGTCCCAGTTGTGTGCACTTTAACATCTCGTGAGAAAATATTCCAAGCAAATGACAAACAACAAAGTGTGTTGTGTGAGTAATTTTTGGTACTTGAGATTGAAACTTGGTTAAATCGTGTGAATTGTTGGGACTTTTTCCTTTGAACAAGAATATGTACGCACAGACAACATTCTTGCAAAATCACTAGGTGTAAGTCTAGAAAGTTATTGATTTCAATGTTGAATGGAATTGTCAAATATCTTTGTGTGATGTTGAACATCCGGTGAGGTTACATATAATATTCGAGATTAAGTATTCTTGTGAGATAGCTACAAATACTTTGGGCCTAATTAATTTCCTAGTTACCCTAGGATGGTGGATAGAATTCTATATGAAAAGTTTAAATTGGAAATTTATTTTTTTACAATTTATATGGTAGATTTGGTCATGGTAGAAGGTGGTGGACCAAAGAATTGAATTAAGGTAATGAGTAGGATTTTACCCCAGAGTATGAATTGCGTGGATTTCTATTTCTTGTAGTGCTCCACCGGTAAAGGAGAAATTAAAATTTCAAAATTTATGAAACAAAATTGGGAGCATATAAATCACCAAGTTTTTTGTAATGGTTCAAGAGTTTTGATAAATATAAGCACTGTTCCTAAATTGTGTTGCGAATAAATTACCCGACAAAATTTATTTTTGCATTTTACATAGATTGTACTTGCCGGACTTCCCAAGAATAATATTTTATTTTGAAAATGCATAAAGGCATTTAGATTATAATTATATTTGTTCAAGTTATTTTTTTTTCATGACATGCCTTTTAAATAGAATCACGTTTATCATACAGGACTTACTGAGACTAGTTTTAATCGCACACGATTTTCTAACGATATTTTTAGTATAATGTGAGCTTATCAAGTCTGTGAAGTTACAATTATCTCTGTTGTAATAGTGATATTCTTGATAGAGTAAATCATTGGCCTTATCCAGATGTTAGATTATTCTATTTTGCAATATGAGTTGTAATAGATCCTAATATGGATTCTAATTTAAGTTTAGAAATTTTGGAGTTTATCTATTTATTTATTGAATTCGGTGCACACAAGTTCTGTACAGAGCTTACCTGGCAATTTGATTGCCCAAGTTAAAAATAGCAACAATCCGACGGTGAAAAAAGTGGTCGGGTGTTAAAAAAATCTTTTAGTAGAACGACATCATTTCGATTATTCTAAAACTTGTTCATCAAAGCATGTGTGATGTTTATACAATCGTGTGTGATGTTCCTGCAATCGCGTATGATGGTCATATCGTGTGTGATGTTCATGTAATCATATACAATGTTTATGAAATCGTTAAAAATATTCATAACTGGCCGCAAAAGTTTCGTACAAAACTTGCGTGGCCCCGAATCCTTTTTTATCATATCACATTATAAAGACCTCTAGTCATAAGGACAAGGCAACATCCGCAGGTTGATTGGGCTACATATTTATTGGGCGTATCAGTGCTTAGGTTTGACCTAAAACAGGGCCTCATATGTAATTGTTTAGAAGGCATCCGAAGTCGAGTAGGGTGATGGCTAGAGTAAATGAGATATCAAATAGATTATATAATATAATATTTTGTAATGTAGGTTAAAAAGAAGAAAACCAAACATGTAGCAAATATAGTGGCGTGCGAGTTATAGGATCAACTTTGATGGATTGCCTATGTTCTTTATTAGTATTATTATTGCATAAATTGTCAACATAAGAAAGACTTTCCACATGTACCTTAAACAATACATTCGAAACATATTTCATCAATACCTTTTTAATTCATTAAAGTTTCATTCATGAAAAAAAAAAAAAAAGAAATTGTATAATGGTTTGCAAGCATTGCTTGGATAAGGATCAATATGATTTCTGAGGTGTAAAATTATCAAAAAACATTAAGTAGAAATTGTTAATTATATGCGTAGTTATGATATTTAATTAAGCAATTTTGGAAATACGGCAGAGTTGTAAGATTTTTATTTCTTTCTGGGGGGGAAATCAGTATGACTTGTAGTATTTAACAATGATTTATAATTTACAATTAAGGAAATATTTTGTAAAAATTGGCATATAATTTTTCATATTGAAAAGTTTCCAAAATTTCAAGGACAGAAGGGAATGCATCATTCGACATGTTAAATAGTGTTCAACTTACCAAAAATGCTATGGAAGTAATTAAATGGCCTATATGCGTTGCAAAATTCATCATTCGAGATCCTCTAAATTAGCATTTGGCATCCTACAAGAAAATCATGTCTTTCCCGAAGGAATACCTCTTATTCACCGCTCAGTTTGTCCCAGAAGCCTTCCCAAAATGATGCCTTTCGATATCAGAAATCCAATCACATCTGAATGTGCACTGATGCTGGATCACGTTGCTTGGGGTTGGGAGCTGCCACCAAAAGCTGTTGTCTCTGAACAAGTTGACCCTGCCAAGGAACCTGTTCCAGTTGACTCTGCTAAGCGAAATGAACAGGAGCCAGAGTTGAAACACGTTGGTCAGCAACTTCGGCTAGTCGAAGAAACAGCGGCAAAAACCCTGCTCATCCAGAGTGACGAGGTCCCTCCTGAGATTCAGGATGCTGAGAAAAGGTTGCAACAAGATGTTGTCCAGGATCAGGTTACTGCTGTCCCGGAACTGGTTCCTGTTGTTTTGGATATGCAGAATGGACAAGAACCAGAGGTGCAATATGTTCAGCAAATTGTGGGAGATGCAGAAACAGAAGCAACTAAGTTGGTCATCCTAAATGACAAGGAACCTCGTGAGCTTCAAGAGTCAGGAAGAAGCTTGCCAAATGCAAATCACGAAAATCCGAAGAAGGGTCGAGGAAGACCTAAAGGTTCTAAGAACAGAGTTCAAACACCCCAACAACAGCAGCTCCCTGCCAAGCGCACTAGGCGTAGCGTTAACCCTGATTTTGCCTTGCCTCCAGGTTGGAAGATAGAAGAAAGTGTACGAGAAAAGGGAAGGTTTGCCGGTAAAATTGAAAGGATCAATTCCTTAACTTTGCCAACATGTAGTGATGCACAATTACTTCATTTTGCTCTCATATTCCTAGTGGCTTAATTTCATATATTGTAAAATTTGATCCTACGCTGCAGACCTACTTAGAACCAGGAACTGGGCACAGATATCGTTCCAGGGCAGAGGTGCAGGCGCATTTGGAAAGTTTAGAAAAGGTAACGATATCTTACGAAGAAGCATTTTATATTTGCTAGTACACACTCATTGATTTAGCTTTATTTGATATTTTAATTTTTATGCAGAATCTGGTACAAGGGCAATCCAGCTTCGCACCTTGACATGGAATGAGTAAAAGATGGTGTGTTGCTTAAGAAGGTCTCTTTTTTCCTTTTTCCCGCTGTGCATTCAAATTAATATTGTTATATTTTCATAGGGGAGAATTCAAATATTATATATTTGTCATACTATTTGAAATAATTGTATTAGACTTTGAGTGATGGAGGTTTTTTTAATTTTTTTAAATTTATTGGAATCGAAGCTCTGTCAAAATTATTTTCTTTCATATTTGCAGGTGATAATGCTTCCGATAAGCTAATGAATGAGTCACAGCAGCTCAAGAATGAATAAATTTAAGTGGTATTAGTTTCCAATCACACCCAGTCAATTTTGAAAGTTTTTAATAAATTGCTTTTCAAATTTATTTTAAATGACTTGGAGCATGCTACCGTAAAATCATACATTTTTTAAGTCCCCATAATTTACCCCTTCAGCTTCTTCACCTGAAAAACTAATAAAAATTCAATCTAAAGGGTTCCATCATTGCTAGCCTTTCTGAAGGTTACTGGACATTGTACATTTAAGTTCTCTTTTATAGTATTCACATCAATCTATAACTGTAAACTGTTTCACTTCAAGGTGTGTGATTTCACTTAGCTGGTTATTAATTAGTAGAAGCCTGCTCCAAACTGCATAATTTAGAAAAATAATAATATTTGGTTGTATTCTGATAACACATTTTAAGTGATCTAATTGGTTGTATCCATTTTAAGATCGGGATGTCTAATCTAACTTGGGCCTCAATCCACATATTACCCAAGCAGAAAGGTTTTTCTTGATTCCTGAGCTAAGGCACTGTATGGTTAAAAATTGCAAGTGCTTAACCAAAAAGACAAAGTTTCAAGTGTATGCTAATTTGATAAACATGATTAGTTCACATGCAAATGATTACTTGAGTGAACCATTTGCGGACATTTTCGTGAGATATTGAGCACGGATGTTAACAGCAGAAATGGTATTTACCTTATAATTTATATGTTTGTATGTGTGATCGCGTAATTACATGAGTTGCTTCCATTAGACAATATGTAACTTTAAACTAGAGTATATAATTTCATCCGTTGCCAAAATGCAGGCACATTTGATCACTGTCAAGGTCAGTTTTTTTGCACTATATTTGAGGTATTGCAGTTAAAATGTGTCATATTCAAAAAATGAAAATAGTTGAGATGCGTATGTTGCGATGGATGTGCGGATATACTAGAATGGATAGAATCGAAAATGAGACCATTTGGGAAACGGTGGGAGTGACATCTATTGAGGTAAAAATGAGAGAAAGTCACATGCGTTGGTTTGGACATATACAAAGAAGACCGAGGGATACTCCTATTAGAACAATTGAGGAAGGTAGGCAGGATAGGTTAGACAGAGATAGATGCGGGTCTAAAACGGCATGGATAGTGGTGATTAGGAGAGATATGTCTTTGTTAGATTTGGATGAGAATATGACAATCGATAGAAGTAAGTGGTGAGAGAAATCCATGTGGATGACCACACGTTACTTAATATTGGTTCATGCAGCTGACGCCAAGTTTTCTTGGGATTAAGGCTTATTTTTTTATTTTTTATTTTTTGTTGTTGTTATTTGAGGTATTGTAGTTTGGTTCTGACAAAGGTAATTTCTGCTAGTACAAATCTTAATTCGCAAACTGGCCAAAACCTGTTGTACTTCTCTATTAGCAATGTAAGATGTAATTAGATTTCTTGTTGTAATTTTTTTGATGGATCTAAATTATATTAATTCCTGGTTTGCAATCAAGAATTAAATAGCATATTTTCCAATTACTGTCATCTTAAGAAAATCTTGCCATATATAAAATTATTGCACCATTTAAACAAAAAAAAAAAGGCACCAGGATGGTGAGGATATAGGCAGACCCCTACATATTTATTAAGGTTAAAGATATTACATTGATGGGTGGGAGGCCAAAGCCTTGCCTCCAAACAAAAAGGAAACATCATCCAATTCTAATCGAAGGATTCTGCAAAAAAGTCCAACCCGCAATGAATGCCCTTTAATTCTATGACGTAAAGAGTAGAAACAGTTAAACAGAAAATTCTCATTCGGCTCCCAGCTTGGTTCGCTAGAGCATCTACAACTGTATTCCCTTCTCTAAAAACATGTAAAAAATCATCTATATGAATGTGCTACAAAATGCGAAGAATTTGAAGCAATATAAAAGTAAATCTCCAAGGGGACACCCAAAGCTTCATCAAGAAAGCAGCCATATAACTAAAGAATCATTTTGATTTGTACATGACTAATTCCCAGGCATTGGTACATTTTGACTCCTTCAGACATTGCGATGCTCAGGGACAAAGACCTTATTTTTCTTCACATTTTAAGAGCGGGCAGGAATAAAATCGTTAACATTACATTCTTCAACAAGAAATACATATAGCTCAGATACCAGAACGTCATTGTGTATGGGATTTTCTGGAGCACTGGATCATTCTGCAGCTAAAGAAGCCTCAATAAGCTCGATCTCTTTTCCATAAAATACCCCCCGCTGTAGACTACCCAGGGTCATCTTCGGATGCACCATCAACATTCTTGGCGAATGGATTGAAGGATCCCTTCCCCATGAAGCTGATATTATTGATCAAGATTGGAATAGGGAACTATCCAGTCTTAAAAAAAGAATCAATCACAACAGCCAAAAACACACGGTACTCTTGTGGCAATATTTGGAAGAGCCTTGAGTGAAATCAGAGTGTGAGAAATCTGGGAGGGTATGCATTGAGAGGTAGGTGGAAAATCATCGTAGAAAACTGTTAGGGATAAATCCCGGAACAAACCAAAAACTTTAATGGCAAAACTACAAGATGATAACAATGAAATAAAAAATATTAATAGTGCAGTAAAAATTAAATAACATGAAAAGAAAGAAATGATAAATAATAATTTACAAAGTTTGGTCAAATGACCTACGTTCATAAGTATAAGAGGAACAAAATTTTACTCTGAAGAAGACAATATACAGAACTTTAGGAAAATATTCCTAAACCTATAGACACCACTAATACAAAATAAGAGACCCACGAAGCAATAAAAGTTTAAACAAGCTTGTGAACTCTTGTGTTGGTGTTGTCTTTCCAAAAGCCAAAGAAGGTCTAAATATATAGGCACAATGAGGCGGTGGTGGGTTCCTTGGCATCGGATGTTGGATGTCAAGTCACACGTAATAATAACTCTAATGCTGACCTTCCAAATTTACCAAACAATAAGCCAATGCATAACTTGAAAACCATTCCCTCCTTGTTTTCTCCACCAAGATTGCAACACTAATTGAAGCGAAATCTCAATATATATTGTACATCAAACCCGCCACAAAAATGTTTCCAAACAACCCTTGTGATAGGACTCTCCAAGAAGATAAGAGAGAAAGCAGACTTACACAGAGGACACTGAGATACAATATAGACCAAACCTGATCAATTACTCTTGTGGCGTTTTCAAGTCCTTGAAAGGGATGAGACAAGGTGATACTCGGCATCCCATGTGTTCGTTTTAGCACAAGAACTCCTTTCTCGAAGCTTTAATCATACGCTGGTTTGTGGAACTTTAATTCCATTCAGTGTTCCAGATTCATGTCCATCAATATCACATCTTAGCTTTGCAGATGATAAGATGATTTTCACTACTGCCTAAAAACGGTAATATGGGCGCTATCTTCTGTTTTACAGAAGTGTCAGAAGGTTTCTGGTCAGCTTATTAATGCTTCTAAAAGCGCTTGTGTGTTTTCAGCTAAGACGCCTCAAGCCAGGTTGGCAATGATTTGCAGCTTGTTCCGGTATCATAGAAAATCCTTAGCCTTTGTTTACTTGGGTTGTCCAATATATAAGGGTCATAAAAAATGGATTTTCTTTCAGGCTTGGTGCATAAGGTGCAGGAAAAAAAAAAAAAAATTCCAAGGTTGGACAAGTATTCATTTGCCTTCCGCTGAAAGATTTCATCTAATGAGGTCGGTCCTTTTCTCGACTCATTACATATCTTTAATGTTATTAAACTCCCTCGAGCTTCCACCTTTACGATTCAAATTGTAATTTTTTTTCGGAGATTAGGCTTTGCCCCCCTCTCGTAGTGATTAATTATTCATATAAATAAAGCCCCTCTGGAAGGCTGATTCAAAAAAGAAAAGACCCGAGCTGTATCATTGGTGATCTAGGCAAAGTTTTCCTTGATTTCATTTGGGGTTATACTAAATTCTGACAAAAGCATCATTGGACGAGTTGGAATTCTGTTTGTTTCCCTTTCTGCGAGAATGGGCTGAGCCTTAGGGGTTTTAATGATTTTAGTGCAGCTCTTGCTAAGAGGTTGTTGTGGAAGTTCAGAGAGCAAAGTTCCTTATGGTCTTATTCTATATGGGACAATCATCGAAATGAGCAACCCTCGTTGCTCCGGAGTACCTTGGGTATGTCAGCTCCACGGAAAAGGATGGTTCGTGTGAAGGACATAGCAAAGTTTCTTATCTCGTTTAAGTTTGCGTCATGTACTTGCTTTTCATATGGTAAGATGATTGGACTGGATTACTGAATCTTGCAAATCTCAATGCTACAGTATCTTCTTCAGCTTGAGCAGTTAAGGACTTTGGGGGAAATGGCTTTTGAAGAGCTGATTTACTTCGGAGGAATACCCAGACAACTGCAGCTCCGAGACAGGCGCACTAGGCGCAGCATCAAGGGCAATTTTGCGTTGCCTCAGGGTTGGAAGATAGAACAAAGCGTCCAGGAATAGAGAAGGTTTGCCGGTAAGATTGACTTCGTGATCAATTCTTTGACTTTGCCAAACCTGAAGTAATGCAAAATTATTTCATTTTCCTCTCATATTCCTAGTAATTTGTTCCATATTGTGTATAATTTTATCTTCTGCTGCAGACCTTCATGGAACTAGGTACATGGCACAGATATTGCTCCGGGCCAAATGTGCAGGCGCATTTGGAAAGTTTAGAAAAGGTAGCGATATCATACTAAGAAGTATTTCAGATTTGCTAGTGCTCATTCAATGAAATAACTTGTAAAAACATTTAAATATTTATGTAGAATTTGGTACAAAGGAAACCTTAGCTCTGCACCTTGGCATAGAATGAGTGAAAGATGGTGCGCTGCCTGGAAACTAACTTGTTTCCTTCTTCCCGCTGTGAAATTCAAATTGTTAATGTTATGTTTTCTTCGGGGAAGAATTCAAATATGATATATTTGTGATACTGTTAGACACTATTAAAGAAATTGACAATAATTTTTAACAAGGCCATTGGTTTGGCAAGAATATCTGACAATGCTGAAGAATTATTTCCTAGACAATGAATTGTATTTGGAATCTATTTAAAATTAATATCGCCAACGTTTGATGCTGAAGATATTTTCATTGGATTAGGAAAAAAGTTTCAGAAAGCTTAGGAAAAGATCTTTGAGAAGATTACAGGGCAATGTTATGGAATCCTAATGAAATTAGAACAAAAATGCTTTAAAAGTATTTGAACAATTCATGGACACTAGAATGAAGCTAAATATTGCTGGTTTAATGCAACAAGATTTTTAATTTGCATGCCACCAAAATTTCCAAGTAAGATGCTAAATTCCCAAGCTCAAACACCAACAAGTTCCCAACCAAATTTAGTCACAATTCACAACACAAAAGCAGCGAAAAAATTCCTTTACCCATGAACGACCATCGTGACGATAACCACATAAAATATGGTATTTTTCTATTGTATGTTGGTCCGATTTCTCATTTTAAAAATACAGAATTTTAATACCCTGCCCTTGAAAGATACATATGCCTAAAACATTAGTTTTTATTATGCGCTTGTATCTAGTAGCTGAGCGCAGTCCTTATCTAGCAACATGGTCTCCAAGGGGAGCCGAAGGACGAACGTGGGACATTTGGTCTGATTTTTTTTATGAAGGCAGTGGCAGAGTATTCCCTTAGGAGGGATGTATACCCTACCCAATTATTTGGCATCGTAAATGTCGTTACCATATATATGACGTATCATAATCACATTAGCACTGTACGGGTATCTTAATGATACGAGGGATATGGTGTTATGACTAGTTCAAGATTTTTTGAAAAAACAAATTTGATGTTCCAGTAATGTGATATAAATAAATTTTACCCGATAAAGTATTAAATTATGCAAGGTACTAGTTTTGTAGTTGCTAAATTTCCCCTAAAATGATTATGTATTTGAGATGCAAGAATTATTTGAATTATGACTACAACTGTTCAAGTCCACTTTGCTCATGCATCACGATATTGATTTTGAAAAGTGTAACCCGATCACAAACTTCGAACTTATTGAGATTATTTATAATCTCACACTGATTTACCTAACTGTGTTTTCAGGGGAAAAAAGAGCTGAAAGTATAATAGTGATAGGTTTAGATTTAGTCTTTTCCCTTTTCTCTTGTTAACACTATTCCAAAATTTGTGTTGATGACCTTTGATCTCTTTGGATGTTCACAAATATGTAGTTCTAGATTTGAAGATTTTTGCGATGTATTAGATTATTTCCAAGTTTAATTTTAGAAGTTTCTATTTGTGTAGCCCTTTTATTTTATACCGCGTTGTAAAGACCCTTGGTCCAAAAGGACGGGGCGACATCCCCAACTAAATTGAAGCTACGTATGTTGAGGGGTGCTACTATTTGTATCGGAGAATGGTTAGAGCTATTTTTTATTAATGGAATAGATTCTAGACTGTGGAATTTTGAATTATTAGTTCAGTCTCAGTTGAGTTCAGCATAAATTATTAATTATTATTATTATTATTATTATTATTATTATTATTATATTTGTTGCATAAATTGTTGGACATACTACTCATTATATATAGTTCGAGAATGACTTTCCATACGTACCTTGAACTATAAATTTGAATCATATTTCATCAATACCTTTTTAATTAATTAAAGTTTCACTCATGAAAAAAAGAAAGAAATTGTATAATGGTTTGCAAGCATTTCAAGGTGTAATATTATCAAAAAACAATAAGTAGAAATTCTTAATTATATGCGTAGTTATGATATTTATTTAAGCAATTTCGGAAATATGGCAGAGTTGCAAGATTTTTATTTCTTTCTCGGGGGAAATCAGTATGACTTGTAAGATTTAACAAGGATTTATAATTTACAATTAAGGAAATATTTTGTAAAAATTGGCATATAATTTTTCATATTGAAAAGTTTCCTAAATTTCAAAGAACAGAAACGAATGCAACATTCGAGATATTAAATGGCCTTCAACCTACCAAAAATGCTATGGAAGTAATTAAATGACTATATGCGTTGCAAAATTCATCATTCGAGATCCTCTAAATTAGCATTTGGTATCCTACAAGAAAATCATCTCTGTCCCGAAGGATTACCTCTTATTCACCGCTCAATTTGGACAAGAAGCCTTCCCAAAATGGCGCCTTTTGATATTAGAAATCCAATCACATCTGAATCTTCACTAGTCAGTAGTTGAAAAACTTTGGTCAGTAACTTCAGCTAGTCGAATAAACAGCTGCAAAAACCCTGCTCATCCAGAGTAACGAGGTCCCTCCTGAGATTCAGGATGCTGAGAGAAGGTTGCAACAAGATGTTGTCCATGATCAGGTTACTGAAGTCCTAGAACAGGTTCCTGTTGGTTTTGATATGCAGAATGGATAAGAACTAGAGGTGGCGAGGTGCAAGATATTGATCAGCAAATTGAGGGAGATATAGAAACAGAAGCAAGTAAGTTGGTCATCCTAAATGACTAGGAACCTCGTGAGCCACAGAGGCTGGAAGAAGCTTGCCAAATGCTAATCATGAAAATCCGAAGAAAGGTCGAGGAAGACCTAAAGGTTCTAAGAATATAGTTCAAACACCCCAAAAATAGCAGCTCCCTACCAAGCCCACTAGGCATAGCATCAACCCTGATTTTGCCTTGCCTCCAAGTTGGAAGATAGACGAAAATGTCTGAGAAAAGGGAAGGTTTTTCGTTAAAATTGACAAGGTGAACAATTCCTTAACTTTGCCAACATGTAGTAATGCATAATTACTCCATTTTTCTCTCATATTCCTAGTGGCTTTAATTTCATATATTGTAGAATTTGATCCTATGCTGCAGACCTACATAGAACCAGGAACTGGGCACAGATATCATTCCACGCCAGAGGTTCTTGCGCATTTGGAAAGTTTAGAAAACGTAACATATCTTACTAAACAACACATTCTTCTTGGATAAACAAGTCATACTTTTCTCACTCATATGACCTAGCCTCTTGTGCCACAACTCAATTGTACTATCATTCTCCACTTGCATTCACAGCATCCTAGGAGACCTTTGCCTGCATCATGTACAGTTTTGAGTGCTTTTTCCCTCTGGCCACCACCAACGAACCTTTGGTGAGCATCCACTGGTCATTATGAAAGGTGTTGCAGTAACCTTCATCATCTAGCCTCCCGACTGAGATCAAGTTCAAACGCATATCTGGATTATGCATGACATCCTTCAGGACTAACTGCATACCATTCTCTGTCTCCAAAAAAACATCTCCTTTTCTTGCAACTTGTGAATAATCTTTATTTCCCATTCTGACAACACCAGAATCACATGGTGTGTAAGAAGAGGAGAATTTCCTTCGAGATATCACATGAATGGTAGCGCCACTGTCAACTACCCAACTAGTCTCGTGGGTTGCAAGGTTGACAATGTCTTCTTCAGTGACGATGTTGAACTCCTCGGCAACATGGGTCTATTCCTCATTATTGCTGTCATCTAGGGTCTTCCCTTTGCCTTTGTTCTTCTTCTAATCTTTCTTGAACTTTTGACAGAACTTTTTTATGTGACCCTTTTGTTTACAGTGATGGCACTCCACATTGGCATACTTATTTGACTTTTCCCTGCTTTTGTCCCTGGACTTTGAACTTCTAGCCTGACTCCTCCCCTTGGATTCTGCAACAAGGACATCCTGCTGTGATGAAGTGGATCCTTATGCTTTTCTTCTCATTTCTTTATTAGGACTCCACTTTTGACAAATTCCATTTTTAATACACTATTTGGTGCAAAATTGGTGATTGAAATCTTCAAAGTCTCCCAAGACTTTGGTGGGGATGTCAACACCAAAAGCGCGCGTACTTCATCGTTAATTTTAATGCCCATCCTTGACAGTTGCTCCATGATCCCCTGCATATCGTTTTAATGATCTGCCATCGATGTACCCTCTTGGTACTTCATTTGGAGTAACTTTGTCAAATAAAATAATTTGTTGTTGTCAGTCTTAGAAGCATACAGCTCCTCTAGCTTGTTCCACAACGTCCGTGCATGAGTCTTATTACAAATGTGATTGTACACATTATCTTCGACAAACTGCCGGATGAAACCGCATAGTTGCTCATGCTCGAATTCCCATTCCTCGTTTGTCTTATTCTCGGGTTTAGTTGTACTAAACACCGGTAGATGCATCTTCGTTACAAATTAGAGATCCTTCATCTTGTTTCTCCATATGTGCTAATTCATGCCATTTAAATTAATCATTTTGCTTGTCTTCACCTCCATGGTCCTCGTCTAGACTTGAGTAAATCATAATCTAACTTATTTTCTGATGTGGAGGGTCCACTTTAGTGGCAACCACAAGCATTTGATAAGTAGATATTATTACACCAATAAAGCTCTAATACTAGTGTTGAGAAAAATAACCCAGATTAATTACTATTTTCCTCTGGTGCAGCGGAAGGATGGACCAATAGGACAGGCGAATGCACAAATAAATTAAATACAAGCAAATCAAATAAAATAAGAAATTTAAAGCGGCACCAGAAATTTAATGTGGTTCACCCTGGATTTGGGCTATGTCCATGGGACAAACTTCGAATATTTCTTTTACTAATAAAATAATTAGTAGGCTTACAAGGACTTTTCTAGAAAAATACTAGAGGCATTTCCTTGAGATTAACCCAAAAATAGTGACACCCAAGTGTTTCCCAAACACCCCAATTAACCTCACTATTTTGTCACTCCCTAATTATATTTCCTTCTCTCCGCAAACTCACCAAAGCCATAAGCTTTGGACTCCAACACTCAATCACTCACGTTTGTGTTGTCTGTGTTTGCATTTTCTATGTTCTATTTCTTTGCACTCCACATGCCTATTTATAGGCATGCCAGAGGCAAGAAACAAATGCCGCATGGAGTGGGTACAGCAGGTGCAACCACTCCTCACAATGACTCCTCACCCCCTCCTCCATTGAGATGAGGGACCACAACACTAAGAACATAGTTTAAAGACCCAGAAAATACAGCTCCGTGCTAGGGGCACTAGGCGCAGCATCAAGGGCAATTTTTTGTTGTCTCCGGGTTGGAAGATAGAAGAAAGTGTCCAGGAATAGAGAAGGTTTGCCGGTAAGATTGGCTTCGTGATCAATTCCTTGACTTTGCCAAACCTGAAGTAATGCAAAATTATTTCATTTTCCTTTTATACTCCCAATAGTTTGTTCCATATTATTCATAATTTTATCTTCTATTGCAGACCATCATGGAACTAGGTACATGGCACAGATATTGTTCCAGGCCAAATGTGCAGGCGCATTTGGAAATTTAGAAAAGGTAGAGATATCATACTAAGATGTATTTCAAATTTACTAGTGCACACTCAATGAAATAACTTTTATTAATAATTCATTATTTATGTAGAATTTGGTACAAAGGCAACCTAGCTCTGCACCTTAACATAGAATGAGTGAAAGATGGTGCGCTGCCGAGGAAGCTTTCTTGTTTCCTTCTTCCTGCTGTGAAATTCAAATTATTAATGTTATGTTTTCTTCAGGGAAGAATTCAAATATTATAAATTTGTGATACCGTTGGACACTATTAAAGAAATTGACAATTTTTTTAACAAGCCCATTAGTTTGGCAAGAATATCTGATAATGCTGAAGAATTATTTCCTTGACAATGAATTGTATTTGGAATCTATTTAAAATTAATATTGCCAATATTTGACGCTGAAGATATTTTCATTGGATTAGGAAAAGAGATTCAGAAAGTTTAGGAAAAGATCTTTGAGAAGATTACAGGGCAATGTTATGGAATCCTAATGAAATTAGAACAAAAATGCTTTAAAATGATTTGAACAATTCAAGGACACTAGAATGATGCTAAATATTGCCGGTTTGATGCAACAAGATTTTTAATTTGCATGCCACCTAAATTTCCAAGTAAGATGCTAAATTCCCAAGCTCAAACACTAACAAGTTCCCAACCAAATTTAGTCACAATTCACAACACAAAAGCAGCGCTAAAATTCCTCAACCCATGAACGACCATCGTGACGATAACCACATAAAATAATGGTATTTTTCTATTGTACTTTGGTCTGATTTCTCATTTTTAAAATATAGAATTTTAATGCCCTGCCCTTGAAAGATCCGTATGCCTAAAACATTAGCTTTTATTATGTGCTTGTATTGTAAACTCTAGACGATGTTCCATTACTTTCCTTAGTTGTACACCCTCCATGTGGATGCCGTTTATGAGTGAGCTGCATAAAGTCTGTAAGACCTCGCTACATTTGAAGCCTAATTAGGTCGCCAATTTTGTCACGTCCTTTGGATTAGGATCCTTTATAACACTGTAAAAAAAAAAAAGAAAAGATAAATAAAACTATAAAACTTGAACTTAAATAAAACCTTCAGTTAAGGCTGTTACAATCCTGGCTTAAATTAATTCTTCTAAATAAACTTCTAATCATCCAAATAAAAGATAATACACATTGTATCAAGACTAATACATTTACAAAAGAAAATTTTACTACTGATTTGTGATAAGTTCATCTAACCTTGAAAACATAGTTAGAAAAGTTGTTTGAGAATATGAAATCTCAGTAAATTCGAAATGTGTGAGTTCGTGTCACAATAACTAAAATCAATGTCATGATGCATGAATAATGTAGACTTGAATAGATGCATTCACAATTCAAATAATTTTTATGCATCTCATATACATTATCATTTTAGGGCAATTCAATTAGTACAAAATCCGTACGTCCATTATAAAATATTTTTCGGGTAAATTATTCATATCACATATCTGGAATATCAATTTTATTTTTCAGAAGTCTTAAGCCCATTATAATGCCATATCTCGTGTATCAATAAGAAACACGTACTATGTCATTGTGATCACGACACGTCATATATATAATAACAGCATATACAATGCCAAATAAGTAGGTAGGGCATCATCTCCTTCATACAAAATCAGACTGGATGTCCCATATCTGTCCTGCGCTCCCCATGGAAACTGTGTTTCTAGCTAAGGACCGTGTTCAGCTACTATAATTGTACCCTGTTTGGGTAAAAACAACTTCCATAGATGGCTAATCTATCAGAATTCTTTCCTAAGCGAATGAAAGATAGTCCTATGGCCTCGCCCATTGAGATATCAATGTCATTAATTTAATGGTTTAAGAGTTCACTATTTTGATAAGATAATCAAATTATTTTCAAAATTTGTTCCAATCTTATGAATTAAATTCCAAAGTGTTGTCTTTACTAAAATCAAAATCACAATTATTTTCCCCAAAAATTCCAAAAACCAAAATTCCTATATCTTTTCTAAATATTCATTCAAGGCATATTGATTCATTTCTAATATTCCGCCAAAACAACATTTGGAGCCATTAATCATAAAACTCATGACATGATTTTCATGCATGAAATGCATAAATTTATATTCATGTATTTGCATATACTTGATACTTGTCTCCATTCCATAATCGCGATACTCATTTGAAATTTCAGAACAATATGTATGGATGAACAAATCACAATAGAAATATCATTTTCAAGAGACATTATTTTCATGCATAAATATTTTCTCAAAATGGCATTTTCTTGATTTAAATTATAATTTACATGTCGTAATCATACAACATTTCATAAAATTTTGCATACATTATAGATGCATTTTAATGCAAATTTTGTATATTTTAAACATGGTGTTTTTGCATGGATTTTGCATTCTATAATTATGCAATTCAAAAACAGATGATTGGGGATACAAGGACATACCTCTATCCATGCTTGCAATTTGTCAAATTCAATTTCTCACTTCTCCTCCATGTAACTACACCAAATCTATAATTACAATATATACACTACAAGAAAATAAGGAATTAGTGATGGCACAACGATGATATAAACCATAGCTAAATACCTCCAAGCTATATAAAAATTTTGCGATAGCACCAAAAAGCCATCACTACTTTGTGACGGCAATTGGAAAACCAAAAGAAGTCAACGAAGTTACATTGGCTAAATTTGCTACGAAATTAGCAACGGTGTAAAGTCAATCATATATTTTCTAAATATAGATTTTTAAAGAAATAAATTTCGGCTACAACAAACCCATAGCAATATTAGCGAGAGTTTAGCAACGTCTCATTATTTTTGCAATATCTAATTTCAAGTAAATTAATTTTTGAACCGAAACAAAACTCTAGCCAATTTTTCAAGGGTTTAGCAACGGTAACCTATTTTCTTAATATCTATTTTTAAGAAAATAATTTTCAAATCGTAGCAAAACTCTTGCAAATTAATTAGGTATTAGCGATGGCTATGAAGTTGTCGTAGCAAAACCCTAGCAAAATTTGCTATGATGTTTTTGGCACCTAACCCGGTCGGTCTAACTTGACCCAACCCGGGGGGGTCCGCAACCCAACAATTAATTTCATAAATTGTTGTGAGACACCGGGCTTGAACCTGCGTCTCTATTGTTAGGGAGCATGTGCTTCTGCACTAAGCTATGTTCATTTTTGTGATTACTTTTATGTTATATTAATTATATAGTACATTTTATTATGTAGAATATTAATACATCATTCTAATTAATAAAAACAAAAAAAATTGCAGAATACAATAAATAGTTATATTATTTATACAACTCTCTTTTTCTAAATTAATAAATTATAATATATTTTATGTTTTACGAGTATTATAAAGCTAATTATCTAATGTTATAATTTGTTGTACATATAACATTTTATACATTATATAGTATACTTAATAATATGTCGTGTGTGTGTGTGTATAATGTATTTTCACATATTTTACTAACAAATTAAATAAAGTAAAAACTATTATCCAAACTCTAGATACCAGGTATTGTATAAAACATATCTATACTATACTTATAATTACTTTAGATACGTATTATACACTAATATATATATATATATATATATATATATATAGACACACACATACACACACACACACACTATAAATGTAATACCCTATAATTTTGGGTTAGGAAAATTAAGATGATTAATCTTAGGTTATAAAGTCATTTAATTAATTACGTGATTGTGTTGTTTGAGATACATTATAAGTATATGAATTTAGGGTAAAATTCTCTCAACCCTTGTATGTATGTATGTATGTATGTATGTATGTATGTGAAGTAAACAATTTAGTTAAATTAATTGTTGTATCACATTTCAAATAATATTGTAGTAATGAACCTCTCTTTGTGAAAGAGGCACTCATGAATTAATTTAATTATAGGGTAAAAAATGCTAATCGCCCTTGAACTTTCACAAATTTTTATTTCTACATTCGAACTTTAAAATTTATTATTTTAGCCCTCAAACTTTTGAAACACCTAAGAAATAGCCATTTCAAAAATAAAAGCTCAAGTACAATACAAAATCACCAAATTTTAGCTCTTATCCCCATTTTTTTTTCTAAAATATTATTCTTCTACTTTAATCTCGCTCTCTTCTCTTCGAATTTCTTTGTTTATCAACAACAATTTTAAGATCTAACCTTAAACCTTTTATGTAACTTAATAATCTTGAGATTACTCTTCCGCACTTTTTCGAATCTAACCTACAATAAAAATAACATAGTTTACCCTTTAATAAACAAAACTAAGACATAAAGATGAAGAAGAAAAAAACTGATTAAATTATTGATGAATTGTAATTTTCTTGGCATCTCTACAGAAAGGAAGGATAAATTTGAAAGCAGAAGGAATTACCAAAAAAAAAAAAAAAATCTCAAAAGAGAAGTGAGAGACGCGCAAGTTGCAGTAGTCTTTTCCTGTTATATATAGAAGTTACTTTGTAAGAATTTGAAGGATGACACCACATTGTGAGAGTTGAGTGAATGAAAATACCTATAAAATAGGTCATGTGGAAGTCATGTGATGAACTTCTGTAAGCATTTAATAATTTTAATTGATATAAGAGCTATTTTTTAGATATTTTAAAAGTTCAAGGGCTAAAATCACATATTTTAAAATTCAAATGTGGAAATCAAAATTTGTAAAAGTTTAAGGGTGACTAACATATTTTGCCCTTAATTTTATGAGGGAGTTTGGCCTTGTTTGCTAATGAAAAAGTCTTGGTCAAATTTCGTGTCAAGACCGATTTTGACCACTTAGCCCAATTTCATTATTTAACCCAAGACCTATATCCAAGACACATGGACTAATTTGACTTATTAAAACACTTTAAATCACAACCCTTGAATTTAGGGTAAAATTCTCTCAACCCTTGGATAAAAAATTACCCTACTATGTAAACTTATTTTTTAGTCATTTTCTCCCCTCACTTGACCGGCCACCACCCTCCTCCATTCCCTTTATTTTGCTTTCTTCTTCCTCCATGGAAGCTACTCCCTTGCTCTCTTCCTTTGAAGTTGCCAGCCAACTTACCAACTCAAGATAGGAAGCCTCATTTCTCAAGCCAAAGCGCACTACTTCTTTTCCCTTTTACTCTCCTTTACTTCACAATAGAAGAGATGCACATATGGTAATAGGACTATCCATTTATAGCACAACTCCAAGTTCTATGAGGGACTTTTGAAGCCAAACCACTTTTTTAGAAGCCTTTGAAGCTGCCACATGCTCAACTTCTATGATGGAATCAGCAATGCAAGATTGCATAATACTCGTCAATGAAATGGCCCCTCCAGAGAAAGTAAAAACATCTCCATTAGTAGATTTTCTTTTATCTTTAACTATCTGAAAGTCTGAGTTAGTATAACCAGTAGAAACTGAATCATCAACTCTATCAACAAGCATATAATCTCTCATTCCCTTTAGGTACATGAATATATGGTTTACAACTTGCCAATGATCTTTCTTGAGTTTAACTAATATCTGCTGACCATGCCTAGAAAAAAAAAAACAGATATCTAACTTTGTACAAAGCATGGCATGCAAGAATAATTCTATAACAGAATAAATCATGTTTTTTTTTTTTCACTACTTAAGTTAAAACCATTTATAAGAAATAAATTTGAAACACTTAAATTCAAATTATTGTCCATGTTAAGCATAATACCTAAAAGAAATTGAGATTTTAAATGCTGTAATGTAAAAGCTGAAAATCCTTATTCATATATCTTTATTAAATGATTACATTACCCTACAAAAATAAGCATATAAAGCAATTCTTTATTTACTACTTGGACTGCAATAGCTTTGGAAGTCATGGAATTTAAGTTGGTCCATTGTTCCTAATTTATAAGAATCACTTGGTTGGCAATATTGACCTAGGAAAAGAGGTGAAGCTCGTTGAATAGATACAAACTTGTTTAATTCAACTTCAATAGATTTAGTTTTGTCTATTCAAATATATGGATTTAGTTTTGACTACTCATTCCCCCTATTTTTCTTGTTTGTGTAGAATTCTTAGCTGAAGATATATTAGATAAACAAAGTGAAAAAGCCTAAAAAAGAGCTAAAGAAGAAGGTCCAACCGATGCCTGGTGAAGCCATGAGTAGGCCCTAGTTCATTACAGAAATCTAGAAGTTAAAAACTCTTCGGAGCAACCAGAGCCAGTCTCGACATCGAATAGGTGTCAGATCATAGTTTGATTTTTTTTATAAAAAAAAATTAAGTAATTGGCACCAGTTTATATTAGTGAACAAGTGCCGCTTCATGTTGCAAAAAGTGCTGTTCTTAGGAATTTTAAAAGGTTTCCAAAGAGCACTACATATACCCATGTTCAATCATTTCAACTATGAAGTTAGAGAAGGGATGAGCTACCAAAAATCATAAAGCTCCAAAAGAGAGTCCAATGAGAGGATCAGGGCTTCCATTGAAGAGGAGAAGGACATTGTCAAGGAAGATTGTCAAGAACAAGAAAGGGCCAATTGTCTAAGAGTTTACTCTCATTCTTCATGTATTTCTTGCTTTGATTTTGAATGGGTATTCTTGATTTATGGTGTATTAAAAGGGTTAAACACTTATTTTGTTGAATCTTGATTTCTATTTTTGTTTGTTGCAATCAATTTTGGTATTCAATGACCAAATTTGAATTGTGTTTGTTGATTGGTTATGATATAGAGGCATTATTTGCCAATTTACTTGATGAGTTTTCATTTGATAAGCTTAAGAAAGTGATTAAAGGATGATAAATAGGTTACTGAAGGGTTGTGAGGTTACCTTGAGATAGGAACACCATTTCCTCCAATTTGAGATGACTAATTAATCTTAATGCCTCTTGGATATGATTAATGATGTAGAGATACCTATTAATTAGGTCAAGGGTAGGGGACTCATAACTTGAGAGAAAGTGGGACTTGTATGAGATTACCCATTGGTGCTAAATTTAGGTTGTAATTAGCTAATTTAGTTAATTAAGGCTTGACTTGATATTGTGGAATTCTATTTACTTATATTACTTTTGTCTTTTTCTCACTCTTTAGACTTGGTGATTTTATGTGATTTCTATGGTGATGGTGTTGGTTAATTCTCTTGATAATTCGTCAATTTTACATGCACATTTTAAGTGGCTAAACAATGAAACAATAGTGTATTAGGAGTACTTGTTACTTACCTTGGGATCTTCAATACTTGCCAAATAGAACTTTATTCTATACGGTGGGTATACTTTGCCAGAAGTGTGTTGTGTGAGTAATTTTTTGTACTTTAAATTGAAACTTGGTTAAATCGTGTGAATTGTTGAGACTTTTTCCTTTGAACAAGCATACGTTCGCACGCACAACATTCTTGCAAAATCAGTAGGTGTAAGTCTAGAAAGTTATTGATTTCAATGTTGAATGGAATTGTCAAATATCTTTGTGTGATGTTGAACATCTGGTGAGGTTACTTATAATATTCAGGATTAAGTATTCTTGTGAGATAGCTACAAAAACTTTAGGCTTAATTAACTTCCTAGTTACCCTAGGATGGTGGATAGAATTCTATATGAAAAGTTTAAATTGGAAATTTATTTTTTACAATTTATGTAGCAGATTTGGTCATGGTAGAAAGTGGTGGACCAAAGAATTGAATTAAGGTAATGAGTGGGGGTTTACCCCAGAGTATGAATAGCGTGGATTTCTATTTCTTGTAGTGCTCCACCGGTAAAGGAGAAATTAAAATTTCAAAATTTACGAAACAAAATTGGGAGCATGTAAGTCACCAAGTTTTTTGTAATTGTTCAAGAGTTTTGATAAATATATGCACTGTTCCTAAATTGTGTTGCAAATAAATTACCCGACAAAATTTATTTTTTCATTTTACATAGATTGTACTTGCCGGCTTCCCAAGAATAATATTTTATTTTGAAAATGCATAAAGGCATTCAGATTATAATTATATTTGTTCAAGTTATTTTTTTTCATGACATGCCTTTTAAATAGAATCATGTTTATCATATAGGACTTACTGAGACTAGTTTTAATGGCACACGATTTTCTAACGATATTTTCAGAATTATGTGAGCTTATCAAGTCTGTGAAGTTAAAATTATCTTTGTTGTAATAGTGATATTCTTGATAGGGTAAATCAATGGCCTTATTCGGATGTTAAGTTATTCTATTTTGCAATATGAGTAGTAATAGATCCTAATATGGATTCTAATTTAAGTTTAGAAATTTTGGAGTTTATCTATTTATTTATTGAATTCGGGGCATGCAAGTTCTGTACAGAGCTTGCCTGGCAATTTGATGGCCCAAATTAAAAATAGCAACAAACCGACGGTGAAAAAAGTTGTCACGTGTTAAAAAAATCTTTTAGTAGAATGACGTCGTTTCGATCATTCTAAGACTTGTTCATCAAAGCATGTGTGATGTTTATACAATCATTTGTGATGTTCTTGCAATTGCGTATGATGGTCATACCGTGTGTGATGTTCATGTAATCGTATGCATTATTTATGAAATCGCTAAATATATTCATAACCTGGCACAAAAGTTCCGTACATAACTTGCGCATCCCCGAATCCTTTTTTATTATATCATATTATAAAGACCTTTAGTCATAAGGACAAGGCAACATCCCCAGCCTGATTGGGCTACATATGCATTGGGTGTATCAGTTCTTAGGTTTGACCTAAAATAGGGCCTCATATGTATAATTGTTTCGAAGGCATCTGAAGTTGGGTAGGGTGATGGCTAGAGTAAATGATATATCAAATAGATTATATAATATAATATTTTGTAATGTAGGTTAAAAATAAGAAAACCAAACATGTAGCAAATATAGTGGGGTGCGAGTTATAGGATCAACTTTGATGGATTGTCTACGTTCTTTATTGTTATTATTATTGCATAAATTGTTGGACAAAAGAAATACTTTCCATACGTACCTTAAACTATACATTCGAAACATATTTCATCAATACCTTTTTAATTAATTAAAGTTCCATTTATGAAAAAGAAAAAAAGAGATTGTATAATGGTTTGCAAGCATTGCTTGGATAAGGATCAATATGATTTCTGAGGTGTAATATTATCAAAAAACATTAAGTAGAAATTGTTAATTATATGAGTAGTAATTTTAGAAATATGCAGAGTTGTATGATATTTCTTTCACAATTAACAATGATTTATAATTTAAAATTAACGAAATATTTTGTAAAAATTGGCATATAATTTTTCATATTGAAAAGTTTCCTAAATTTCAAGGACTGAAGGGAATGCATCATTCGACATGTTAAATGGCCTTCAACTTACCAAAAATGCTATGGAAGTAATTAAATGGCCTATATGCGTTGCAAAATTCATCATTCGAGATCCTCTAAATTAGCATTTGGCATCCTACGAGAAAATCATCTCTTTCCCAAAGGAATACCTCTTATTCACCGCTCAGTTTGTGCCAGAAGCCTTCCCAAAATGACGCCTTTTGATATCAGAAATCCAATCACATCTGAATGTTCACTGATGCTGGATCACGTTGCTTGGGGTTGGGAGCTGCCACCAGAAGCTGTTGTCTCTGAACAATTTGCCCCTGCCAAGGAACCAGTTCCAGTTGATTCTGCTAAGCGAAATGAACAGGAGCCAGAGTTGAAACACGTTGGTCAGCAACTTCGGCTAGTTGAAGAAACAGCGGCAAAAACCGAGCTCATCCAGAGTGACGAGGTCCCTCTTGAGATTCAGGATGCTGAGAGAAGGTTGCAACAAGGTGTTGTCCATGATCAGGTTACTGACGTCCCGGAACTGGTTCCTGTTGGTTTTGATATGCACAATGGACAAGAACCAGAGGTGCAAGATGTTCAGCAAATTGTGGGAGATGAAGAAACAGAAGCAACTAAGTTGGTCCTCCTAAATGACAAGGAACCTCGTGAGCTTCAAGAGGCTGGAAGAAGCTTGCCAAATGCTAATCATGAAAATCCGAAGAAGGGTCGAGGAAGACCTAAAGGTTCTAAGAACAGAGTTCAAACACCCCAACAGCAGCAGCTCCCTGCCAAGCGCACTAGGTGTAGCGTCAACCCTGATTTTGTCTTGCCTCCAGGTTGGAAGATAGAAGAAAGTGTACGAGAAAATGGAAGGTTTGCCGGTGAAATTGACAAGGTGAACAATTCCTTAACTTTGCCAACATGTAGTAATGCACAATTACTTCATTTTGCTCCCATATTCCTAGTGGCTTAATTTCGTAGAACCAGGAACCTGGCACAGATATCGTTCCAGGCCAGAGGTTCAGGCGCATTTGGAAAGTTTAGAAAAGGTAATAATATCTTACGAAGAAGCATTTTATATTTGCTAGTACACACTCATTGAATTAGCTTTATTTGATATTTTAATTTTTATGCAGAATCTGGTACACGGGCAACCCAGCTTCGCACCTTGACATGGAATGAGTAAAAGGTGGTGTGTCGCTTAAGGTCTCTTTTTTCCTTTTTCCCGCTGTGCATTCAAATTATTATTGTTATATTTTCATGGGGGAGAATTCAAATATTATATATTTGTCATACTATTGGAAATAATTGTAATAGACTTTGAGTGATGGAGGTTTTTTTTTTTTTTTTTAATTTATTGGAATCGAAGCTCTTTTCAAATTATTTTCTTTCATATTTGTAGGTGATAATGCTTCCGATAGCTGGTTATTAATTAGTAGAATCCTGCTCCAAACTGCATAATTTAGAAAAATAATAATATTTGGTTGTATTCTGATAACACATTTTAAGTGATCTAATTGGTTGTATCCATTTTAAGATCGGGATGTCTAATCTAGCTCCGGTCCAAATCCACATATTACAACCAGAAAGGTTTTTCTTGATTCCTGAGCTAAGGCACTGTATGGTTAAAAATTGCGAGTGCTTAACCAAAATGACAAAGTTTCAAGTGTACGCTAATGTGATAAACATGATTAGTTCACATGCAAATGATTCCTTGAGTGGACCATTTGCTGACATTTTCGTGAGATATTGAGCACGGATGTTAACAGCAGAAATGGTATTTACCTTATAATCTAAATATTTGTTTGTGTGATCGCGTAATTACATGAGTTGCTTCTATTAGACAATATGTAACTTTAAACTAGAGTATATAATTTCATCCGATGCCAAAATGCATGCACATTTGATCACTGTCAAGCTCAGTTTTTTTGCACTATATTTGAGGTATTGCAGATAAAATGTGTCATATTCAAAAAATGATAGTTGAGATACATATATTACGGTGGATGTGTGGATATACTAGAAATGATAGAGTCAGAAATAAGACTATTAGGGAAAAGGTGGGAGTGACATCTATTGAGGAAGGGATGACAGAAAGTCGCATGCGCTGGTTTGGACATATACAGAGAAGATCGATGGATACTCCTGTTAGGAAGATTGAGGGAGGGAGGTAGGATAGGTTAGATAGAGGTAGATGCAGGCCTAAAACGACATGAATAGAGATGCTTAGGAGAGATATGTCTTTAATAGATTTGGATGAGAATATGACAATTGATAGATGGAAGTGGCAAGAGAGGATCTATGTGGATGACCACACGTTGCCTAACATTGGTTCGTGTAGCTGACCCCAAGTTTCTTGGGATTAAAGCTTAATTTATTGTTATTGTTGCTGTTATTTGAGATATTGCAATTTGGTGGTGAGAAAGGTAATTTTTGCCCGTACAAATCTTAATTCTCATACTAACCAGAACATGTTGTACTTCTATATTAGCAATGCAAGAAGTTATTAGATTTGGTATTGTAATTTTTTCGATGGATCTAAATGAACTATACTTAATTAAGAATTAAATAGCATATTTTACAATTACTGTCATCTTAAGAAAATCTTGCCATATATAAAACTATTGCACCATTTAAACAGAAAAAAAAGCACCAGGATGGTGAGGATAGAGGCAGACCCCTACATATTTATTAAAGTTAAAGATATTACATAGATGGGTGGGAGGCCAAAGCTTTGCCTCCAAACAAAAAGGAAACACCATCCAACTCTAATCGAAGGAATCTGCAAAAAAGTCCAACCCGCAATAAATACCCTTAATTCTATGACGTAAAAAGTAGAAACAGTTAAACCGAAAATTCTCATTCGGCTCCCAGCTTAGGTTCGCTAGAGCATCTACAACTGTATTCCCTTCTCTAAAAACAGGTAAATCTCCATGGGGACACCATAAGCTTCATCAAGAAATCAGCCATATAACTAAAGAATCATTTTGATTTGTACAAGACTAATTCCCAGGCATTGGTACATTTTGACTCCTTCAGACATTGCGACGCTCAGAGACAAAGCCCTTATTTTTCTCCACATTTTAAGAGCGGGCAGGAATAAAATCGTTAACATTACATTCTTCAACAGGGAATACATATAGCTCAGATACCAGAACGCCATTGTGTATGGGATTTTCTGGCGCACTGGATCCTTCTGCAGCTAGAGAAGCTTCAATACGGTCTCAACATCCATATTGGTGGCGTAACCTAAAAAGCTACCAAAGGCAGCAATAAGCTCGATCTCTTTTCCATAAAATACCCCCAGCTGTAGACAACCCTGGGCTATCTTCCGATGCACCATCGACATTCTTGGCGAAGGGATTGAAGGATCCCTTCCCCATGAAGCTGATATTATTGATTGAGATTGGAATAGGGAACTATCAAGTCTTAAAAAAAGAATCAATCACAACAGCGAAAAACACACGCTACTCTCGTGGCAATATTTGGAAGAGCCTTGAGTGAAATCCGAGTGTGAGAAATCTGGGAGGGCATGCATTGAGAGGAAGGTGGAAAATCATCATAGAAAACTGTTAGGGATAAATCCCGGAACAAACCAAAAACTTTAATGGCAAAACTACAAGATGATAACAAAGAAATAAAAAATATTAATAGTGCAGTAAAAATTAAATAACATGAAAGGAAAGAAAAGATAAATAAAACAAAATTTTACTCTGAACAATACAATATACAAAACTTTAGAAAAATATTCCTAAACCCATAGACACCACTAATACAAAATAAGAGACCAATGAAGAAATAAAGTTTAAACAAGCTTGAGAACTCGTGTTGGTGTTGTCTTTCCAAAAGCCAAAGAAGGTCTAAATATATAGGCACAATGAGGCGGTGGTGGTTTCCTTGGCATTGGATGTGGGATGTCAAGTCACACCTAATAATAACTCTAATGCTAACCTTCCAAATTTACCAAACAATAAGCCAATGCATCACTTGGAAACCATTCCCTCCTTGATTTCTCCACCAAGATTGCAACACTAATTGAAGCGAAATCTCAATATATATTGTACATCAAACCAGCCACAAAAATGTTTCCAAACAACCCTTGTGATAGGACTCTCCAAGAAGATAAGAGAGAAAGCAGACTTACACAAAGGACACTGAGATACAATATAGACCAAACTTGATCAATTACTCTTGTGGCTTTTTCAAGTCCTTGAAAGGGATTAGACAAGGTGATACTAGACGTCCCATGTCGTTCGCTTTAGCACAAGAACTCCTATCTCGTAGCTTTAATCATACTCTGCAGGTTTGTGGAACTTTAATTCCATTCAGTGTTCCAGATTCATGTCCATCAATATCATATCTTAGCTTTGCAGATGATAAGACGATTTTCACTACTGCCTAAAAACGGTAATATGGGCGCTATCTTCTGTTTTACAGAAGTCTCAGTGGGTTTCTGGTCAGTTTATTAATGCTTCTAAAAGCTCTTATGTGCTTTCAGCTATGACGCCTCAAGCCAGGTTGGCAATGATTTGCAGCTTGTTCCAGTTTCATAGAAAATCCTTAGCCTTTGTTTACTTGGGTTGTCCAATATATAAGGGTCATAAAAAATGGATTTTCTTTCAGGCTTGGTGCATAAGGTGCTGGAAAAAAAAAATCCAATGTTGGACAAGTATTCATTTGCCTTCCGCTAAAGATTTCATCTAATGAGGTCGGTCCTTTTCTGGACTCCATTACATATTTTTAATGTTACTAAACCCCCTCAAGCTTCCACCTTTACGATTCAAATTGTAATTTTTTTTTCTAAGATTAGGCTTTGCCCCCCTCTCACAGTGATTAATTATTTATATAAATAAATCCCCTCTGGAAGGCTGATTTTAAAAAGAAAAGACCTGAGCTGTTATTGGTGATCTATGCAAAGTTTTCCTTGATTTCATTTGCGGTTATACTAAATTCTGACAAAAGCATCATCGGACGACTTGGAATCCTGTTTGTTTCCCTTTCTGCGAGAATGGGCTGAGCCTTAGGGGTTTTAATGATTTTAGTGCAGCTTTTGCTAAGAGATTGGTGTGGAAGTTCAAAGAGCAAAGTTTCTTATGGTCTTATTGTTGGGTTGGCTCCCAACATGTAGAATTTGGACAACCATGTAGCAACAAAAGAGGAAAAGGTTTTTTATTTTTCTGATCAACATAAAGAAGTGGCAGGTGAGATATAAAGCAGCTGGTGTGTGTTGTTGGGTGAATATAGAGAGAGAAACAAAAACAGTCGGAGAAAATAGAGAGGGAGAGGGAGAATTGCAGATTTTTCTGTGTTGAGCAGTCTACTTCTACTGGACGATCAGACGGTGATTTCTCTTCCTATTTGGCTCAATTTTGGATATGTTGTAGAGGAGAGGCAGAACTACATTCTAACAGTGGAGATCAATTTTGATGGCCGAATTCAGAAATACTGCCACCGGACAGTGATAAAAATTTGGTGCATTCTCTCCAATTATTCTTCTCTATATTTTGGTTTTTGATGAAGTTGTAACTTCATTGTGGCTATATTTTCAGTTGTATATTGTGAAACTCTATCTTGTATTCTTCATGTTGATTAGTGGAGCTTTTAGCATGGACTCGAAGGTCCCGTGGTTTTTCCTCTTCATATTGGAGAGGTTTTCTACGTAACAATTTGGTGTGCTTTGCACTTGCATTTTGGTTGTGTTTTTTTGTCTTCCATTATTGCTGCCATATTTTTTTCATTTTCTTGGGGCTCCTAATTTTCATTCAAGTGTGCGGTTGATAAGGAGTAGGGATTTATAGGAGGTTTGAACCTGGTTTTGTTTCGTTGTTTGCACGTGCCCTTGTCATTGGTCTGTTTGTCTCCAACACTTATTTTATATGGGATAATCATCAAAATGAGCATCCCTCGTTGCTCTGGAGTACCTTAGGTATGTCAGCTCCACTGAATAGGATGGTCACTACTAGAAATTAATGATATTGTGACATATTTATTATAACATGTTCTTGAAGATGTCATTAGAAATATAAATTTGTGACAGTTTACCAAAAGTGTCATAATAGACATAAGTAAAATCATACATTTTTACTAAATTTACTCCAAATGTAAAATTTAATGTGTTCATAGAACCATATTATGACATTTTTTAAAATGTGTTAGAAAACATTTATATATATATATATATATATATATATTATTTATTTTGACATGTTAAACTATCATAATAGCTATTGTAATAGAAAAAAAAAAAAAGCTAAGTTGTAAAAAAAAAAAATGGCACCATGGGTAAAAAAAAATAACGATAAACTACAGTGCTGCTTCTGAAAAAAACCCAACCTGGTAAGTGGAGAAAAAGCCCTCTTCTGTTCACCATACCCATTTCCTTGCAAAAGCTCCTCATTTCCCCCCAAAAGCCCTTCGATTGTCTCCGTCTCCGGTGACCTCTTTCGGCAAACTATACCCATTTCTCGGCGAAAGCTATCTAGTTCCCCACAAAAGCTCCTTCTATTCACTATACCCATTTCCCCACAAAAGCTATCCATTTCCCCACAAAAGCTCCTTATTTCCCCGCCAAAGCCCTTCGATTGTCTTCGTCTCCGGTGACCTCTTCCAGCGAACTATACCCATTTCCTGGCAAAAGCTATCCATTTCCCCGCAAAAGCCCCTTCTGTTCACTATACCCATTTCCCCGCAAAAGCTCTTTGGTTCTCTCCGTTTTCAATGACACTACAAGATTACAGAGCAAATACGATGGCTGCATAGCCGTCGTATTTGATGGGTTAGCTGTCGTATTAGCCAAATACAATGGCTAAATGACGGTTTCCTAGCCGGCGTAATTAATCTTGTCACTTTTGTTCGGCAACGGCTACAAAACTGCCGTATTAGCCTAATACGACGGTCAAATATGACGGCTCAAGGTGAGGGTCATTTTTGCTTGCAATGATGGTTTTTGGCGACGGTTTTGACAAACCATTGCTTTTGGAGGCTAGATACGACGGCTTGGAAGCCGTCATATTTGTTTGAATCAAATACGACGGCTATGGAGGCCGTTGTATATGGTCCAATCAAATACGACGGCTAGTTTGATTGCCCCAAAGCAAATATGATAGTTGCAGCCATCGTATTATGTAATATTTGGTTTGTAAATCGTTTTTTATTCGTACGGGATCCTATACACTACAATTTAAAGCTAAACACAATAAAATCAACTTATTCAACACCAAATATAATAAAATACAATCTCCTCATTGCTAAACAACTCGAAAGCAATATCCTCAATAGACAAATCATAAATATAATCTTCCAAGTACCAAAAAAAAGATAGTACTACATATGTGAGAAATGGGAAATATCAAGAAATTGAACAGAAGCAGTTGTACAAATACAAACAAGTAGAAAATCAAAATGTCACTCATCATGAAGGATAGGCTCATCAGGATCACCCGATCTAATAGGTAGAGAAGTGGAACCAACACCAAGAGATGCCGTAGAAGCACTAGATGGAGGTATAGGCACTACATCAAATGCGCCTACATCCAATCTACACTATAATGCTTCCATGGTAGTTTGAAGCGCAGCTATACGTAACTCGTAAGCCTTTCGCTCATGATGCATCTCAGCTCGCATACTCTACATACGTGCCTCAACCTCAATCCTGACGACCTCCTCAACATTTGTTGCAAAACTTGATGATTAACTGACTGACGTTGGTGTTGGACCCTTTCCCTTACACCTAACACGACCTCTTGTTTCTGGACCGAACAATCGCCGAAATATATGATCCTTCGCTTCCTCTGTGCGCTCAGGCTCAGGTAATACTTGCCACCAGCTTCCAAAAACTCAGTTCTGCACAAGAAAGACACTAGTTCCAACATCATTATTGCCAAATGGTACAATTTCATTCTAAGATTAATAACTCACAGGAACAATTGCAGAACCTCTGAATCGTAACCCTCACGTTATTTTTGATTAGTACTAGATTAGTACAAGTAGCTAGTGAGCTAGTCGTCTCCCAAAGAAAGATTAGTCTATTCCAAACTAAGATTAGCTTTCTTGGTCACAAAAATCACAAATCAAACTCTTTTTACACAAGTTCAACAACACCAATTCCTTCCACCAATTCATCAACACCAACTAGCACAACAATGTCTCCAGTACTCAAAAACAATCCACCATTACTCAATTCAACCTCATGCAGAACCCTTGATAGAAATAGACAAGCAGCAGTCAAATCTGAAGGACATACCATACGTAGCTGCGGCTGAGATGTGGAGGCAGAGGCTGCGTAGCGCGGCTGAAATGCGACGGAGAAGAAGACAACCTGACCGAGCAAAGACAACTTGCCAGAGAAGACGAGCTGCTAGAGAAGTGAGCTGAGCGAAGACAACCGCACGGCGACGAGCTCAATGAAGAAGACAAAAACTGGGGGCGGGGGAGCTGAAATTTATAACAACTGAATACGACAGTTAAAACAACCGTCGTATTAAATTTACTAAATATGACAGTTAATAGATAACTGTCGTATTAGGTTAATTTAATCCAATGGTTATTTTAACCATCGTATTAAGTTGCCCTAATACGACGATTACCCAATAACCGTCGTATTTAATTCGATATAAAAAAAATTAAAAAATTAATTACTTTTCAATTTTTTTATACATACATACACACACACACACACACACACACACTAACCTGACACAAAATTACATTAACTTTAATTCTACAATATTAATTATATTATATGTACTACATAGATATATACACACACATGCATATTTGTAATTAAAATTTTTCATATTATGTACTCCATCCGTTCACCAATAACTGACTTAATTGTAAAAATTACACATTTTAATGAATTGTGAAATTATATAAAAAATTATTAAAATGTCCATTACTTCCTTATAAAATTGTGCTCAGGGTTAAATTAGAAATAATATTATAATTAAATACAATCTACATATTTTTAAAATGGACAGTTAGTTTTGGACAAATTAAAAGGAAAATTAGGACAATTATTTGTCGATGCATGGAAGGAACATATTAATCTAACACTTACTAATTAATAAGCATATGTTATAATGTATAAAAGTATACACACACACACACACACACACACAAAACATACCATAGAATAATTAACTAACAAAATGAAATTCAAACTCAATCTTTAATACAAATATATATATATAAGAAAATTGAATTCATAAGATGCAAACTAAAATTTATTTACAAGATTAATGATCTAAGTATTAGCTAGATATATTTACAAAGTTAAAACAAGTTAATTTAATTATACCAAATTTGAAAGTTATTTGTTTTATGTTATCACATTTTTTTAGTAATACTTATAAAATAGTAATAAAAAATAGTGTATTTAACTCATACGATGGTTGCTAAAGCGTGATATTTACAAAAAAAAGCCAAAATTTAATTAAAACTAAATACGACGACTGAGCTAAACTGTCGCAACAAGTCAACCTAATGCATCGGTTTCAAATAACCGTCGTATTAGGTTGACTTTTTGTGATGGTTAAGCCCAGCCGTCATATTTGGTTGACCTAATACGACGGTTGCTGTCAAATCGTTGTATATTCTACTCTAATACGACGACTTATTAACCGTCGTTAAAGATACTCAATTACGACGGTTTTATGTCCGTCGTAATTGATGTCATCGTATTTGCTAGTATTTTTAACCCCAGCCATCGTATTTGGTTGACCTATACGACGGTCGCTGTCAAACCATCGTATATACTGCTCTAATACGACGGCTTATTAACTGTCGTTAAAGATACTCAATTACGACGATTTTACATCCGTTGTAATTGATGTCATCGTATTTGCTGGTATTTTTTGTAGTGTGAACTCTTTCCTCACTAAAAGCCCCTTCCGTTTTCTCTGTGTTACCTGGTACCTGCGAGCCCATTCAATTTTCTCCACTACAACAGCCTCAAGTGCTGGCATTTCCTCTTTCTTCTCTTCTTCAAGTGCCAGTCTTGGAGTAGAACAAAGGTTCAATTTTATCCCTTTCTTTTATCATGATAACGAATATAGTGCTTGTACTTGTAGTTAAGATGTGACACACAAGGTATATTGCTTCATGTGAAAGAAGGAATATTTAATCGAACTGGAATTCTGGATAGAAAACATGAAGCTTAGATACAGATTTGGCCAGTGGTCACTCGTGTATTGCATAGTGGTGTTTGTTATGGAATATTTGTAGCCTCAATGCCTAAGAATCAAGTATGCACTGTTCTGTTCACGAAGGTAAGGAAGTTTGTTCCTGGGGCAGATGATCCTTTGCTTCATGAAACATCCCCTCAATGCTTTAGTTTCCTAAACTAGACGCATAAAAGTAGTGAGAGAACCTATAAATGTTATGGAAAGACTTCTATGCCTCAGCTTTATGACGTATAACTTGGTATTTGGAGTGCACTTGACTAACTGCTAAATTCTTTGGCAATCAAAGAATGAGAAAATATTAGGTGGCAGTACTTGAAATTCACCTGACATGTTTGATTGACTATTCTTATCCATTTAGGTCTTATACGAATATTGGGTGAGGTTGTTTGATTTCCTTGTTTATTATGTTTATATATTAGTAGAAAATTTCTAGTGCTACTGTGGCTTTTCCTTCTTTTTTTCTTGTTCAAATTTTACCATCATCTAGGTCGAAAGATATGTACGATTTCTCTGCAGATACTCATCCAACAAGGACAATGGTTTTGTCATTCCTCTTTACTTTTGCCTAGAGAAGTATTATGCAATAGAAACTTGAAGGGGGCAGGAGATGAGTGAAGGAGGATAGGAGAATGGAGGGGTGGGGGAAAAAAAAAGAAAGAAAATATGTAGTTTGCTCTCTTACCCTAGAAGTTCTTACTTATATTCTTAACTCCTCCCCCATTCCCAATGACCTGGAGAACTAAGCTAATGCATGAGCCATTGCTTAAACTTCTATTTGTGTTAGTTGTATTTAATTCATGCATTATTTATTGAAATTCCACTTTCTATTTGAGAAGCACTACCCTTTCTTCTCCCTCCGAGTTTTTGCACATGAGTTGCACAAGACACTTTGCTAATTTCTGGCTAGGTTATGCAAAACAAGCGTAAACATGACTATGAAAAAGCTAAGCCTCTTGCATGTATTGTCTTTTTCCATTTATTCTCTTTTCCTACCTTGTAAGTTGGAGTTTAGAATGCTATCGTGCTTTTCATCTGCTTTATGTTCTTATGCATACAGGTTATCAAACCTCTAAGTTATCTTCTAGTAAACCAATGACTACTATATATGTGTATGCATGTTTACAGCATCTTCAATCTGTTTATCTTGGGGTTTGTATTATAATTCCTTAGAGAAATATTAGGTTTTATGGTTTCAAGAATTTTTAGCGTGTACTTTTTGATTTAAAAATTCATGTTTATCACCTATACTTGTTGGGATATTGAAAATGAAACCTTTCTTCAAAGGATTTTTGCATAAGAAAATACTTTTCCCTTGAATTGTTCTATTTACAAAAGTTGAAATTTTTCTAAGGAAAAGACGATTTCTAGATATGTTCTGGAATGATCTAGAAGTGTTTAATGCTAGGATTGTTGTCTTCAACTTAAATCCATTCTATGTTAGTGTTTTCTTGAGTTAATAAGTCTAAGGTAATGATTTTTTGAAAGATATAATAAATATTATGCTTGCTGGAATTTCTGAAAATATGTGCTAGATGCTTGTTTTGGTTCAAAATAAATCAGCAATGCAATTTATTATTGTAAGGTCATTTGATATTGGTTGCTAGACATGCAAGAGATGTTATTTATATTAATAATTAAGCATGAAAACCCAGGGTTTAATCCCAGTAAATTTTCAAAAACAGACGAAGCAAAAACAATGTTTATTGGTTTAGCAGTAGGTTCAGATTTTGGCTACTAATGCTATGTGAAAATTTTCGAATTTGAACAAGGTCAAAACAGAGAAAACATAGCTCTATGTGTGTACTTGTTAACTGGAAAATTTTTATTTAACATTGGTCTAATTTGGGTAGAAAGCTATAGAAAAGGAAAAAAACATTTCCGAGCATGATTTAAACCTACTTTTTGTGAATGCCCACCTGTATTCTATTTTATATGTATTGAGGTTTATCTATACAAAATTTGAGGTCAATCCAATATATTTTTATTTGTATTATATTCTTGGGAAAAAAGGGATAACTTGCTGGAAATTATGAACAACTAAGGAATCTTAAGGAAACTTTCTAATATTGAGTTATATACTTCCCTTATGTGTAAAGTTAGTTTGTACCGGCATTTAGGGATGTACTAAAGGTTTATGTACTGATTTATTTAAAGTCATTGCAGGCTGTATATCTGTGGGTTTTGTCAAGAACTTGAGATGCTATATGTACGTTATTAGGGAACAAGGAAGATTGCTAGCTGAGATTCGTGCAAATATGCCACAAAATAATGTCAACGAGATAAATAAGTCTAGAGTTGCATCATTTGAGTCAAATTAGCAAGCTATCGCAACCAACAGTACTAGTACTATAAGGGTATTGTTACCTAATTCTTTGGTGTTCTCTTTCTGTCCATGTTTTTGTTCAAATGTTACCTAATATGCTCTCTTTGGATATTTGATCTTTTTTGGGACCTAGTAGAAATTCTGCCCAGTGGGCATTGAATTGTTGACCTGTTGGCATTTTGAAGTTGCGGGTTTTGTTGTGGTGATTAGGATAATGGAGTTGTGGTTTTGTTGTGGTGATTGGGATGTTGGAGTTGAATTTGTGCTAATTTTTTAGGTTGTGGTGTGTGGAGATTGCATTGCCTGAATTGTTGGAGTTGAATTAGATTTGAATTGTGGTGTGTGGAGATTGCAATACATTTTGGAGTTACTATTTTCTATTTTGCAAAATGGCCATGTTTTATGTTTTCTGTGATTTTTCTAACCTTTAAATAATAAGAAAAATACCTTTTTATGCATAGTAGGTGATGTTTTTTGTGATTTTCCCCTTTCTATTTTCTGTAATGTTCCTAACTGTTTGTATGAACTTAATGTTAGATGTTGAGTTTCCTTTGTTTCACCTTTTCTTTAGGCATGTTCAAGTTTAGTCTTCTTGAAGAATTGAATCCAAGCAAGTTTTTTTAATGCTTATGAGTACGTGAACTTTGCTGTAAAAATTTTCTGTTTTGACCATGTTGATATGATTATATTCAAAACAATTGCAAAACTGATTTTTCCTTTGAAACGCCACCTTGAATCTTGATTCTAGGGACATGAATGATGACTTTATCATGTGTTGTTGTGTCAGAAAGTACTGCATTTAATTGTAGAAAATTTTCATAGCCAAAAAAACTAAGAACAGAGGATTTTCAGTACCTACTGTGTAGTGTTTTGGAATCTATTTTGCAATCTGTTTTGAGCATGCTTTTTACTAGTGAAAAGGTTGAAAATTCAGGCTTTTGTGTGATTTAACAATCTGGAAACGGTGCGATTAAAACGGGATAAAGGTTGAGAATTCTTGTTTTTTTTTCTCTCAATATGGACAGATTTTGACAGATTCATGCAGTTTCTGTTCAGAATTTTCTACGAACTATGTATACACGATTTTCTATATTAGCCAATTGTGTTTTGTTCCATACATGTTAAAATGTTTTTCGGAAAAGTTTGAGATTATTCAGAGGTGTTTTATAGGTGTTTTACCCTTAGAAACATAGAGAATGCTTGCTGGAAATTGAAGGCAGCTTAGGGGATTTTGTGTTAAATTACTAAGTTTAATATTTTTTCTTGACAAATGATTGAGGGTGGATTTTACGCTTGCTAAGGGTTGATGGAAGGTCTTAGGTGCTAAGCATATGTAAAATTCATGCTTGCTTGTCTTTGATATTATTTGGAGAACAAAGCATAATAGAGGCATGATGTGCACTTGGTGTATGCTATGGACTTGAATTTTTTTATTTGCTTTCTTCCTTGGACAGCTGATAACGAAACCGCACCGCCCCTCATCAATTTCGAGGAAGCGGCCAGCTGGCTAGATTTGAGTTTGGTCTTACCAAGGGGAAGTCACCTGTTTGAGTTAATGCAGCTAATTTTTAGAGAGAGACTTGGAACTAAACCCCGAAGGGGAACCCCCGAGCGAGGATTCCTTGGGAAGGAATCCGAAGCAAGGGTACTACCCCTAATGTAGCTAAACCTGCCCGCTATTTCCTGTTTTTTTTTTTTTTTTTTTTTTGGATGATCTTGGAAGTGCTATGATTGATTTATATGAACTCTTTTTTAGATTTGGGATGTTTTCAAGGGTAAGGACCAATGTGTGCAATAGCTTTTAATTTCAAGTTCATTTTGAGATATAGAAGTTGTTTTGTTCATAATTTTCTTATGGTAACATTCTCTTTAGGTAAATGCAACTGTTTCAGTATTGAGCAAAAGAGATCCAACCAAAATAGTTGCCATAGCACGTATTAAAAGTTTGGATCCTGAAAAACTTGTTGGTCCTCATCCCTTAGGAGAAGATTGGTGTGAGATTGATATCATACAGCCACATTGTTGTGATGAAAAACTTACTCGCCCATACTCAATCCTCAAAATAATTGGAGATGCTCACGGTGCACCCATTGCATGGTCGATGGCCTTGGTATACCTATTATTCTAGTGTCTAAATTTCTATGCAGTGTTTAATACTTTAGTGCAATTTGAGATACTGCCTGTTTTTTGGTAGTTGATTGGTGTCAATGAATCTTGTTCACTCGATTCTTTGTTATGAAAGCCATTAGTTTCTTACATTTTTCCCATTCTATGTAATGTAACAAGTTAGCAATAGTAGTGCTTATGTGGTTGTTGTAGTGACTAAATTCTTCTATTTTGATTTCTAACTTATGTTATTAATTTATATATGGTAGGTCTATAGGATTTAAGATGAATAATCAAGAGAGAATGCTTTGTTGTAGGTGGTATTTTGATGCTGCATAATAAGGAAAAGCACATTGGATTATTCTGCCAAGTGGAAGTACATTTTGATATAACAATTGATTTATTAGCCTTAATGGACATGTTAGGACCTTATTTTGAAAGGACTTTTATAGTTTTGCTATTAGTATGACTTCCTAGACATATGTATACTTGTAGACAGAATTTTGTACTACTTAATATATGCAGACATATATTTTGGGTCATATTGTGATTTTATATTATGTTACATGTTAATTTTTTTTATTATGTCAAATAATATAGATTTAAGAATTAAAACTTTTTATAGTGACATAAAAAATTCAAAATGCTATGGTAGTATATGTTATGGTAGTATACGTTTGACGTGGCATTGTTAAATGTCATTAAAAAATGCTTATTATGACATTTTTACACATTAACATTAGTTTTGAATTTTGAACACTGTCAAATTCTTTTATGACATTTTCAATTGTTAGTATACATTTTGAATTTTGATCGTAAGCAAACTTTTTTATAAAATGACAGTGTCATAATAGGCAGTCTGTGATAACAATTGAAAATGTGGCAATAGATAACATATATTATGACACTTCTTAGTGTCCCGAACTCCTATGGTAATATCGTTTTGGATGACATTTTCCAGAAGTTTCACAAATATATACCTATTATAACACTTCTACCTATCGTAATAGGCTTAATTTCTAGTAGTGGGTTCATGTGAAGGACATAGCAAAGTTTCTTATCTCGTTTAAGTTTGAGACATGTACTTGCTTTTCATATGGTAAGATGATTGGACTGGATTACTGAATCTTGCAAATCTCAATGCTACTGTATCTTCTTCAGCTTGAGCAATTAAGGACTTTGGGGAAAATGGCTTTTGAATAGGCTGATTTACTTCGGAGGAATACCTAAAGGTTCGAAGTGTTGAGAAAAATAACATAACACAAATTAATTACTATTTTCCCCTGGTGCAGCGGAAGGGTGGACTAATAGGATAGGCAAATGCATAAATAAATTAACTACAAGCAAAGTAAATAAAATAAGAAATTTAAAATGGCACCAGAAATTTAACGTGATTCACCCTGAATTGGGCTACGTCCACAGGACAAACTCCGAATATTTCGTCTACTAATAAAATAATTAGTAGGCTTACTGGAGGGACTTCTCTAGAAAAATATTAGAGGCACAACCATGAGATTAACCTAAAATAGCGACACCCAAGTATTTCCCAAACACCCCCAATTAACCTCACTATTTTGTCATTCCCTGATTATTTTTCCCTTCCCCCACAAATCATCAAAGCCACAAGCTTTGGACTCTAACATTCACTCACTCACGTTTGTGTTTATGTTATCTATGTTTGTGTTTTCTGTGTTCTATTTCTTTGCACCCAGAGGCAAGAAACAAATGCCTCATGGAGTGGGTACAAAAGGTGCAACCACTCCCCACAATGACTCCTTACCTACTCCTCTATTGAGATGAGGGACCACAACAATCTCCCTCTCCCGCTTACATGGAGGGCTCCACTAGTCCTACTACTTGTCGACAATATTCTAACTTTTCCCTTAGAAGAGTCTTGGTCATCATGTCAGATCCATTCTCATCTGTGTGGATGTTTTCTAGCTGTAGTAACTTCTTCTCCAATACATCCCTGATCCAGTGATATCTCACATCGGTATGTTTCGATTTAGAATGAAAGAAGGAATTCTTCCCAAGGTGAATTGCACTCTGATTGTAAAAAAACAACTCATACTTCTTCTAGTGAAAACTAAGTTCACTTAAGAACTTCTTTATCCACAACAACTCCTTACATGGTTTAGTTGTTGCAATAAACTCTATTTCAGTTGTTGAGAGAGCAACATACTGTTATAATCTTGACTGCCATGACACAGCTCCCCCTACAAATGTAATCAAATATCCTGACGTAGACTTTCTTGAGTCAACATCACTAGCCATATCAGCATCTGTGTAGCCTACTAATACAGGTTTCCCATCTCCAAAACACAAACACATTTTGGAGGTACTATGGAGATACCTGAGAATCCACTTAACGGCATTCCAGTGTTCCTTCCCAGGATTTGACAAGAACCGACTCACCACTCCCACTGAGTAAGCAATATTTGGTTGTGTACACACCATGGCATACATTAAACTCCTAACTGCTGAAGCATATGGAACTTTATCCATCCCATCCTTCTCATCCTCTATAGTAGGGTAATATTTTTTTACTCAGTCTAAAGTGATTAGTAAGAAGACAACTAACTGCTTTAGACTTATCCATGTTGAACCTTTGAATTACCTTCTCAATGTACTTCTCTTGTGACAACCACAATTTCTTGGCGCCCCTATCTCTGGTTATTTTCGTGCCAAGAAATTGTCTTGTTGACCCCAAGTTTTTCATAGCAAAAAAACTTGCTTAATTGATGCTTCAAGCTGTTAATTCTAGAACTATTCTGGCCCACAATCAATATGTCATCCACATAGAGCAAAAGAATAATAAAATCATCATCAGAGAATTTTTGTACAAACACACAGTGGTCTGAGGTAGTCTTCTTGTAGCCATGCTCCCTCATTACAGACTCAAACTTCTCATACCACTGTCTTGGTGGTTACTTCAAACCATATAAGCTTTTCTTAAGCTTATAGATATAGTCCTCTTTCCCTTTTACTTTGAAACCCTCTGGCTGCTCCATGTATATCTCTTCCTCCAAGTCACCGTAAAGGAAGGAAGTCGTCACATCCATTTACTCGATCTCCAGGTCAAGGCTTGTTGCTAACCCTAGCACTATTCTGATGGATGTCATCTTCACCACTGGTGAGAAAATCTCGCTAAAGTTAATTCCTTTCCTTTGGTTAAATTCTTTACAACTAATCTGGCTTTGAACCATGGCTGGAGACTATGTTCTTCATGCTTGATCTTGAACACCCACTTGTTCTTCAAAGCCCTATTACGTTTTGGTAACAACACCAACTCAAATGTTTTGTTCTTATGCAAAGAACTCATCTCTTCTTGCATGGCTTCACTCCACTGCTTACAGTGTTCATCATCCATTACTTCTATGAAGCTTTTTGATTCTCCCCCGTCAATTTGTAACATATATGTTCTTTAGGATATCTGGTAGAGTGTCATTTGATTCTATCAAATCTCCTCAAAATTGGAGAACATACTGAAGCTAGTGATTGATCACGAACACCTTCATCATTAGAAGCATCTAATGGCAATTCAAAGGGAGCACTCGATCACCTGCCTTAGGTTGATCATTAAGAGCTTCATCTTCAACTTCTCTTGGCACCGTCATTGAAGGAACTAGCTCTATGTTTGTTGAACCACCATTGGATTTGGAAGCATTATTCTGGGCTTTTTCAATGTCTTCAATGGTCTAATCTTCAACAAACACCGCATCATGGCTTCTGACAAGCTTTTTTTGCACTGGATCATAAAATCTATAGCCAAGCTAATCTTGACCATAGCTAATAAACATGCACCGTCACATCTTGACACCAAGCTTGGATCTCTCATCTTTTGGCACATGCATAAAGGCCTAGTAACCAAACACCTATAGATGATCATAGGAAATATCCTTTCCTACCCATACTCTTTTTGGAGTATCATACTGTAGAGCGACACATGGTGAAAGATTTAATATGTGAGTAACTGCTAGTATAGCCTCACCCTAAAACATCTTTGACAACTTTGCATGTGAGAGGATACATCTAACTCTCTCCATCAAAGTCCTGTTCATCCACTCAACCAAACCAATCCACTGCAACATTTTTGGCAGTGTCATTTGATGTCAAATACCATGCTTCTCACAATAAGTATGAAAGGGTCATGTATACTCTCCACCATTATCTGTGAGAATGCACTTTAGCTTCTTGCCGGTCTGTCTCTCCACCAGAGATAAAAACTGCTTAAAGACCTCCAACACCTGGTCTTTAGTCTTTAGAAAATACACCCATATCTTTCGAGAATGATCAACAATGAAAGTCACAAAGTATTGAGCACCACCAAGTGATTTTGGCATTGGCCTACACAAGTCTGAATGTATTAGATCCAACACATTCTTCATTCTAGAAGGAGTAGAACTCTTGAAAGCAATTCTATTTTGCTTTCCTACCAGACAATCAGTACAGTTTTTCAACTAGATCTGCTCCAATCTAGACAACACATTCTTCTTGGCTAAACAAGTCATACTTTTCTCACATGTATGACCTAGCCGCTTGTGCCACAACTCAATTGTACTATTATTGTCCACTGCATTCACAGCATCCTGGGAGAGCTTTTCCTGCATCATGTACAGTTTTGAGTACTTTTTCCCTCTGGCCACTACCAACGAACCTTTGGTGAGTTTCCACTGGCCATTATAGAAGGTGTTGCAGTAACCTTCATCATCTAGCCTCCCGACTGAGATCAAGTTCAAACGCATATTTGGAATATGAATGATATCCTTCAGGACTAACTGCATACCATTCTCTGTCTCCAAACAAACATCTCTTTTTTTGACAACTTGTGAATAATATTTATTTCCCATTCTGACAACACCGGAATCACATGGTGTGTAAGAATAGAAAAATTCCCTTCGAGATGTTAGGTGAATGGTAGAGCCACTATCAACTACCCAACCGGTCTCGTGGATTGTCAGGTTGACAATGTCTTCTTCAATGACAGGTGTTGAACTCCTCGGCAACATGGGTCTGTTCCTCGTCACTACTATCATCTTGGGTCTTCTCCTTACCTTTGTTCTTCTGATCTTTCTTGAACTTTCGATAGAACTTTTTTATGTGACCCTTTTGTTTACAGTGATGGCACTTCACATTGGCATACTTATTTGACCTTCCCCTGCTTTTGTCCCTGGACTTTGAACTTCTGGCCTGACTCCTCCCCCTGGATTATGCAACAAGGACATCCTGCTGCGATGAAGTGGATCCTTGTGCTTTTCTTCTCATTTCTTCATTTAGGACTCCACTTTTGACAAATTCCATATTTACTACACCATTTGGTGCAGAATTGGTGATTGAAATCTTCAAAGTCTCCCAAGACTCTAGTAGGGATGTTAGCACCAAAAGCGTGAGTACTTCATCGTCAATTTTATTGCCCATCCTTGATAGCTGCTCCACGATCCCTTGCATATTATTTAAATGATCGGCCATTGAAGTACCCTCTCGGTACTTCATTTGGAATAACCTTATCAAATAAAATAATTTGTTGTTGCCGCTATTAGAAGCATACAACTCCACTAGCTTGTTCCACAACGTCCGTGCATGAGTCTCGTTACAAATGTGATTATACAAATTTTCTTCAACAAACTGCTGGAAGAAACCGCAGGCTTGCTCATGCTCAAATTCCCATTCCTCATCTATCTTATTGTCGGGTTTAGTTGTACTAAACACTAGTAGATGCATCTTCATCACAAATAGGAGATCCTTCATCTTATTTCTTCATATGTGGTCATTCATGCCATTTAAATTAATCATTTTGCTTGTCTTCACCTCCATAGTCCCCATCTAGACTTTAAAAGAGTAAATAATAATCTAACTTCTTTTCTGATGTGGAGGGTCCACTTTAGTGGCAACCACAAAGCATACGATAAGTAAATATTATTACTCCAACAAATCTCTAATACCAGTTGTTGAGAAAAATTACACAGATTAAATACTATTTTCCCCTGGTACAACAGAAGGGTGGACTAATACGACAAGTGAATGCATAAATAAATCAAATACAAGAAAATCAAATTAAATAAGAAATTTAAAATGGCACAAAAAATTTAACGTGGTTCACC